>VXBZ01000684.1:38468-107644 GCA_013399135.1 Heliornis fulica | reverse complement strand
AGTAATTAAATACAATTTTTATATTGCATAATATTTTTTGTACATTGTATAATATAATTTCTACAATTTTATATTGTACAATATTTTATATTGTATTTATATTTTACATATATATATATGTAAAAATTGGAGATGCATATATCTCCAATTTTTATGCATATATCCAATTTTAATGCATATATCTCCAATTATCTCCAACATATACATGGCCTTATGTATTACATATAAAGCCAGGATTGACCTGTCTGCAGTGCACTCTTTTCCTTTTTATGATGTGGTGAACTGTGTGAGCCTTGGAAGCACCATGTTTTCCAGCATCCCAGAAAGATCACAGTGCTCCAGCAGGTACAGCGTGGCACTAACAGTGTGTTAAACTGTGCTCAAGTGCTGCCTGTGTGGGAGATACCACCCATATATCCACAGCACACAAACTGACTATAGGCACACAAAAAAAGCCTGTTTTACCTTCATCTCTCATCCAGTCCTCCATTCTACTTCCAGTTTTTCAGCATTTCCAGGTTCCAAGCAGACTTTTAGCCTGATGACTGGATGTGCAGGAGCAGCAATGAAACCAGCAGAAGACCCGAGCTCTAATGCACTTGTGAGCTGATTGACTGTGATGGCTTTGAAGGAGTGTGCTTGGATTATCAAAGACAAGTCAAGTTCAGGAAAGGGTCACCAAGAACCCATCTCAGGGTATGGCAGTGTCCTTTTCTCCCAAAGCACGTTTTATGGGCCATCATAAATGTCACACAGTTTGCAAATGATGGACAAGGTTAGTCACCGCCATGATACAAAAAAAATAATAAGGGACATTAAAAGAATTTAAGTGCAAATGGCAGCTTCTTTTTAATAAAAATAATTATATTGATAAATCTATAGTGGTTTTAAAAAAGCAATAAATTTTAAACCAGACTTACAGCACTGGCAAATTTGTTTCTTCCCAGAGTCTAAAACAACATTTGCAGATAGCCACAAAACTAATACACCCAACCACAGCCTATTTATGCTAGACAAGAAAGATAGTAAAGTAGTAAAACTTAATTGATTTTGGTAACAATATCAGACCTGGACAGTTTCTTAATCAGTGACTTAATCAGTGTAAAGCCACAAACAATTAAATCTAAATGATATTCTTGTTTGAGGAAGTCCAGAACAGCCAAAACCAAAGGTTTTGGGTTTTGGGTTTGTTTTGGGGTTGTCTTTTTTTAGGCTAGCAGATTGTTCTGTTTTGCTGCATACATTCAATTTCAGGGACTAAATTATGAGCAATACTCCCTTATGTCTACAGCTGCTGGCACTGTGACTGGTTCATGAAGTCTATTAAAATTCTGAATTAAAAAGAGGAAAACTTCCAGTATTACATAATTTACCTAACTGCAATTCAAGTAAAAGTTACAAAAAGGCAACAGTTAAAACTTCTTCCACCATTTTTCCACTTAGGAGCCAATGGAGGTGACAGAAGGACAAAGAATATGTAAATATAACATCCAGTTGCCACAGAGGTCCCTCCTGTATGACCTTGGTACTTGGGTTCTATGAGCATCTATGAATTTAGATGTACCAGAAAACAACAGTCCAAAGAAGGTAACATTACCTGCTGAGAATGTAGCACAAGAAAATGTTCCAAGGACTAGCATCGTGGTGAATCTGCAATAACTAGCAAACTCAGGACAACAGGCTGTTCAATCCCTCTCCATGGCATGGGGGTTGGAACTAGGTGATGTCTGAGGTCCCTTCCAACCCAAATATTCATCTGGTTTTTACAATAATGGCTTGGTTCTACTAATAACAACAGCTTAATGAGTGAAAGGTGTTTGAAGAAGTTTTTGGTTCTCTCTGCCTCACTTCAGTTCCCTATCAGAGAAGAGGGGATTTACAAAGCAGTCTTTAAACTACCTGTAATACTTGAAGCTCCAGATCAGAGTACATAACCCATAATCACTGGTAAAGGAAAAAGATGCACAATTTTCAGCTTTTATTGCCCTCCTGACATCTGTCTTACTGATTCAATCCTTGTAATTAATGGCAGAGGCTTACAAGATACTCCATGTATGTTCATGCAGTTTGTAGTGTGATTTAAATGTAACAGAGATAAATAAATTATGCATTAAGTTTATATATTTACTTTATGCTGTTTTATATAAGCTTCTTCTGAAGGATGACATAATCTTGAACACTACCATAACACCACTAAACTTGTTTCACTAAAATACATTTCCACTGTTTGACCTTGAATTTTTCTGAAAGTTTTACAGCTAAAGGAAAAATTTACCTGAGATGTTGATCACAAATATATTTATACTGGAGGTAAAACTTGTTTCCTACTGTAAAATCAAAGATTGTTCCCTGATGTCTGTGGAGAGTACTTTCCATCCTTTCTATTCAGCGTGGGAGTGTGTGGTATACAAAGTCCCTGGTGCTACTTTAGCTTCCCTGCAACTAAAATCTCAGAATTCCACTGGCGTATGGACCCACAGGAGAAGGAGGATGGGCCATGAGTGCTTATGGCCACTACAAATCTTACAGGAGTGCACTTTCCTAGAAGTAATTATTTTAATAATAATAATGGACCATCAACATGTAGACTGTACATGGCTACAAGTATCAACCCACAAAATCCTTGCAAATTCTGTAACTTTGCAGCTTGACAATGAAGTTTAGAAAGAACTCTGACTCTTCCACTACATGCATATTCACCATAATTTATTTTCCAGTGTCCTTGAATTCTGTTTCTTAACAAGATCTAGACTGAACTCACAGACATACATTTAAGATGCTCAAATTATCAAACTGAATTTGTGTAAAGCTTATGAGGAAGCTGTTCACCACTTCCTTTCCCATCAGTTTCTGCTGTAAGAACAAAGCAAAATTCAAGAGAGTAGAACACCAACTTGGTTTCCCCAGTGGATTTCCATTCTAGGCTTCAATTTTTACTTGCTTTCTCAAGCAAGACACTTGGGATCCTTGAAAGTGTAAGACTTCTACCAAGTGCCTGAAGTGCACCAGTGCAAGATTTGAGAGCCATGGGTCTAGGCTAGAGTCAAAATATTCTTGTCCATTCTCAGGGGCTTGACTCTGCACAGTCCAGATGTGACTGCAGTTTAATTCATGCCCCAGATGTGATCTGAATTTTCAGCAGCTCCATAGGCAGACCATTTGTAGCTTTCCAAAAGGGTGAGACCTATTTTAAAACCTACCAGACCAACTGTTTCCCACAGCAACAAAAACAGATTTCCATTTCAGCACCTGGTCAAGTAACTTAAAGTAGTTTGAACTTGAGCTGAATCTAGCTCTAAAATTTTAAACTTCTGTAACATTCTACTTTGTAGCTTTGCTTAACCCCAACCACCCACCCCCATTCACAGATAATTACCTTCCTTTGAATTCATCACACAAACCCCATTTCTGGCTGCACACTGAGTGGTGACCACTGCGGTAGATTTAAAGATAACAGCACAAAAGGAGTCAAATGTTTTGACAGGGAAAAAGGAGGAACCAGGCTTTCATACGTCAGTCAATTTATACAGTTCCTGGAAAATCATGAGGAAAATATGCAGAGCTATTAGTAAGCAGCCAGAAAGTACCACAAATGATCTGCCAGTAACCAAAAGCTGTATCAATGAAAACCCTATCAGATAATAACTAGGCTTGTAAATAAGAGAAATCACAGCTATCTTGAAGGTTTCTAAGACTTTCTGTAGTACCTCACATGTTCTCATAAAAAAATGTAAGGAAACACTAAATAAAACTACTAGGGAGCAAATCCAAAACTTGCTGGACAATGCTAACTTGGTATACTTCAATAGTTCACTGGCAAATACAAAGGATTATATATTGTTTTTTCCTTCATGGTCTGCCTCCCCCTACAACCTTTCCATTTTTAACTCTCTGGTCCCAAACTTGCCATAAAAGTCCTCACTCAGGTCTTTATTCTGGCAGAGTAGCAAGCAATAAATAAAAGTGTACTGCTGAAAAACCAAAAACTCAGACATTAATCAGACTTGGCTTCTCCTACACATCAAATACATTCTGCACGTTAGACCATGCATAACTGCATGTGTTGGGGGGGATGTCAGGGGCCAAGCATCCTTGATACAGGAGAAGCAGTTAATCACAGCTTCATCTAACTCCTGGGGCATGCCATTTAGTCACTTAACGAGGGAGCTCAAAGCCCTGATGGCAGCCAGGAGTAGCAGTAGTGCTGAGTAAGTGTCATTGTTCCTTTTTGTATTCTTTTTTTCTTTCCTTTTCACCCACCTCCCGACCTCCTCAGCTCTCTTAATTTTAGATGAAGAATATCCCTACAGATTCCCATCATAAAATCTCTGGATCAGCTGCCATAAGGCAAGAAGCATTACTGATTTTGCTATGCCTGTGAGCATTACAAGGCAGGGAGAGGGTCCTTTCCTTTCTGGGTATTGAAATTGTGCTCAGTAATCAACACCATCCAAAGGTGCTCTTGCCCACCTGAGAGTGCAACTGCCTCTCTTGTGTATCACAGAGTACATCAAGCTCTATGAAGTTGTTTCTAAATCCACCCCAGACAGCATTCTTTCCTTGCCCTAGCTCTGACCCTGCCTTCCCTGGGCACACTGTGCCACATCACTGTCCACTATAGCCTTAAGCACATGCTCAAAGGCAAGAGCAGTCCTCAACTGTCATCTCTCCTTACCATCTGCTCAAGGTGGAGCTTCTTAGCATTTTCTTTGATGGTACAACTGCAAGGTTCAGCTGTGCTCCCTTTCCTGGAGAGTTGTGAACACACATGCCCCTTGCACAAGCAATGCTAATCAAGTTGCTGTTAAAAAAGCAACTGTTTTAATCCAGTTACTGCTGGATTACAAAAGCTAATATTGCCTGTGGCAGGAAAGTCATTCTCAATCAGCCAGCGACAGTTTGGTGCAACAGACAACGATTTACTTTGAATACATAAGAGTGCATGAGCTACTGCAGAAGATTCACCTGTTTGTGTGTGGAGATTGAGAACTACAAAACCCATGTCCATCCAGCAAAGAGTGATTTCAACATCATACAGTATCTGCTGGTTCCTATGAATCCTTGCTCTATAGCCTTGCAGAATTTTAATCAGTGAAGAGAGAGAGATAGGAGAGCTGCATATACTCATTAATGAAAGAGTGACAGGAAACTTGTTGGGAGACTTCTTAGAGGGAAGCAAAAGCAAAGCAGTCTAAGAAAAGCAAGTAACCATCATAGAATAATGGCATAAAACATGAGACGGTTGGTCTGCTCCCACAAAATGGTCAAACACAACTTGCTTGGCAGATAACACCAAGAAGGTGCATATGGTGCCTTTTTGTGTCCTTACAGAAAAAAATACAGTGCATTATGTACCACCTCTGCAACTGGTAAAAATACAGTGAGAGATATAGCAAAGGCTTGATTAATGGAGGGGGATACAAAGTCTGAAACTAATTTTCTCCTAGCAATGATGGGTATATTGAAGAGCTAAAATGCTCAGTGTATAGATGGATGAGGTTTCAGATTCAGGAGGAGTTTTGCCTGGTACAGTATTTGAGGGTGGATGGACAGCAGAGGGCAAAACACCTGCAGTGTGGTTGGATGGACATACTGTGTTCCTATGGAGCTGAAACAGAACACAGACCTGGCCATCCTTGACCCAAAAGCAACTACTAGCCATAGCAAGTCTCACTAGGGATGAAGGCTGCTAAGAAGGGAACTTCAGAGACTAGGTAGACACTTTCAGATGATAGACCATGACCTGGCAGGCCCACCACACCCTCCATGTACTGAAAGACTTCAGTAAGTCTCTGCTGTAAACCATAGGAGGAAATACCCTATACCTACCTCTATTTCTGAAAAAAAAATTATTTCTGAAATCAAATAGTAGTTCAGCCATTAATTTTATCTTGATTATTCAACTCATTATAGTAAATATGGTGCTTAATGCAATTAATACAGTGAGAAAAATTTAAAGAGACACTCCTCAGAGGAGTTAAAGGAATGTTTTGGCAGTTGATTGGCATAAAATTTTGCAGCAAGGTAATTATTTAGTGATATATAGAAAGAGAAGGAAAGAGACTGCATGAGAAAGAGATTATATAGTCTTTCATCTAGACATCACAATAATATTAAATCTATAATTAAAATAGTAATAATAAATAATACTAAATCTATTAATTACACCAATAATGGAAACTGAGTTGCTTACACTAATGAAAAAACATGTAAAAGACTGTAGTCCCTGCTGCAGCTGACAGCACTGTAATGATGAAGCTGCACTCACATTCCTGCTCTCAAAACAGCTGCCATCTACTATTTGCAGTAGAGATGAACCTAATTGTACCTTAATATTATACCTATTTTCAAAATGGCTATTTCCTCATGTTATTTCCATGTGATAGAAGTCAAGCTGATTTTGATGTCCCCTAATGCTTTAGAAACTGTGATGGATCAAATCTCAGGGACAGAGAGAGAAATCTCCTCAGAAGTCCCCAGATCAGTTACTTGAAAAAATAAAGGACAGAGAAATTAAAATTATAATGAAAATAAGGTGTCACAGTTCCTTAATTTTAGAGAGAAAGGGTAACTTTTACACTTAGAACTAAAGCATTCTGATCTTTTGCAACTGCTAAACATAAAATCTGTACCAGACATATCTAAATCATGTGCTTTTACACTGCTTATCAAAACACTTTTGTAAGTAGAATCTGCAATTTGTTATTTTACAATTGCAACAGGGAAAATAAGAAATTCAGATCTGAAGCAAAAATAACAATCTGCAAAATAGCACTCCAGTTAGTACACTTCAGAGTGAGAATTTTCAAGAGACGGCCCACTGGAGGTAATGAGCATCCAGACTCATCTCTGAGACAATGCATTTGGCAGTAAGTGGATAAAATGAGGGTAAGTGCCAAAAAACCCAGAACTTGGGAGTAGAATTTAGGTTCTCAACATCATCTTGACTCATTTTTCATGTACATGACTCGGCATCCTTTAATGGCTTACAAAAAACCCAAATTAAAATCATGCCTAGTTTTGCTTCACTGTGCTCTAACTTTAAACTGCAGACAGCCTTTATAGTAAGCATAACCTAATTAATGGTTATGAAATGATGAGACCATTTAGACAGATGTCTGATTCTCCATGGACATTTTTTCTCCAGGAGAAACAAGAAAGGCCTGCAGCCTTAACTGTATTTTCTGAATTTATGGTGGCAGATCTGTCCATCTGGATTAGTGTCATCTGCCCTTTTAAAGAAATATCGGTGCCTGTAAGGCTTTCAGAGATAAATTATCTACATGAAGGAAAGATTCCATGTTGACATACCGATTTTTTTCCTATTAAGATAAACCTAAAGGTTTTCTCCAAAAGGGCAATTATATTTACAACTTCCGTCTAAACTATCCACTATAAATTTGAAAGCACAAAATGTTACTATGCTTAATACTTCACATATTGTCCCAAGTAGTCCTAAGGTCTTTGTAAAATGAGTTAATCTAAAAGGAACTGACAAGGCAAATATGCCATTACTGCAGCTGTGGTATTTGGGCAGAACCACTGAAGCTGTCTTGAACCAGAGTTGAAGCGGAGCTCACTGAAGTGGAGCAGGTTGCAAACAGGGATAGATCTGTTCACCTCAGTACTGCAAAGCTGAAACAACAGAGCAGGTACAGGCAGTCTTTGCCAGAAAACAGAAGAGTAACTATTGTCAAATAACTTGCTCACTGGTCCAGTATCTGTAGTGAATAATGCAGACAGGATTACCCTCATCGAAAGAGAGATGCTAACGCAACATACCACACGGGCACTCAGACGCCTGCCCCTCACAGCTGGGCCTCACTTTACGTGCTATTTCCTTCCCTAAGCAAATGCAACAAAATTAATTCATTACCACTAAAATGACATCAATAATATTTTACTGTGAAAGGGTAAGAGCACAAAACAGGGATGGTAACGTGCTACTTCCTTTTAGCAGAGAAACATGTCCAAGTGTGCGAGGCAGGAAAGTACAAATGAAATGCCCGTCCACGCGTAGTAACGCAGGAGAGATCACCAGCTTCTGTCCAGAGGCACTGTGAGTAACAGATTAGCCCAAGCTCTTCCTGCTCTCTTTGACTACTCTCCATTTCTATAAACAGACAAAAGACCAAAGGATCTCCTAACATAGGAATTTTGAAGAAAAAAAAAATAATAAGATAAACAAAATCTATTAATTACAGATTTTCATCAGCCCTGGATTAGAGGCCCCATCTTCTTGACGGCTCTAATTCACTGAAAGCAGTTAAGTACTAGTGCTACAAATAAGATGAAAGAATGCAAAACTGGGTTAAAATGACATTACTATTTTTCAGGTAACACTCCTAACCACAGAGTAGCTAAGATTTTTTTTTTTTTATTAAGAATTCAGCTATTCAGAAACTGCCTTCCCATGGCAGTCAGTTAAACAGAAGAAGCTAAATTAACTTGAGCTCTTTGCACCTTCTGTGAAAATAGAGCAATTAAAAACTTGTGGATGAAAGAATATAAACCAGAAACATAAATCAATGTTTTGACTTTTAAGCTTCCTAACTTCCAAAAAAATCACATTTTTTTCATTTACAGTAGTTTGCAAAAAGCACTTGAAACTAATAAAAATAATGTGACAATATGGCTTGGTTACACTAAATAGACTATTTCAACAGCAGCTATTTCCATTATGAGATAATCTACAATAAATGAGCAGTCATTGCTCAACCTGTACTTCTCCAAACAATAAACTGAAGAAACCAAATATAATCTGATTTTGTCTTTGGCAGCTAACACATCCTATGGAATTTGTGGTATATACTGAGAGTAAGCAGAAAAACTTTGTTTAGCTTTCAGATAAGTGAAGGGATGAAAATACTTATATGTGGTTTTGAATTTGTATTAGTGTACCAGGAAACATAAATGGAAGCAAATGTTTTCTTTACTTAAACCGGTTTACATTTTGGTCTGATTTTTATTCTTGCACTGAAAAGAAATAGAAATGTTATTTATGCCCATACATAACAATGAGATAATAATGAGCTGAATTATTGCACAGGCATCAGTCTTGTGTATCTCCTTGTTTTGAAATTCAGATTGCAAAAATTACAAATGCAATTTAAAAAAATTAAATCAACCCATACCTTCAGATGTGATTACTGTTATTATTGCTTACAAATAGCTATTTATATCAATCAAAATACAGTCAACAGCTATCTACCTTCTATATCAAAACAGGCTATTTTCCTCATGAGGAGATGAGGATGTTGGTAGTCAGGTTATCAGTCAAAAATATAAAGAAAGAAAACACCTGAAAATGTAAAGATGAAACGCCAATTTCATCAATGACCTTTAACTTGCAGGCTGAAGGAGCAGAGTTTATGAGTAGTGTATAAGGAGAGTCTCGAGAAGTTGCATTCAAATTTGATAATTGGCAAACAAAGATTATCATTGCTCTATTATTAATACTTTGCATAATTATCCACAATAAGCTTGATATTGCCAGAGTCACAAAAGTCTTAACATGGAAAAAATAATATGTGTAATCACTCAGCTACCATTCAGCCAAAGCTTGATAGAAGACATGACTTCAGTATAACCACTGTTTTACCCTTCTTAACAATCTGAACAGTAATTTATATATGAAAACGTGTTCAGTGATCTAGGTAACCTCTAAAGGCAATTCAACAATCATTTCACTTAGTGGACTGAAAACAAAATCCCAAACTTTAATTGAATTGTAACACAGCACTGCAAATAATCTATATTTTCATGCACATGCTTTATGTATTTAAGGACACTGTGTACAGTGGCACAGGAAGATGGATCTTACCACAGCAGCTGGAACTTGATGCATTTTTGCAGCTGGGGTTCCTGGGCGTGGGTAAAACTGATTAATAAACAAGCTTGGAAACCTGTACTGTTCTACAAGTTTCATTGTTTCTTGAAAATCTTCATCTGTCTCTCCAGGAAAACCACAGATGATGTCGGTAGCAATTGTTATTCCAGGCACTCTGTGAAGAAAGTGGAAAGAACACTGAATTAAGGACATATAAAAGTCTTGCTCCCTTAAAACCTACTGTACACAAACTCACAAACCTTCAACTTTACCTAGGTTTGAGACCTAAAATGATCTTTTGGAAAAAATAATGGGATTTAAATACTGTTGCTTGGTAATGAAAATTGCACTTGATACTGAGCTGAGAATATAAGAATGATATTGCAGCAAATACTGGATGAGGATTGTAACAGAAGAGTGAAAACATCTGGACCAACTCCTCCTTCACTCGAAACGATAGGTGATCACCAGAGCTTGCACATTTCTTGAATTCTGATTGCTTAATCCACAACATTTACAACTTCTGAGACTAAGCAACTAGAATTTGTAACCTATTTAATGTATTACAGTGCTGCTATCAAAGCAGAACAGGATAACCAAATGAGGGGACCAGCAGGCCATATACCCTAGCAATTTCGAATAAAATGGGCTTTGGAGCCGGTAAGACATATCTTAGTCACAAGTTAATTTCCAACTCAGTACTCCATAAAACCAGGTCATGCCTTGCTTTAAAAGGAAAATAAAATACTTAGTTTTACAAATGCACAGGCACTGAGCTCTCTTGCTGTTTAGCAAGGTCAGCATTTCCTAACTGTTCCCCTTGGACTGCAGCAGGGCCCACTGAAAGGGTAAGCAGCCCTCAGCTGACATGGTGCCACAGTGGTGACAAATTAGTGAGCATTTTCCCTGGTGGATGTTGGAGAAGCTGTCTCTGCTGGGGTCAAGGCATGCACCAAGACTGTGTCAGGTGGTGGATGCAGCTCTCAAAGTCCCAGGCTGCAATGGGTCTCTGGGCTCTTTCTCTGATGCCAGAAGAGATGGATGTCTGTCTCCAAGTGATGGAGTTACAGGAGAAAATGAGCCGGCTAGGAAGCATCAGAGGGACAGACGGGATCTTCTCTGCAACTCTACAGTGTGAAGAGCCTCAGGGCTCTGCAACAGAGAAGCAGGTAGTGTCTACATCCAGTACCAAGGGAAGCAAAGCCTCTGGAGAAGATGAAGGATGGAAGCTGACACAAGAGGAAAGATCTTTTCTCACCTAAAGGCTTACAACTGCAAAACAGGTTTATCACCCTCAGTCTATGTCCCTGTCTAAGTCTTGGTAGTCTAAGAAGTCTAAGTCTAAGTGAAGCCAGATGCACCAACAAGCATAGTGTCTGGTCCACCTAACCCCTAAGCCATGTAAGACTACCAGGAAGAAGTGGTAAGTCATCTGTTGACCCAAACAATCACCTAGAGAGGTTTTGTGCCTGCCAGGGGCCAGGATACAGGATGCTGTGGGCCTAATGTGGCCCTCTGACTACTACCACCTGCTGTTATTTCATTCAAGCACAAATGATACTGTGAATGGAAGCCTGGAGAGTATTAAAAGTGACTACAGAACTCTGGGGACAGGAGTCAATGGCATGGAGGCTCAGGTGGTGTGCTTGTCAACATGAAACACTTTTTTACTGCAAGGGTGAGTGAGCACTGGCACATGTTGCCCAGAGAGGTTGTGGAGTCTCCATCCTTGGGGATATTCAAAAGCTGTCTGGGCATAGTCCTGGACAATTGGTTCTAGCTGGCCCTGCTTGAGCAAGGGATCATTGGACAAGATGACCTCCAGAGGTCCCTGCCAACCTCAAACTCTCTCTCATTCTGTGACATGGCCCAGAAAAACAAGTCCTGCAATGAAGAGATTACTGCATGGTATCTTCAGAGAACTCTATGGGACTCAGGAGGTATCAACTCAGTTTTCCAAATCTGACACTGGCCTGCTGGATGACCACTGCACTGTGAGAAACCAGAAAACTTTTTTATTCAGCCTGCTTGTGTATAGTGGGAATGGTGACAAAGCTCTTTTGCAGAGAGGTGGACATGCACAGTGTTCAGAAGTGCTCTGTGCTCCCTACTGACACAGCAAGTCTGTGCCTACAGCTCCGCCATTGAGTTCTGCACTATCAGTAATGATGATGAACAAGAGAAAATATGATTTATGAGGAAGAGAAAGAACCCTAAAAAGATACTGGTGGTATCTGACTTGGAGCTGGCCCTGCTTCAAGTGTGGGAATAAATGAGAAGACCTTGAGAGGTCCTTTCCAACCCACATAATGCTACAGTTCTTAAGTAGGCTACTGGCAGGGGAATAGCTGAGCCAGGTTCTCTTAGGAGTGAATGGCATGAAGACCATTGTCACAAGCAAAGGTTTACACCTGAGCTTATGAAGGGCTCTCCAAGACTGTCTCCAACCTAAAGAAATGGCTGGAAGGCTTTTCTTCCCCTTATCAGGTCAAGATAGAGAAGAACTGCAAATAAAAACATATGCAATCTAAATGACATTTTAAAGTGTTTGAATGGCCAAAGAAAACTATCATTTTGTGTCAGACAGTACGTCACCACAGAAGAAATAAAGCTGTGGTTGCAGTGAGTGAAGAAACTTGAGGAAGAAAAGCTTCCTGTGACAATGACCTCTACTGGAACAGGAGAATCTGTTAGCAAAAGACTCAAGAAAGCAGAGAATATTGTTCTTGGTAATTTGATTAGGTGCAATATTAGAGCATGTATAGCTTACATTCACCACAGCAGTCCTCATAAAAACACCATATGGTAGTAAATATCTTTTGAGACTTTTTCCCAAAAGGAACACATTTTTATTTATTTATGTATCCATCTAAATCAGGAGTCCATGAAGTCAGACCCCATCCATCAGGTGACGTTAAAACAAGGTATTGGAATGCCAAATCAAAACCAGTATAAAACTGAACAGTTCCAAGGAGCTGGTCCAATGATGGCAAGCGGGAAACGCAAGCTGAATATTGCACCGAGCAGCAAAAATTCCCCAGAGCTGTTGGCTAAGCAGCCTCAATTATCATTTGTTTCTTAGGGCTGACAAAGTGCAAGATACAGAGTTCTGCTTGGTATCAAGTAACAACAGGGCTCATTAGCTTTAAGGAGTGCAGGAACAGAGGAGCACTGTACTCTGCAGTGCAGTTTTGTTCACATCGCAAATATCTCGTGGAGTAATAATAGGCTTGTGGAAGAGAAAGTAAATTACTTTATAAATCAGTATCACATAACATCAGCTGCCATTTCTCAGATCATTAACAGAACACTCACTAAGTTTGAGAAAACCATCATAATGAACTTATTTTAACCATTTTAATGACACTGTGGGCAAGAGTCAAAGCATTTATTACCAATGGTAGTAGTAATACCATCTTTTATAAAGGTTTGGTTGTTTCTATAGCAACATGAATTATAAGGTCCAATCAAGCCAGATACAATAAAATATGCTCTTTTTCTTCATAGCACTAGTTGTCATTCAGTTAAAAGGAAATTACATATTTTAAAAATTCATAAACTCTACAAATGTCTTAACTCCATTTGGCGATAAGGTGTTAATTATCTTGGTAATTAGATTTTCTCCTGGATGGAATTATTACACACAAAGAAAAGCTAGGGCATGAAAAGAGAGTAAGGACCGCTGTGTATTCAGGAACAGCAATTAATTACAGTTCAATCCAGAATGCCTGCCTAAAATATGTCATTGCATAGTGCATTTTTATATCACTGCTGATTAGATTGTTTAAAAAGTAGCTTTAAAGGGGGGGGGGGGGGAAAGCTTGAGATTTCACTTAGAATCCAGTAACTGACAAAATCAAGCTATTAGCCTTTCTCAAAGCATTGATGAACACAAATGAATAGAATTAGTTTCACATGAGAAACATCATTTTTAATGGGAAAAGAGGAAAAAATATAGATAATTGCAGAAAAATATAAACCACATATACAGTTGAAAACTACAGCGACCTCTGCTCTGACAGCCTGAAAGAAAGCAGCATAAAATTTCTTACTGCACAGATTCAGATGATGTTTAAAACATTGTCCCAGCTATAAAATACGATGCAAAATTGCACAAGAAGTCATTTCTTGTGCATCAGCCAATATTAAATAGTTTCCCCAAATTAAATGCATTTTATCTATTCTAAAGTAAACAAAGAAAAGACTGCTGAACCTCTCCAGTAAGCATTTTGTAACATTTGTTAGACAAATGCATTTACAGTAAGCCTAAATCTTCAATTGCAGCCAATGTTTCCTAGGGTCAGCGAGAGAAGCTCCACAACACACTGTTCAGTGATCCAAGGATACACAATGGTTGTTATGAAAGATAAATTTATTTTTAAAAGCAGAAAGTCACTTCAACCATACTAAAGGGTGGATGCTCTTTATAGCTTGGCTAATGTAGGTAATTCAGTTTGTTTCAATACTTCCAAGCATAAAATAACTTAAACTTTGCCAGCCATTTTAAAGCCTCATAATCCTGACAAACACCTAGAAAGACTGTGCAGTCACTTTAACTGGCAATCATAAACCTTGTAGTATTTTTTCTCTGAAAACATCATCTCCATTTACTCAACTTCAGAGACAAAGAAAAAAACAGTTGCAAGCTAAGTCTCACTGGAACATACAGTAAAACTAAGAATTTCAGAAAAGGATGAATTTGAGGAATAATCAGTGTCACCTGTAAGACAGTACAGCCCTAATACTGAGGTTTCCTCAGCATTCTCTCCTTTATGTTTCCTTATGTAGATAAATCCCTTCCACCTACTCGAGCAGATTTACTCTGTGCCAACCTGAACCAGACCATCAGTTCAATCCCCATCATCTCTGGCAGTTCTGACCATCCAAAAAGAAGCAACTACTTCATTTTACTTTAGTGTCCATTTCAGTGTGATGCTGTAAGGACTAGCACACCTAGACAAGTTCATGAACAAGTGCTAAGAGGACAGATATCCAAAATTTCACAGGAAGGAGCAAATGTATTTGAAAGGACACAGAAGAAATGCAACACCTTACCCTCTATCCAAGTCAGTCTCTTGGGTCAGAGAAGTGTTCTGCCTCCCAGAGGAGTGGCTGATGCCTGGAACTAAGGGCTATGAATGTGCTGTGGGCAACTGCTGCCCTGAGAATTGCCTCCTCATAGCTCACAGGCATCCAAGTTAGCTCTAAACAAGTCCAGAAGAATAAATCAGACTGAGGTGAGCTCTGTGCTACTACAACTAGGTAGGCTCCTGGAGCTCCCTTTGCTCAGGTATCTCTGTTGCATGTGAGCATTGCAGGCATACCCTCGTCATGATGAGTTTCCTCACTTTTCTGCTCAGGGGATGTAGTTACCACCGTTAGAGAGAGCAAAAATGGACTATCAGCGACAGGAATTATAGCAGGTACTGCAGGGACAGTTACCACAGTCAATTCACCAACAGAGAGGGAAGCCTGAGGACTCTTGATGGAAGGTAAGTTGGGAGTGAAATGCAGAATCTCTGGTCTTTTGATTTCGAAAGGAGATGAAAGTGTCAAGCTGCCAAAAATAATATCGTACACCCCCACCCCCCCACCCCATTTTCACAGAGCAAGATGTTGAAGAGATCAGCAGCAGAAGTGTGAAACTTTCTAGGATTCAGGTGTTACTTGGATCACTTCCTGTGGCTTCCCTTCCAGAAAACATTTCCTGTAGCAGTAACCATCACAAACCAAATCCATGCTGGGGCAGAAGTTATGTAAAGGAGCTGAAATGTGAGGCATCAGCACCTACACCTACGTGTGTAACTATCAGACATTATTCTGCATGATCACATATTCTTGCTGCTTCCCTTTCAGCAGTTGACATTGAAATCCAGCAATGACTTAAAGCCACCGACTCGCTCTTAACCTTAAGTTCCTCCACCTCCACCCTCCCAGTATGACAAAATACTGGATTTCAATAAATAGCTGTATGAACACATTTTAAAATTTGTATGTTCTTACAGAAGAGTACAAGAAGTAGGTGGGAAATCTGGAGTAATTAAGGTCAAACTAAAAAACTTGATGACCTAGCAACTTCTTGGTTCTTGAATTAGAAATGCACATTAAAAAATGTTAGAAAAAAATGAGTGGAATTGTTATGGAAATAAAACCAGTCTTTTCTGAAACGTTATTTCAACATTATACATTATTTTAGATTTTAGAACTTTCCTGCAGCATATGTCCATTTAGGGAACCTGCAAATGCAACCAAGTTAATGGATGAGCTAATTTGGAGGTATCTGAGAGTTGGTCTTTCAAGCATAGTTACAGAACCTAACAGGCGTCTTCTCAATGTGCTGCTTTGTGCTGGAGCTGAAGGGGATGTTTGCATCTTCCCCATGACCACACACAGTCCCTCCAAAAGCCCTTCCCTCCTTCCCTCCCACCCCCCACTGTTTCTTTTCTTCTCTACAAGGCCTAGTCTTGTGGGATTTCTGACTTAAACCCGAGCTGGAGCTAGCACAAGAGAAACAGACGGCTCAGCTGGAAGCTCTGCCTCTTTCAAAGGCGGGTAACAACATGAAACCTCACCCCACCTCTCTCTTGACTATACAGACATTAACCTGAGACCCAAGCCATGGGAAGATCCCTACCCTCTCAGAAAGGGATCCAGCCTGCTTCTGTTCTGAAACCTTCCTGCACCTCCCTCTCTCTCCATGGACTAAGAACACAGCACAAAATACTCCTAATTTAAGTGTCTGGAGTTAGCAGGGTGAACCTGAACATAGTTTCTGAAGCAGGGGGACACTTCCATTTTTATTGGTTTATGATTTACCCTAAATTATGCAATGGATGTACAGACTTCTAATAAATGGATATCCACTGACAATGTTTTTCTTAGTAATCTTTTCCATATGTGTTTAAATGCTGTCCAGGATGTCCAAGTTCAAAACCTCAGTGGCAGAAAAAAGAGCTCTTGTAAACCCTCCTATCAACTGATTTACACATGCAGGGAAACTGGAAAGTACCTCTGTTCAATGGCAACAGACATTTCATTAACGTTTCTGTGTGAAGCCTTTCAGATGGATGATAACAGAGTGAGCCTTGATGTAAACCACCAATTGTTAAGATTGCTTATTCAAACACCACTATATATCTCAGGAACCTTAACACTTCAGTAAGTGATGTAAGGAAATGAGCAGCACCATCGAGTTCACCACAGAACTGATGTTATTAATTATTATATGAAATTCTACTTCATGCTGCCGTTCTCTTTTCCAGGATTCAGTTGCTCTAGACATATGATGTCATTGAAATTATCAGGACAAATAGCAGGAGATTTTGTGGCTGAAGGTAGAATAAGAAGGGAAGATCCAATCACGACTTCTCAAGACATTTAAAGTATTACTACAAAACTTAGCAAGGAAAGTATAAATGGCAAGACAGGATATTTCACAGCAATACAACCTAGAAGAACAGAGATGGCAAGATACTGGAGTGAGCATGACCAGGCAGCTAGACCTCAATAAAATAATGTAAAAGTAGTATCCATTTCCAATCTTCTACAGTTAGCACTATTATTTTTTACTTTAAGCTTTAAGTCTGAGGGACCTTATGTTGGCTTCTATCAAACTGTCCATCAGATCGAGCCAACTGAAAAGATGCACTTACTGGACTTCGAATGAATTTCTATTAAATGTGTAATAAACTGTATTGGAAAACCCCCTAAATGTATACTACATCCAAAAGTGTCAGATACAATCACATACTGAGAGAGCTGGGTGAAAGCTGGAGCCTCACTAGAAAGCTGCTTATATCCAGTGACAGAAAAAAAAGTTATTTAATAAACTATATTGCTACAATTTAATTATTTTTATACTGTGTTGCATATCAGTTATTCAGACTTCAGTTTAGACCTGTTTATGATGTGCGTATCTCTATTAAATACAACAGCATGAGATTCTACCCTGGCAGGACACTTGCTAACATCTTTTATTCATGTATGTGTTCCCACTGCAAAGCAATTCTATTATTTCAAATGTTTTAAAATGTTCTCTATTACTGCCTAACACAACTCCAGGTAGTCTCACAAATCAGTTCTCGTTCAGCTTGCAGTTTGACTGCAACGAAGTGAACAAAACTTTATGTTCTTATTGCTTGCAAAAGTCTATAATGATTTCATTTATAATCAATTCACTTATTTTCTTTCACTGAAACACCAAATGTGAGCAGACATCTAAGCAAGTCTTATTTTGTTTACGTGCATAAAATGCTTATTTTTAAGATTTAGTTTTTTAAAAATTGTTTTCACCACTTGGATTCTATCTCTCTAAAACTGATGCCTAAGACACACCAACAAAATAAATTGCAATGCCATGCTGCTTATATGTTGTGTTTTTTAAAAAATAAACCAAAACAGACAACTTAAACCCAGACATGACCACAGGAAAACCCCTAGAGTTTTATTTCAGGGGAATCTGCAAGGATACTCTGAAAAGAAGGGTGTATGCACATATACACATGGGAGAAAACTGGCAAGACCATAAATCCTACCATTTAATTTGAAGGCAATTCCTAATGAAACACTTCAGATTTCAAGGGTAGCAGAAACTCCATATGAAGCCTAGCCTGACAGCGACAGAACCACTGTGTGCATTCTGCTTTGTGCCTTCCACACCTCGCAGAGAGCACTGAAGGCTGATTATGGTGGTGGTTCCCACCGGGAACACATTAGTCCTCAGCTTTGCGAGCTGCAGCCACTTCCAACCGATTTGCAACTGCAGCTCAAGACGTTGGGTTTTGAACTTTGGAGTCATTAACAGCTTTGATGCAAGTCAGCTTACAAAGGCTAACCTAACAGCTCTTGGAGTTTAAACTGAGAGTGAGAATGGGTATTTTTTATGACTTTTCCAAGCCCACCTCCTGCTCCCAAAAGAGCTCTTTCAGAAACTGGGCTGAATGACATCTGCAGTCAGTTAGGAGACACGATTTCCAGAGCTGAACTTGAGAAGCACAGGTATGGAGGACTCCATGTGAGTAGGGACTGGGTCTGTCCTTGTTGATGTGGGATAGTGACCTAAATTAAAACTATATTTCACTATTAGCATGGCTCACTGCCTGTGGATCAAAAAGTGCACACAGTTTTACTCGCTTCAAATAATTCCAGTCTAGAACTGCTACTAGAGACAGCCCAAGTGTTTCACTAGAAACATTACAATACTTCCCACTACCAATTTTCTTTAAAAAAATCAGTTATGGCCTGGCTTAACTTTATTCAACTCTAAGGTGTTCTATTCTTGCAACAAAAATGAAACATTTTTACAAAACTCCATTACGGATTTATAACTTCAGATCATTATTGTTTTATGATTAAAAAATGAGCGACTTAAGACAAAAAGCTCAACATCCTTAAACTTCATTTCCATTCAATCTCTAATAAATACCATCTGCTGTGTACTTTAGGGATATAATACCCGTCAAAAACTCAGCCGTGTTATGAGAACCGGCACCAAGTTGATCTGAAATGCATATTTGAACAGATGTGTTTAAATTACATCTCTCCGTCTATCCACACGCATAAATTCAGAGTAAGCGTCTGTTGATTTAAAATGCATAAAAAAGGGATTTGGAGATGCATCACAAGTGAACAGCATCTCAGTGGATCAAGGCTCACGTTACTAAAGGTCATCACTAAAAATAAAGTTTGAATTTATTAAGGGTTGCACCAGGGAACTGGTCTTGGGAACCGACTTAATGTTTGCAGCGCTAAAGCAGCCATTGAAATTACACTAATTTTCTGTGACCCTTCACTGTTTAACATTATAGCTGTCTGGCATGGTCAGAAATAATAGGATCACAGCCATGAGCAGCCCAGAATATTAGATATTTTTCCTCAGTCTGACACAATGCTTATCACCAGTACTGAATGTCTTGGGCTCTGAGGACCCATCCATGTCTGTTTCAGTGACAGTCATTTAGCTCTTCACTCTGACAGAGAGATCAGGCATATAAACCAGAATGATTAACATCCCTGCATGACAAAACCAAATGAAGAACTGCAAGCAGTGCTCCATTATCCAATGCTAATATAAAAAATAAAATCTTTTGAACTTGTGTTTTTCCACCACTATCATCTACAGTCCTATAATGTTTCAGGGACTTTGAAGGTATGATGAATCAGACCATAGGTCCACCATAAACCCAATGGTCTGGTAGCAAGGAGCAGCAGAAGCCTAGGGAAGCGCTGAAGGTGTAGAGTCCCCCAGAATCCCTTCCTCCTCCTAACAACTGGATTTTGTCAGAGAGGTCTTCTTCTAACAGTAGCCTGCCATTTGCTAATTCCATTTGATGTCCCCTAATTGTTAGACTGGGAGAGACTGGCAAGAACTCCATTTACCTTCTCTTCAAGATGCCACTGACTTCTGTTTTAGTCCCTCTCAATTAGCACTTTTCCAGAATTCAGCATCCTTAATTTCCTTTGTGTGACAGATCTGTCATACCTCTGATATAATCTCTGTTAGTCTTCACACTAACATTTCCAATTGTAAGATACCCTTTCTGAGAGGGGTGTTGACAGCATTTAACAATACAGGCACAACGAGATAAAAATCTCTTGAAGTATGTCTAGAATGTAGGCAAATTGTCTGCTGTTTAAATTTTTCTTTCAGGTTTGGGCTCATTTGTTCTCTAGCACACAGACAGCAAAAGGTAATGGACCTTACACAAGGTAAGGGACAAGGGAGAAATATTACTGACAGTTGTTTATTTCTAAGAAAATGCAAGTACAGCACTGGTAAACAACCTACACCATAATGTCAGAGAAACATTCTGCTCCAAAATCATTAAAACACAGTACCTTTAAGACAATCATATTCTTAAATTTACTATGAGAGCAGAGTCTACAACAGGGACAATGAACTGGTAAAAATCCCTTGACAATATGATCAGTGTTAAAATTCAGGAAAGGAAGACTCATTCTACTGCTTTCCCTTGCAGTGGGGAAACAGAAACTGCCAAATAAAAGAGAAAACAAATCCTCTCCTTCACCGAGATACAAGCACTACAGAGTCCCAGTTGGCCCACTTCATATGAGAAACCTGGAATTACCAGCATTATTTACATCTTCCTCAAACTGGTATCAGCCTCCAGCTCTTTCTGAGGTATTACTGAATAGACATTCAGAAAAACACTACTGTTATTAAAAGAAACTCACCTATGAGCATATCATTAAAAAAAAAAAGCTGAAAAGTAATGCCATCTGAGAAGTCAAGGATTGTGCAAGTGACTTCAGCTGGATATTAAACCTCTGAGTGATACATTCCCTTAAAGTGTGAATCTGATGGGAGTAAACAACACACTGGGTAGGTGAAGGTTTAAGAAACAGATAAGCTAGAATTTGCCAACACCTCCCCTCCACCCAAAAAAAAACCAAACCCAAAGCCCCAGGCCAAGCACATTTCAAAGACAGGTAAAAGTCAGCAGTGTGGGATAGAGGGGGAACAGAAGTTGTCAAAGGAGTAGTATTATGACAAGTTGGAAAACTTTACCAGAGAATTAAAGATCTTGGAAGAAGCAAGAATGAATCAAAGAAGAAAATGAAGAACTAAAATTGCCATTGGGCCAGATGTTTTATTCAAAGGTTTTGGTTCAAGATCATTTATATTAAGAACTCCTGCAGGAGAGATTAAAACAAAGCAGATTTTGAGGAAAACATGCTCAGCTCAAAAGAGTTACCCAAAACAGGTGAAAATCTGAAAAGAGAAATAATCCTCTCACATCACAAGATCCACAAACAATTTGGCTGGACTTTTTTTGCCTATTGCTTTGTGATGAATCATCACATGAAAATATTCCCGTTGTGAACACGTACATGGGCATGACCGAGGTTGTGAAGGAAGCAGCAGTTAACAGCACATGCATGATGTGCACTAAATTTAACATAACCTGTACTTCATTTTCAAAATACCTAATGAAATACAATTCATATCACACCAGTTGATCATACAAAACACATCAGTTTATATGCTACATCTTTATCAACACAGTACTCACAAAAGGCACCGTTGCAATTAGGTATCAAAGCACAGGTCAAGAGACAGCAGCAGGCACCCTGACCACAGCAATGTTGTAGCAGCTGTAAGCAGTTTTCCTGAAGGCTAGCCAGAGACATTCAAACAGAATGCATGGACTCTTCATGTAACTAGAAAGCCTTGCAGTTTTACACCAGACAGTTGTTGCTGTATGCTGCTATACATCCCTACATGTGACTTTTCAAGGCAGTATCCCTCGTGAAATGGAAACGGTCTAATTTTCAGAGATGCCACCCCTGTAAAAGTGTAGGACATTACTACCTCTGAAAAAGGCAGGCTTTGAATGTCTGAATATGGAAGTAAAGACTGACAGCATAGGAAGGTAATTTGATACTTAGGAAGATGGAATTTTAAAATTCAGAACAGAAAACAACATAACAAAGCAGTATTTTGGATAGCGATGTTATGACAGCTATAGCTCTGGATCCATAGACAGAGTTGTACAGACTTCATACCTGTACCCCAGACAGCTTCCTGAACTAACAGCTCTTAGAATCATAGACTGGCTAGAGTTGGAAGGGACTCCCAGAGGTCATCTAGTCCAACCCCCCTGCAAGAACCAGGAACACCCCCAACTAGATCAGGTTGCTCAGGGCCTCATCCAACCTGGCCTTGAACATCTCCAGGGATCCAGGGGCATCCACCACCTCCCTGGGCAACCTGTTCCAGTGCTCCACCACTCTCACAGGAAAGAACTTTTTTCTAATATCCAATCTAAATTTCCCTCCATTTTGAAACCATTTTCCCTTGTCTTGTCACAACAGGCCCTACTGAACAGCCTCTCCCCATCTTTCTTGTAGGCCCCCTTGAGGTACTGGCAGACCGCTAGAAGGTCTCCCGGGAGCCTCCTCTTCTCCAGGCTGAACAGCCCCAACTCTCTCAGCCTGTCCTCATAGGAAAGGTGCTCCAGCCCTCTTATCATCTTTGTGGCCCTCCTCTGGACCCTCTCCAACTGGTCCATGTCCTTCTTATGTTGGGGGTTCCAGAACTGGACAGAGTACTCCAAGTTAGTATATAAAGAGGATGTACAGTGGACATCCTTAAAGAGGATGTACAGTGGACAGTTTCCAGATAGGCTTGAGATTTATGGCTTAATAGAAGAAAGATCTGGTGGTTCAAAAGCTTCCACTATCACTGCTCTAACACTTCTCTTTCCTTAAGGAGCAGTATTTGTACATGACCATAAGGTTGTATAGGGATCTATGGCTTCTGTGAGCAGCCTAAAAAGCAAATTTTAATAATAATAATAAATTTCTCGGTTCTAAAAGAAAGTCTAGTATTTAGCCCAAAATTCCACACATACATATACACCATTGCTGCCCCATAAAGATTCAAAGCTCCTATCACGTAACTTCAAACATTTCCAGTTTTACTCTATGCAATGCTGGCAAAGGTGACAATATGATCTTAAAACTTCAGAACACAGTGTGACACCAGCACGGTGATGTGCCCGAACACAACCCTATATAGCTTCAGAATGGAGTTTTCAGAGGTAACATTTCAGACTTTAAAGCAATGCTGTTCCCTCATTAAGTTAAAACCCATGAGCTCAACTTCAATGAAATCCAGTGTGCTTTACTAATGAAAGTGTGGTAAAATAATGTTCACTATCTTCCCAATCAATACAATGCAATATAACTTGGATCACTGGGAAACAGCAAATTTACCTTGCAAGAATTAGTTAAAAGAGAGTATAAAGCAAATTTTCCAAAATAAGTGTGTATAAAGAATTATTCATTCATGAAAAAAAAATAATTGGAGTGGCACACAGAAAGAGCTGGGCATGACCAGTAAGTTAATGGGCATCACTGCAGTGATAGAGCACAACAAATGGAATCTTTAGATCACTGTTTCATCTCATGCATGGTATGTTCTGAAAATCAAAGCAGAAGCAATATTAATCACTATGCACAAGGACAGTTCACTCAGCTAATGAGAAGGCAGCAGAATAACTGTCAGAACCATCTGTTTTGTTCTCAGGTGTATCCAGGTGAGTTCCAAATATAACAGACGTCCTTAATGTCCCAGTTCTGGCCAGGCCAGAGCTGACTTCCAACGCTCAGCAGCCAGCACAGGAGAGCTGAGTTGGCTGGGGCTGTTCCCACACCACTGACATCAGCCCAGCCCCAGTGAAAGGGGGTGGTGGGGCAGGGGTAGCACAGGGTCCTGTATTGGTACAGTGGTCTCTGTCACCTTCTTGTCAGTCGGTGAAGTACTCTGCACTGTCACCAAGTGTGTCTGTTACTGTTCCCTCTCAAAGTGCTTAGCTCTGAACTGTCTTTATCCCAACCCACGGAGCTTGGTCTGGTCTTTTTCTCCTCACAAGAGGAGCACATGAAGAGCTGGTGGTGCTCAGCCTCTGCCTGGGGCTGAACCACAACACTTAAATACACAGGAATGGCCTAAAACTATAAAATATTAACATATGAATCAGTTAAGAAAACATATATTAGAGCAAAATAATGTTGCTTCACTTCTAAATGTAGTAACAAGTTTACTCTGCTATGTACTTGAGGTCACAGAGTAGAAACAAATGACCAAGAAAACAGCCTTAAAATCTCCTAGTTGATTTTTCAGAAAGACAGACATCAGTTAATCAGCTTCTCAAATAATTTTTACTCTTAACAACTTGTAAACATGTTCCTTTGTCTAGAATTTTCAGCAATATATGAACATATAGCTGTAAAAGGCAAAATCAGTTTAGTACTTTGGAGTCACTGGAAGTAATTAATACAACCATTCTTTGAAAAGTTCACAAGAATAATGTTCATATATATGCACAAATATAGCACATACAGGAGATTGTAAGCAAAATCAGGACGAGAAGAGATGCTATTTTAAGTTTAGACCAATAGTTTGTCTATGACAAAATGAAAACAAAACAAATCCAGTAGACACTTGCCTCAGGGATGGTCTTACCCATTTCTCTCCCTTCAGTTCCGTGAACTATTTCACTTTCAATGTGTCACTAAGTTGCAGAAGTCTTAAAAATTAGTTAGTTTGGTTTATAATGTTGCTATCAGGACAACAGTATATTTGTTGTGTTCAAAATTGTAAATAAAATGAAGGACTGTTAAATGTATCTAAGTTCAGGTGTGGTTTTCTGGAGGATGCTGACAGTTTATACACAGCCACAACTCCCAGTCCTAAGAGTAAATAGCTTTGCTGCTCAAAGGTAGCCTCCCTAACCAGGGAAATCCAAAAGATTTCACACCTACTTGAGAGGAATAGTGCACATCAATATGAGGAGTGATATCTGCTTGCTATCTTTTATCCCATAAAAACCCCAAAGCTATTCACAAACTCCAAATAAAATTTGTAACTTTGAAAAGATAAATGAAACCACTACAGCTATTCAAACAGAAGATTGCAAGGTGGACACGTGGGATATTTTGGGCTTGTTATGTGTCAGATGTTCTCCATTAAACAATGAAGCAGACAGAGTGCAAACATGTTAAACATTTTAAAGAAGCAAAATAGGAGGCTAACAATCTTTTAAAGTTAGCAAATGTACTGCAGAGAAACAAATGCTACAGAAATTGGATGTTTTGCACAGTAACTTGCTTTGATCTACCAGTGAACAAATCTACAACTGAAGATTAAAATAGAATTAGCACAAAATAAACAATATACTCTTATCAGTGAATGAACTGCTTTAGCATACAATCATGGAATGGTTTGGATTGGAAAGGACCTTAAAAATCATCCAGCTCCAACCCCTTGCCATGGTCAGGGTCACCCTCCACTAGTCCAGGTTGCCCAAAGCCCCATCCAGCCTGGCCTTGGACACTGCCAGGGAGGGGGCAGCCACAGCTTCTCTGGGCAGCCTGTGCCAGGGCCTCACCACCCTCACAGGGAAGGATTTCTTCCTGATGTCTAATTTAAATCTACCCTTGTCCTGTCACTCTATAGCCATGTAACCAGTCCCTCTCCTGCTGTCCTGCAGGCCCCTTCTGGTACCGGAAGGCTGCAATAAATTCTTCCTGAAGCCTTCTCTTCTCCAGACTGAACAAATCCAAGTTTCTCAGCCTGTCCACATAGGGTAGGTCCTCCAGCCCTCTACTCCTCTTCATGGTACTCTGGACTCACTCCAACAGCTGTATGTCTTGTCCTGAGGACCCCAGAGCTGGACACAGTATTCCAGGTGGGGTCTCACAACAGCAGAGGAGCAGAATCAACCCCCATCTGGTCTCACTCTTCTGATGCCGTCCAGGATAAGGTTGGATATCTGGGCTGTGTGCACAATGCTGGTTCATATTAAACTTCTAACTACTAAGACTTATCCCTGAAGTCCTCTTACTTGGGGCTGCTCTCAATCTATTCTGTATCCAGCCTGCAGTTGTGCTTGGGATTGCTCTGACCCATATGCAAGATCTTGTTCTAGGCCTTGACAGACTTCATGCAGTTCACACAGGCACATCTCTCAAGTCTGTCAAGGTCCCTTCCCTCCAGGGTATTGACTGTACCACACAACTAGGCCTTGTCAGGGCACTTATCAAGGGTGCACTCAATCCCACTGTCCATGTTGATGACAAAGATGTTAAATGTGCCAGTCCAAACACCAACCCCTGAGGAACACCAGTCATCACTGGTGTCCACTGACCACGTCTCTTTGAATGCAACCATCCATCCAGTGCCTTATCCACCAAGTGGTCAATCTATGTCTCTCCAATTTGGAAACAGGGATGTCATGTGGGACAGAGTCAGATGCTTTTCATGGAGAGTTCAAAGATACATAACAGCATTCCAATTATTGCAACAAAACTCTTCAGCATCACTAAACCATTAAAGTTGGAATAGGTGATATATGAAAACTGTATTTAGGGAATAAGACCAGTTAAATTTAACAGCAGTGGAAGACAAATAAAGACACACTGAGAAGAATGACGTATTTTCTCATATATGAATATATACAGTTAGACAGGATCACTACTAATTTAGCTTGCCAGCTTGATTAAAAGTGCAGCAGTAATATCTGAAGATCAAGAAAACATAGTTTCTTGTACCTTCAAATGCTAAGAAAGACCTGGCACATGAAGTTACAGACCCAAACAGTTGCTGAGGCTCTCAAAATTAGAAGATTAGGCAGGATAAATACTACTGAAAAGGAAACGAGAAGTAGCATGGAGCAAGGCAGCTGCTCAAGAACTAGCATTAGTCTTATACAGACAAAAATGATAAACTGTAAGAAATCATCAAGAGTTGGTAAAAGTAAAAAAAGCAACAGTGATGAAATTTTTATACAAGAGATGGAACAGAACTGAGAACCTCTAAAAACATGATTATGAAAGGACATCAGTGATGTAATAGTTCTGATAAAGGAAAAAACAGAAAACTTATTACTCAAGAAACAATTAAAGAAAAAAAGAGAGTCCCTTGGTAGTGAGACTGACAGAGATGAAAAAATGCCATTTTGAGGTTCCCAACATTCTAGTCTGAGAATAATATTACAATTTGCAGATGGTAAAAACCTCCCCTAAACAGATGCTGACTAACTTCTCACTCACTTGGAGGACGCTTAGAGTGCAGAATTAAACTAAATCAATACTGAAAGGCCTGAAAAATGTTTCACATGAATGGAATAAGGTGATTATATATGCTCAATTTTGCAAGCTGAAGACAAGTTTGAATTTAACAGTTACTATGAAGTCTCATAGCTGAAGTCTACTTAAATGCAATGAGCCAGAAATGTGCCCAGGCAGCTTGGAGAGCCAACCATATTCTGGGGTGCATCAAGCACGGCACTGCCAGCTGGAGGTGACTGTCCTGCTCTACACTGTGCTGGTGTGGTCTCACCTTGAGTATTGGGGACAGTTTGGGGTGTCACAATACAAGTGGGGCAAAACTACTGGAGTGTGTCCATTAATTATTATAATAATCAAAATTATAAAATCACTCAAAATTAGGGTTTTGAGTGAATGCAAAGCAAGTTTTTGTGAAAGGAGAATGTTCTACCTTGACCAGAATCAAATTGAAGGAACAATTAATTTCTGTGAAGATGTTATGCAAGGGATAGGAGGTTTGGAGCATATTCCCTACAGATTCCATATCATGAAAAAGACTTAAAGTATCTCCAGCCACTGCTGTCACATAGACATAATGGTACTTTGAATGCACATTTAGTTCAATCAATGAAGCAGGTTTTTTGTTCTAAAGAATTAGCTGAACATTTTCCTTGGGAAAAGAAATGTTTATTTGCATTATTAATGAAAACATGAAAATATTATCTTACTTAATGCGATAATTACCCTGCTTCACTTTAATACTGTCAAGTAAAAGCTGTATTTTGTGAAAACATATGCTAAAAGACAGACTTCAGCTTCTGCTATTCTTGCAGGGATGAAAAACTTCAAAATACCTCACATAATTTTGCATTCTGTAGAAAGTATGACTAAGTAATCTTAGGTAGCCAACAGCACAAAATCATATTATGGCTCATTACCACATAACTCCACAGAATGTTTAAGACACAAACCAGCCAGGAATGTAAATCTTAACACAATCATGTTGGATCTTTTACTGATTTTAACATTTTGAAGACATAACCCAGACACCTCTTTGTACAACATTCTGAAATATTCTGGCAAAGCACTAACTTTTCTGTTCACCAAAGTGCAAAGTAAGTTATGATAAATGGCAATAAGGACTTTAATTTTTTTTTTCTACAGAAAGAACATGTGCTATGTGATAAATCTACACTGAATTGGGAAGGAAAATGTACAAAAATTCAGTTGCTAAGGGTAAAATTACATCCTTTGTTGTAACTTTTGTTTACTGTGTCCACTGGATTTTTATTTAAGCCACACTTGTAAACTTATCTGCATTGTCAATATATCTGTATTTCTGACTTTTATGGTGAATTCATAGACTTAGATTTCAGGAAAATGCTTTGAGGTAATTAACACTGAAAAAATGCCAACAATCTCATAACAGTTTTGTTCAGGAGTTCAACTATTTGATGATGATTTACCATCATAAGGAGGTAAGGAAATAATCCAAATGAGTGTCAGTAACACAGCTTCTCATTTTCTTCCATCTTAACCTTGTGCTAAAAGTGATCCTCCGGGGGGCAGGACAATTGATTCCTACTAATTTCTAATTAATGTGAACTGTCCAGGGATCTTGGGCATACACCCATGGGAGAATACAGGGTTAAAATTACCTTCTGCTGTGTGAGATACAGTCTCCCAGGTACACAAGTATCACCAAGCAGCCCTAACATAAAACTAGGGGAAGATGCTGTCTGCAAGCATGGGTGCACTAGGGCTAGAAAACGCCTCCTTCTGAAAACCATTTTAGGCAGTATCTGTTTCAGTGATTTAACTACACTTTTAACATTTCAAGCCAGTTTTTAAATCACTGCATTTCCAAAGCACATTCCCCTCCTTCTAGTCTTAGGAGGACATGAGGCATAGTTAATATTATTGCTGTGTTTAAATTCATAATTTGCAACCTCAGTCTAATGTTTAGGTATTTAACTAAAATGAAAGAAATCCATAACATCACATGCATCCAAGTACAATGCTGATAAAGATCACAAAATCACACTCAAAATTTAGATCAGTTCCTCTCCCTACAGGGTTTAATTTTAAAATTATTGTAAACATATTTCTCCTAACTGTATCAGCTAAAGAAAACCTCTCTGCCACAACAGTTAAACAACAATGCACTGCTGCATTCACAGTGTTCTTTCAATACACTGATGCACACAAAATTAAGGCATATCTACTGTACTTACTAAATGCAATCACAAAAGTATTATTCACAATTTCTGCTTTGGTGTATATAAATTCCTTTGCTTTTGGTCCCATCACCTATTGTCACATATATTTTAATTATCATTATGATGAAAAAGAGCTTCAGCCTCAGTTTATCTGCAGCCCCAGCAGCTGATAAACTACTGTGGCAAAACTTGCAAGCCATTGCTCTTGGCTGGCTGTAAAATAGATTAAACTTTGCAGTGCCTACAGCTGAGTACTATAAGAACTATGTAAAGGAAGATACCAAGTGGGTAAGGAAACACGAAGGAAGCAAAGATTAAAGGGAGATTTAACAAAAACCCTATTGGCTATCTCTGGTTTTGTAACAATAACCATTTTCCAATATTATACTGTTAAAAAAAAAAAAAAAGATAATTTCCACTGCTATGTTGTCACTGCCCAGTTGTCAGGGTTTTACAACCAATGTCATTTCAATCAACACAACCAAGACACGTATTTTATTTCCCTCCATTCCAAGGTATGTGGGAACACAACCTGTGACGGACGTAGGACAAGTCTGGCTCTTCAAGTGTTCAGAATTACAACCAGTGTTTCTAGATGTACAGTCTAACAGAAGTGGGGGAGGTCCAAGAGGATATACCACATGGAAGAATAATTTGCTGGCCACAGTTCAGAGTTCAGCTGGCTACCTTGGCAATTTTTAGGATTGAGTATGTGAGACATGTACTCCCAAAGATTTAAGTCAGCAGTGTGGGAGCGACCATCTCACTGTTACAAAGAAACTGTGCCAGTCTATAGTTCAAACCTGAGCCCCTAAGTCTGTTTGTCTGTCACTGCCAAGACAGATGATTTTTCTCCCCTCCCGAGCACTAGGGCTAAAAAATAATTGCGACTAGTTACAGCAGGACTGAAGAGATTCAGTGGCTGAAGTACAAATGACCACACAGCTCCTTTTGCAGATGTGGTGTTTATCCTTTCTGTAAAGGCTGTCAAATGCTTATGCTAAAAAATGACTCAAAAAAAAAAAAATCTTTCAATGGAGAGAACTATTTCAGAGAGATCAGTACTTTTGGTTTGTTTTTTGTTTTTTTTTTTTTTTTAAGAAAAAGCTTTTAATAGGAGATTGACTCAAATTTGTCAGGGTTAGTAATGTCCAAAAGTTATTACCCCAGATCTGACTGCAAGTCTGTGTGGAATTGTTCTCTCAGCTCAGAAGCTGTTCCTCCTGCTAAGGGTCACAGCCCATTCGAAGGCCAAGCAGAGCGACATCTGACACAGCAAGCCTGAAAACAATTAATTTCTATGACCTATAGCTTTTGCCAGTACATATTTTTTCCAGAAGTGGAGACACTCTGGCTTTATGTACTCCTATGTGTAAAGTGCTTGGACACAATACAATCTTCCAGCTTGAATTTGCACTAGAATTACCATTTTCTGTTAAATGGATTGAGAAGTATTTACATTACTTCTTGTGCCTTTATATATGCCCAGATGTGCAACACTGTATCCCTGGTTCTAAAGTAATTTAACATCTCTATTGTGGCAGTATCTCCTTCTCACAAAATAAGAGTTCTACATCATGATGAAAAACAAAATATGAAGACAAAAATTTCCAAGAGATAAGCAATTCAGTCGTGGAAATTAGACCCTGATCTGCTACAGCCACTACTCTCACACACAAACCTTTCAAAATGTCGGGTTTGTGATTACTTTGCCACGCAATCAGTAAGTTTACAACGATAAATTTCATTCTCATTATGAAGAGGTGAATCATCAACTCATGAGTACAATTTACAGACCTCTAAAAGATGCACATGAATACAAAATTGAGCTTTCCCGAGGTAATCTGTGTCACAGTCCGTGAATGAAGGCACACAGAACACTTCTGGGGAGCAGAACAATCACGTCTCTTCCCTGCAACGGGGGGCTGGTTTAACTACACTTTTAAATGGGTTTAACAACTTCTGCATAATTCCACTTAGGAGTTAGTCTTCATTTAAGCATTTTAGTGTTAAAGAAAATAACCATAACAATTTCTTCAATCATTCCTTTCAATGTGTTTTCTCTGAAAGCTTGACATAAATGTAACTTTAATCAGCACTTATCAGCTGGTCAGCCACCCCTTCATCAAAACTTCTTTTGTGCATACTGCTCTACATGATTAAAATAATATGCCTAACAAAATTCATTTATTGCCTAGCACTATGCTGAAAAAGAGAAAAATATCTGCATCTAAATGAACAAATACTTATTTAAAAAAAATAATGTATCAAACCTGAAAATTTAATACCAACATCAGATTTTTCACATCTAAGCAATGTGATGTATCTTGGATTTGTATCTGTGCTAATATTCTAACACGATAAATACTTCAGCATCTTAAAATATGTTTGAATATGCCTGAAAACTCAGGAGCAAATTAAAAGTGAGAAATACATTCAAATTAATCTCTTACTAAAGAAAATAAACATCAATAAGTTATTATTCTCTTTAAAAATAGATTAGACCACTCCCAATTTCATTCTAAGTTCTGACCTAGGCATTGAAAGAGAACGATTGATTTCATATTTATTCAATATTTATACAGGAAAAAAAAGGTTATTTCAGCTATTTTGTTTTAAAATACTAGAGCAATAGAATGTCTCAGTAAGTAAACCTAAACATTAAAAAATCATAAATATTCAGTGTTTTAAGGAGACAAGTTTCTAATACTGTATGATGTTTACAGTTCCTTCCTTTTAACCTTACTGAAGATTTTATATCATTACTTCCAAAAACCCCCACATTCACATGCCCTCAGGGACAGAAGGGAAAAGAAAAAAGATACCATCTTGCTACACTTAAGAAACTGGGAATTGGAAGCACATTGCTAATCCCTACTCTAGTGTTTAACAATACTCCCATCAGGATTTTGCAGAAGAAAACTACAGATAAAACTTTCCAGAAAAAGAAAAAGCTTAACCAGAACTACATACACAAAATACCACTCCAAACAACTTCACTAGGTATATTTAGTAAAAAAAAAAAAAAGTAAGCCAACTTCTATGACAACTATAATAATAATAATTTTTACATTTAATAAGGGGACCTATCTGCTCTCTCCCTCAAAAAAACCCCTATCTCTCCAAGAAAGCTTAGGGCAAGCAGAACACACCCATGTTGTGACCTTAAAGCACCTAAAGTGTGAAAGCCCTGGAAGCCCACTAAGCCTGGACTCAGCAAGCTGTGCTCATCCCAGGAACACTGTTTCCCAGGCTTCACCCTCCAGTTTCTCAGCATACATATAGAAAAATAGCAAGAGACACAGAAAAAAAAAATCCAACCTAATCAAGCCCACACATACTAATTCTCTGACACCAGAAAAACAGGTGTGTTATTTACAAGAAGGACCACCATGCACATCCTACTTCAACAGGACAGTATGAGGCACTGAACTGCTCCTGAAGGTGAAGATACTTCACATAAAAAAAAATTACAGAGCATATAGAGATTCTGAAATCACACCTTCCTAAACAGCACTTTCCTAAAAATTAAATAGAGTGAAGTTTTAATCTTCCCGACTTCAGAACTACTTTATGTTAGCTTCCCACTGTGTGACTCAGTTTGGGGCTGAGCCTTGCACGTGTACCTCCCCAGGCCCAGTGTGCTCAGCACATGAACAGGCGTCCGACAGATGTACCAGGAAACTATTAACACAGGAAGTCACAGCGAAGGGAGGTGACTGGAGTTAGCAAATGTGACACCCATATTCAAGAAAGGATTGAAGGAGGGTCTGGGGAACTACAGGCCTGTCAGTCTGACCTTGGTGCTGGGGAAGATTATAGAGCAGACCACCCTGAGTGACATCATGTAACATCATGCCTGGTGGTCAGGCCTAGTCCGCATGGGTTTATGGAAGGCAAATCATGCTTGACCAACCTGATCTTCTACGACAAGGTGACCCACTGTGTAGATGAGGGAAAGGCTGTGGATGTTGTGTACCTGTACTGTACAAAAATGTAATTTGACACTCAGCATTCTCCTGGAGAAACTGATTGCTCTCAGTTTAGTTAAGCATACTCCTTGCTGGGTAGAAAACTGTCTGGCCAGCCAGTCCCAAAGAGTTGGGGTGAAAGGAGTTAAATGATGATGGCCAGTCACAAGTGGTGTTCCCCAGGGCTCAGTGCTGGGGCCAGTTCTCTTTAACAACTTCATCAATGATCTCAGGGGGTGCTGGTCATGGAAAATGAACCCGCAGCATGTCAGGTGGCCAAAGAGGCCAACAGCATCCTGGCTTAAACCAAGAAGTGTGACTAGCAGCATAAGGGAAGTAATCATCCTCCTGTACTTGACACTGATGAGGCCCCAATGCAAGTCCTGTCTCCAGTATGGGCCCTCACTACAAGCAAGACGTTGAGGTGCTGGGGGGCATCCCAAGAAGTGAAATGCTGGTGAAGGGTCTAGTGAGAAGCAGCTGAGGGAACTGAGGTTGTTTAGACTGAAGACAAGGAGGCTGGAGAGAGACTTTATGGCTCTACAACTGCCTCAAATGAGGTTGTAGTGAGGTGGGTGTTGACCTCTTCTCCCAAGTAACAAGTGATAGAACAACAGCAAATGGCCTCAGGTTGTGCCAGGGGAGGTTTAGATTAGATATTAGGAAAATTTTCTTCAGCAAAAGGGTCGTCAAGAACTGGAACAGGCTGCTTCGGGAAGTGATTGAGTCATTGTCTCTGGAGGTATTTAAAAGAGGTGTAGATGTGGTGCTTAGGGATGTGGTTTAGTGGTGGACTTGGCAGTGCTGTTAACAGTTGGACCTGATGATCTAAAAAGTCTTTTCCAACCAAAATGACTCCATGACTGTAAGTAAAAATGTAAGCAACTATATTTATGAAAATGTTCTCAGAACTCCAGAGAACCTGTTACATCACTATCTGTATACTTTTGAGAGTAAATAACTCATCATACAGTAAGACACAAACTACGGTTCCCAGTAGGAAAATGTCATACTATTTCAATTTATTTTTGTTGCTCTTTAAGATTAAAAAATATATTAATGAAAGCAATGGATTTGTGAGTGTCCATCACCTTTGAAACCTCTCATCTGCTTCCATGTCTTTATATGACCTTGTCAGTCAGATGCAAGGCAGAAAGACTTAAATATTAGCAACAGCTTTATGTAAGCCCAAATTTAAATTTCACAACACTTAAAGGCAGTTAATCCTGAGGTAAAAGGAGCTTGTAGTCCATCAAAAACTACACCACTAATCACTAGGGTGAAGTTTAGACACAAACTCAAATCTATTTTTGTGATATGTCTGTTTGGTGAAAAACCCCACATTTTAGGTTTTGGTGCTAATTCAATCCTTTTAAGAACACTCAATTACTTTTAAACACACATTTGATAATGTGATTAGTTCAGACTAACTGCAGACAAGAGTAAAGAGAAGAGCCTAGAGACTGGGGTATAAAATTACAGATAAGTACCAATGACACTCAGCAATTTCTTAGCAGAAAACGTCATAAGGACTTTAAACATGACATTTGCATTTGCAGTAGTTAGACTGACAGAACAGATGTACTAAAATCCATTTAAAAAGCCTAAATCTGAAAGACTTGTCACAGTCTGTTAGGGCCACAATTTGCACATCTGCAAAATGAGCTCAGCGATGTCTCGCTCTCTGAAACAAAAGTGCGTTTTCACAAAGAAAATGGAACATATCCATGCTGCAAAAAAAGTGAGGGGGCTGTTATAACCTACTTCATAATCACCTGCATTTTGAAAGTGAGTAGAAAAATGTCTATTAAAATAGTAAATGGTTATTCAAAAGCTATTGTATTCATTGCCTTTAAATTCTGGTTTCAATAACTGACATGAAAAAGTGAAGATGATACTACTCTGCCACAATGTCTGGGATAGTTTCAAAACTGGAGGTTTTTGCAGTAGCTGCAAATTTGATGATGACACATTTATCTTTCAATGTAGACAATATTCAGGAGCTTACTACAGACATCTTTCAAAAGATAATTATTTACAGTTACAAATTACTTACAATGCTCAGAATATTCTTGGTCATCCAAACAATGGTATTATGAACAAGCTTGTGGGAAGATATTTCTTACCTGTTCATTACTTTAGTCAAAAGTTAGCTATTATAAAATGGAGAAAACCTTCAAGCAGAAGACTTCTGCACAGCAAGACACTATCCCAGGAGGAATACAAAGATCATGACAAACAGCTGAATTACCCACATAAACTTTTGTGCTCTGTGTCCCGATGCCCAGAGTAAGAACAAGGTCACAACAGAAGACAACAGCCTGGGAAACAAATTACTGCTTGTGAAATTGCTCAGAAAGTGGACTATGAAAATTTTCAGGCACACAAATATTGCTGTAAGAACTAACATGGATACACAGCATGATTGTGAGGAGACAGTAGCTGAGACCACTTTGCTCCCAGCTACACCGTTTTACCCTGAAGCAGCCTGTCTAAATGTGCAAGCAGATGCAGCCTGGCTGCCACTGCCATGAGACAGAAGTCACAGCTGATGAAAAGAAACACGAGACAGTCACTGCTGAAGCCCTCTAACCCCTTAACAGAATAGGTGGCCTAGGAAGCTGCTGTCACTACAATCTGTTGCCTTGTAACTCCTTGTGGAGGAACAGGGAAGCAGAGAGACTCCCTGAAGCTAATGGTCTCACAGGACTATGTAACACCTTCTCTCAACTTGGACAGTATCTCCAGTTTCTGGGGGTTGGACTAGATGACCTCTAGGGGTCCCTTCCAACCCAAAACATTCTATGATTCTATGATTCTGCAGTGTTCAGCAGTTTTCTGCAACTGTGGGGAAACAAAGATGTGAGTTTACACCTGAGTGATTAGTCTCCTACCAAGCGTCCTATGTACTCATTTACTTTTGGATCACCACTTTCCTTTTCCAACTGCATGCAATTATGTGTCTACATAAGATGAAACATCAATACTTGATTACCAGTAAAAGTAACAGGGGCTAGGACAGCCTTGGTAGGAGGTCTGATGTTAATGGATAAGAGCACAGTGGTGCCAAAAAGAAGAGACTTTTCTGCCTGACAACGCCACGGCTCTCCCCCAAGGCAGCTCACGTATTCTGACTCTCAGATGATACTGGAAAACTCAGTATGAATGATGACACCATCTCAAGTGAGCAGCAGCATCCACCCACAATTAATACAACACTTCTCAGAGCAAAAACAAAACCAAACTGCAAGACAAACTGAGCTTTTCCTCAGGGTTGTGCTGTTTCACAGAACAGAAAGGTATGGCATGTCAGCCTACCCCTACATGTCCCTACTTTTTCTGTTAGCCTAGAACTTGGTTTTACATTTCTCTTAGCAAGCATCACTAATAAGGAAAGATGAATATAAGCTTTGATGAACAACACAGTTGCTTCACAAACCAGAGAGGGTTTAGAATGTAGCATGGTCAACAACAGCAAACAATACATCTGGAACACACACTACCAGCCTAAGGATTTGTAAATGGACATATATTCACATCGCTGATTATTCAAACAACTACAGAATATGACATTCAGATCTCAGGTTTCTGGAACTGAAGTACATGGCAATAGTTTGCTTTTATCAGCAAAAGTAAATTTCAAGGGATTAAGTATCAAAACTTTGAGATAATTAAAGCAGTCTTGCTCTTTTTGCCACTACAAACATCACCTTTCAGACACATAATTTATGCTGAATCTCGAAAATTGAGATCACTGAAAAAAACAACTCACATTTTGATATAATGGCACCACAGTTAAAAGACCTTCTGATACAAGGTTAAATTGATCTCTGCATTAAATTTACTAAGCTGCAATTTTCAAAGATAATGTATTTAGTTACAAACACACTGAAATTAGTATCTCACCCAGGAACCAGTCTTGCAAATATTCACCCCAGGTGACTGCTTTAGTCCCTAAGGACTACAGACCAGGGCACTAGTCCCTACAGTTGAACAAACTGTACAGGATTATCTTCTAAATCCATCAGTGCATCCTCATTTCCTTTATGATGCTGCTTTCTAGAGTACCTGACAAATAAATCCTCATTAAATAGGTGTATACACAGATTATAGCAGTATATCAGCTACTGACCTATCAAATGTACAACAATATTTTTCCAAGTAGTTTAATTTACTGAAATTACAGTGTATAAAAACGCAAAATGTCAAAGACGACATTTCTAAAAATGTATAAAAAGAAACTTGTGCATTTCAGAGTTTCAATCTAATTGATTTGTGATTCTGGCTTTATAATCTATATACTTTGCTACTGATCTTCCTAATAAAGCAAAAATGCCACTTGGCTTAGGAGAGTGGCTCTAAAAATTCAAAATGTTGCACACCAAAAGACTGTACTAGAACACCAACATTCATTTTTAAAGTTCATTTCTTGGGTTTCTGCCTGAAAAGAGTCTTCCAACAGAAGAAAAAAGTCTAACTTCACAGTTTCACGTCTAACTTCACCGTTTCAGAGGATCTAGAACACTCCATTCTTTTAAAGCAGTGAGTTTCAACACAGAAAGTAAATGCTCTGGAGGACTGTTGGTTCTCTGTAAGGCATTCTGTGGTCAGGAGGATACAAATAAATCCCCACTCTCAGAAAGAGATACTCTCTGCATCCACTGCTGGCTCTCCAGAGGAAGGGAAGTCATTTGCTTCTTCTTCTGGGACAAAAAAGTCTTGGTGTTTTGTTGGTCTGACTGAGAAAAGCAAGACTCAGGAATCACTTGGTATCTTTGGGGTTCCAAACTCTGAAAGATTACATGACTCATTCCTTTCCTTTTTCCAATCATTTTTTTACTTGCTGTACTTCACTTCTGTTTGCTTAGAATGTATCTCAAGTTATTAAGTACTTAACTGATAACCATATAATTCCTCAATGCATGGCTCTATTCTTCAGCAGGTCAGCCTACACAATTACTGATTTAACAGAGTTTTAGATGAAGATACTATCAAAACAGATGTCATGTTTTAGAGATGAAGGCACCATTTGGAATCTATTGATAAGACCCAGCATATTTTGCGTAGGAAGCTTCTAGATGATTTTATAGCCCCAGGAATAGAGAAAGGAGATACAGGGGGTTCTATTTTTGTTTTATTTTTCCTTTTTGATAAATGGAAGATGGAAATAATCCCTTTTGTCTATTAAAGTAGTTCAAACATATTTAATTTTAGCTATTCTGGCTCCAGGCTCTGGAGTTGTCTGCGGCAATGTTAAGTCCTGGCAAACTCTGTGATGAGATCTTTATGGGAATATCTCTATGGGAATGTAATAGCTGGCTGCTGCCATAAGTGGAGAGTCTACATATGAAGACACTATGCTCTTAAGTGCAAAAGTTAAAAAATAAAAGTTTTACAGATGCCCATGTGTTCAAATATCTAAAATGTTTTCTCTGCCTTGCATAGCTTCCTCATCCTGCTACCATATGGTACAAAGAATTTTCCAACTTAATATTTGGAGACTGTTTTCTAACAGGAACTACTAGATAATTTGGTAGTTTCTTAATAAGCAGGATAAATAAAGCTTATTATTATTTAAAATTAAGACATCAAACCAATTACTTCTTCCTTGTTAAGTTCACCACAAAATAAGCCTGCAGAAAAAGCTGTATGTCAAATATTACTGTATATTCAACAACCAGCTGTTTTAAATTTTGATATTAAGTAATTCACTCTTTTCTGTGTGCAAGAGCTGAATGATTTAATAAATTCCCATATGCCCCAACATGTGCCAGCTATACTAGGTTATCGAAAATCCAGCTGCTGTTATGATAATAGCTGCCAATGCTAAAACTACTGAAGAGAAAAATGAATCAGCTCAAATCAACTAAGACATAAACTGACACAGTTCTCACGATAAGTGAGAATAAAATATATCTGTTAATTTAAAATGAATACTGACCCATAATCACATGAAAATTAAGTGCCAAAAATTCACATGCATTGTTCCTGGTGGAAAATTAATGCCCAATCAACCTGTATGACGACAAGCAGCTCCATTCCATCATTTGCCCCAAATCACAGAATCACAGAACATTAGAAGTTGAAAGACCTTGAAAGATCATCTACTCCAACCTTCCTGACAGAGCAGGATCACCTAGATTAGATCACACAGGAATGTGTCCAGATTGGCCTTGAATGTCTCCAGAGAAGGAGACTCCACAACCTCTCTGGGCAGCCTGTCCCAGTGATCCCTCACGGTGAAAAAGTTCTTCCTTATATACAAATGGAGCTTCCCATGTTCCAGCTTGGACCCATCAGACTAGGCAGGTGTCCACTTTGCAAAATGCATTCTGTTGTGTTGGTTTGTTTTTCTTTCTTACTTATCACAATTCCCATGCAACTCTTGCTAGACTGCTGGATTTTTTCAACAATATCAGAAATCAATTATGAAAATATTTATCAAAATGCGATTCTTTAATGTACAAATATTTCAATACAATTTAAGAATCAAAGATACAACTCCACCACCCTTAATTCATTAAAACACAAACAACAACAAAAAAAAGCAAAAAAAAAAAAGTAGCCAAACAGGTGAGATGACTGAGTCTACAGACACCTACTTTTGGCACATTTGGTGCAGAAATATCCATGAAAGTATGTCATTAAATTTTAAAAGCTAAGAAAAGATTTCTCTGGATATTAAATTATTTGTAGTTACAAAAGCTTGCAGATCAGCATAAGTTAACACATTATGATATACTCACTTATTTCTCACTATTAGCTCTGTTTTTAAGGGAAATAATTTTTAAATTATCCTAGACATTATCACTCCCACAAGGAAGTTTAGAGTGTAAATGTACATCAGCTATAAGATCTTAAAAAAAACCAAAAACCAAACAAACCCACCAACAAAACAGCCCATTCACATTTGTTGGAGCTGGATCATCTCCAGTACACAGAGTATATGATGCTGAACAGCCACATTAAAGAAGACTTTTATAACTTTAACTTCAAGCAGTCTATATATAGTACTTTAAGCACAGAAAAATAATTAAAGAGTGTATTATTTGAAAAACATTAGGAATATATTGACAAGTTAAAAGCATGGCATGCAGAGATTTAAGATGCTTATAAAAGCTCAAGCAAAGGGGCAAACCACATCAAGGGATTTACAGAAAACTCAGACTTTGAAAGCTTAATGCTCACTCTTTTTCATACCTTAATGACAAAGGTACAAGTAACTGTTTGCAGCCACAGGTTCCTGACACTGAAAAAACCCAATACTGTTATTTTTTTCAAATATCACTTTTCTTTCAAAGTACACTTACTTTTCTTTAAGGAAATCCACGACCTGTCTGAAGTCTGCCACACAGTATTCTCTTTTCATGTCCATGAGCACACTGTCAGAGGCTGACTGGACTGGTATGTGCAGAAAAGCATATACTCTTGGGTGATTGAGGATCTTCGCCATTTCCTAAGAGTTATTAAAAATAATAAAAATAAAAGTGCTTTAAAATATTAAGAATACACAAAACTCCTTTAAATGAATATATGGGGTATTAGTAGAAATACTGCTGAAGCCCAAACAATACTGAGTTGCAGGAGCCCAGCTGAAACAGTAGGGACACATGAAAAGTATGTGGAAGGAATTTTGGTTTTTAAGAAGAAATGAAGACAACTATGGGATTGCATTTCCTTTGAGTTAGAGATGACATTGTAAACTATAGAGTCTTGGTTATTCAGTTAATCAGGGGGCAGCTAAAGTGAGGGGAAAGCTTGAAAAGAGCAAACTACAAACAAATGCCCAAATCAAAGCTGAACCAAACCCCTCAGGGAGGCTTGGCAGGGTGATGGGACATGCGTGGAGAACAGAGTATGGCGGTCACATGTCTTTCTTTTTATGATTTAGAGAATTAAGGGCATACAGTTTAGCAAGAAAGTTGAAATATTTATAGAAGTTGAGACAAAACAGCATCTAAATTGTGTGCAATAGGGTACAAAAATATTTACTCTGAGAAAATTAAGTGAACTTGGACAAAAAGCCACACGCAGGTTTTCTGTTTCTCCCTGTGCAGCGAGCACCCAGCACAGGGCAGGGGTGTGAGTGTTGTAATACCTGCTCTTCTGCCATGTGCATTCTTCACACTCCAGGCAGGCTCACTCAGATCATTTCTCCTGTGTTCTCTTGTAGCATAGACCTTCTGTCTGACTACACATACTGCTACCAGACTGAACTGTTACAGAATCACAGAGAATCACAGAATCCCTTGGGTTGGAAGAGACCTTCAAGACTGAGTCCAACCACAGCCTAATCCTGCCTAGTCCACTTGTAGATCATGTCCTCAAGCACAACAAACTTTTAAATCCCTCCAGGGATGGTGACTCCACCACTTTCTTTGGCAGCCTATTCCAATGCCTGACTACCCTTTCAGTAAAGAAATTCTTCTTGATGTCTAACCTAAATCCACCCCTGGTGAAGTTTGTAACTCTTGTCTTTTTGCTTGTTATTACCTGAGAGAAGAGGCCAACCCCCACCTCTCTACACCCTCCTTGCAGGTAACTGTAGAGAGCTATCAGGTCTCCCCTTAGTCTCCCTTTCCTAAGACTAAAAAGTCTCAGCTCCCTCAGCCACCCCTCACAGGCCTTCTGAAATCCAAAAGTGTTTTCCTGTCTGGAGGATCTCCAAAAGCACCCAACCAACCCCAGCCTCACAGCTTCTTATCTTACAGTGATGTGCAGAATCCTGCTAGTCTCACATCTGATCTCCTTCAGTGGGACATGACCAGGAAAGGACCTTCAACTATGCTCCCTGTAAGAGCAACTAAACCAACAGTGTTCAGCAGCCACAGTTACATAAGTCTCGAGTCAGAGCTGCTTCCTCCAGCTATCCCCTGTTTTAGAAAGAGAAATTATATGCCTTCTGCAATCACAGCTGTCAATATCTTTTAGCATTACAAACACAACTGTTGTCATTTAAAGCCCTTTCCCTGTTTCTGTGCTAAGAGAACACAATATGCCTAGGATTAACCAACCAAACTTCTCCACTGTCACTACAGGTCCCTGCATGCAGTAAGAGCCATGAAAGTAAAATCAAAAGCACTGCTGATGATTTTTTCTTAGAAGGATGCCCACCAGTTCCTCAATACCAAAGCACACACTCTCTTTAGAAGGTGAACTGCTTGTCATAGCCCTCAGAAATGCACACACAACACATGCTACAGATCTGAGAAACCTAATACACTCCAGTTACTGTGGTTGCAGATCTTGGTTATGTTCTGGGCACTCAGAACTCCTTCTAGAGTAGAGGAGGTTGCAAACAACTCTTTCTACTGTGAAGTCCTTTCTTTGCTGACCTTCTGTATCTAAAGCTGCACAAAATGATCTACATGCACTGTTAAGTTCTGAAGTCCAACTGAACATATTCCTGTATTTTCAGGCACAGACCTGAATCAAAGGACCTAATGCTAAATCTGGTTTTCCCACCAAGAACTTCAGAATCATAATTATAAACTTAGTGACCTTAGCAGAATACTAATTATTAACACAAACCAAGCAAACACAGGACAGAAATACACCAGCACTCACTGTTTCCTTTTGTAAATACCACTGGTGTTCTTAAATTTATCTTTCAGAACTGGAAACTTGGAGCAAGCAGTTTAGAAGGAAATGGAAGAGTGAACTAAAAAAAAGTTTTGTGCCCTTACATCAGAAACCTGGTAAACCCCAATCTTCCAGACTTTGTAAGTCTTCAGATATAAGTGCCACAGTCCAACACAGAAATTAAAGTGTACCATACCAGTCTTACCCTCTATCCTCCCCACACCTGAATATACACTGAAGCACTTCACTACATAGGTTTGATTAAATTACAGCTGTGTGCTTATCAGTCATACTTAGTCAATGCTGACATGTTTTCCCACATGGCAGACTGCACACAGAATACGAGATTACATCACTTAATAAAACTATTAGTTAATGTCCTAGAGAGAACTTGAAGGACTTCATGGGCAAATGCATAATTGTCCTTTACACTGTCTCAACATTCTAAGCTTAACATCTGTTGCCTGTTGGTTTCTGTAATATATCGGTTTTTTTTACAAAGTACTTAATATTATGAGATATAATTATATATTTCAGTTAGAAGAAAAAAGGTCATACAGACTTTTATTTCCACCTGGATATAATAATGGAACAAATTTTTTAAATTATACAACCGTGAAAGAAAACTTCTGTCTTTAATCAAGACTGAAACAGCTGATTACCTACCTCCCCCATCCCCTGGAACCTGATAATGCATACATGAACAAAGGGAAGCACTACAGAAAACCAACATTTCATGTAGGAATGGAAAGCTCAAAGAATGGCACGATTTGTTTTAAGATGACCTTACCAAAAAATCATCTACATTTGGATTCTAACAATGTATGTGAAATATCCTTTAGGATACCAATCACATAGGAAATAATTTTTTCAAGTTCTTAGCAGCTGGAGTACATCAGAACACAAGGCACATTGCCAGAAAGATTTTTATCTAGTCAGTATATTTTATCCCAGCAATTACAATACACAGTTTTAACCACATAACCAGAAAATCAATCCTTCTGTTTGTAATGACACCATGCCCAACCATAGAGAATCACAGAGACATTAAACATCAGTATCTGCTCATCTTTATGTCAGTACCAGCGAGCTATGCAGCCAGCAACTCTTTCCCCTAACCTAGACAAAAATCCCATGTTTGAATTCTGCCTTGTGCTTGAGCCACAGCAACCTGAGTAACTTGCTTCCTAGCAAAAGGATTTTGTCTCCTGCCAACAGCAAAGCCTAAAGAAATGCTCATCCATATGGAAACGTGACAAACTGGCATTCCCTCAAAACTTCTTTCCCTGGTGACAAATGGTAGTTTGGGATATGTCACAAGGGGTGTCCACAGGCTGTTGTCTTTCAGAAGCCCAGTGTTACCACCACCGGCACAGTCTAAACCCAAGTGGCTGTGGTGCATTTCATAAATTCCTCTGTGGCAGTGCAGTTCAAGAACAGATGTCATCTAGTGATGGCAATGATGATACAGTATGATCCAGTCTGGAAAGGCCCTAGCAGTTTTGTTAAAACTAATGACCAGAGAACCTTCCTCCTGTTTCCCACCCCCCCCATGAGCAATGGGGCTGTAAAGACCAAAGAAGGTGTAGGATGCATAATCACATACCTCCACAAGGACACTGCTTGGAAGGCAACGCTTCCCCCTCATCTGTATATGAAGTGGGGGTGATTTAATGAAGTAATACAATGGAGAAGCTTAGTGGCAACCCATACCACATGTAACATGAGATGACCTACAGGCAGGTCTTTATCCTGTTATTCTGCAGGAGTTTGAAGCCCACACAGTTCTGACCAGTGTAATTTAAACCTCAAAATCACATCTTTGGGTCGCCAGATGGAAAGCAAAAAACGTTTTGTCATATGGGAAAAATGCCTTCTACATTACCAAACAAAAAACCCCTGATATTAGCTCAGGCCACCCTTAGAAGTGGATGTAAACCAGACTGCAAGCTGTGATTTGCTGATAGGAGAACAGGCCACCAGAGCCATATGCTCAGCTCTAGCTGCTCCCAGCTGTTCTCCTAGGTGTGGGACCCAGCCTCATAAAACAGACAAACCTAGCTCACTAAGCTATTTTTTGTCCCTCGTGGCTACATATTAAGCTTAATCCCTTAAAAACCAAACCAAGCCAAACAAAAGACATCTATGTGACTTCAAAAACTTGCCACATCATCTTTTATTAAAAATGAGGCCAGGCTAGCAGGAGTTCTTGCAAAGAAATGACATTCACATAATACTGTATTTCACAGTTCAACGTGTCAGCTGAGGTTTGTGGCACATCTTTCCTCGAGCCAGTGCACAAGCAAGGAAACACCCAGCACCAAATACCAGTTATCTGATTTTTACTTTTAAACACAAAAATATTAAGAACTTTCCTATTCAGTGAATAAGGACATAGGTTTCTCTCCAAGATATGGCTCTTAACCTGCACATAGTATCCCCAAGAACAGAACAAGCCTCTACATAGTACCATTTTTGCCTTTACCTGATAAAAAACAGTAATTACCAGTACAGATATCCTAACCTGGGTTGCTGAAATAATTCACAGTAAGGAAATTGGTATCCCTATCACAGCCTGCTTCTAATGTTAAAGTAGGTCTGACTTAAACATTGGGTAAAATGCAAACCATCAGCAGCTACACTGGGTAGATGCTGGCTGCTTATTACTCAAGTGTGAATGGAGCAGTGAACCCAAGTATAACATGTGTCTCTGCAAGCATGTCACTCAAACACAGCTGATTCAATGGCACCTTCAGCATTAACACCACCACACTGATTTCCTCAAAAAATGGCTCAACTTCAGTTCCCACATGGATTGATGGATTCCCACATGGTGGGGCTGGCAACTTGCAGTAAATAATTCAGTGCTTTCAAAAATGACAACTGTTACTGTTGCTGCTGCAGTCATCATTACATCAATCCTACAGAGATTCTGTGGAGTTCAGGGTGCTGTTTGTCCAGATTCAAAAAAACAGATTAGGGTTAAATGTATGTTTAATTAACAGCCATAGTGATGCCTTAATGACTCAGAGCCATCCAACCAAACAGATAATGCTAACTCTTTGTTCAAGAAAATATGCACCTTTTCGTTTTCTCCATGGTGCTCCCTAATTCCTCATCATTAAGCATTCCTCAAATTAAATATTTTTTTCCAGAAATAAATTAATACTGTTCTTTGCTGTATTAGAAACACATATTGGGAAGTTCCTTAAAAAAACATGATTTATTCCAACTGCACACTGCTACTTTAAATAAGTCTCTGTCTCAATCATATTTTGTGCTGATAAAACCTTGAAAATCAATTAAAGCGTAAAGCAGCACACACAATAGGCAAGGAGGGCTGTCACACCACCTTTTTGTCTTCAGAAACCTGGATGACTGAAATGGATTGCTAGCTTCATGCAGTGCCAGGAAGCTTTCCTATTGTTTCCTTCTACTTCAAACAAGTGAGTACAACACCTAAAGTAGCATTTTCTTTAGCAGGTTATGTTGGAAGGAAAATAGTAGAAAGTTTTAATCAAAACCTAAACCTTTTGGCAAGTGCTATCACTTAATGTGTTTTGAAGATATCCAATTTGCTGAGCTAGATTTCATCTCAAAAGAGAATAAAAATATTCAAACCCATAATGATAAGATTGATATCAGAGAATTTACATTCTTCAGCAGCTCTTGCACATTTAACATAACTAAACTAACTGAATTCAAAGACTGAGTAGAAGAGATGCTGTGTCTTTCCTTCAACCTGCAATAGTACAGAAAACCAAAGCCAATATTATGTGCAGTTTTATTAAACTTTCTAGAACACATTTTAAAGAATAATAATCTAAAAAAAAACCATTCAAACTTTTTAAAAGCAAATGTCAAAGCCTAATGAAGCAAGCAGTCTTACTGAAAATTATGTAGATAATGTTGCAAGGCACGGTGAGTGTGACAACTAGTCTATCAAAGAAAACAAAGGGGCTTATGCATCTGAACTAGACACAAGCTTTGGAGCAGCATGGTGAGTAGCTGATAGAACTTTACTTTTTATAGTATAATTAACTAGGAAAGCAAGTTCTTATTTGCTTTTTCAACTAAGGCAGAAATATTAAAAGATGGCACAGTTTGTTATGCAAGCTATATATCTGACAACAGCTTCTACCCCAATACCTTGAAGCTGATGGCAACTGCTAAAATTTCCACTCTATTTAGCAAAAACTCAGTTTGACATATATGTACTACCCATTCCTTGAACTACCCACCCAATGCATGTTGATTTTTGTTTTCTGCTAGCAATCCAGCAGTGAAGTGTGCCACATGTCTTCTGGGATGAGACAGTATTATAAGTAATCGACAGACAACCTGACACTCAATACAAGATTGAGCGTGGATCTGTCTGCATTTAAATACTCTTCATTCTTATGACACCTCACAACCAAGAGAAACATTCATATGAGCTAATTATAATTAAGGTGCAGTTAACATGCACAGCTTTACCTGGTCAAGCAATGTGCTACTGAATGTTAACCCTTTTTTGCAACACCAGTTTTTATGCACAGATTATTAAATACAGCAGAGCACTAGATGCATGCATAAAATACTCTGTTTTGAAGAACGGAGTTTTGCATATGCAAAAGCAGTTCTTAGTGTTTCACAAAGGATCTTTTTCTACTAGTGTTACAAAGAATAGTAGCTCAATTCCCAGCACCACAAATATCCCCTTCTATATTATCTGGAAGCAAATAATTGGTCTTCAAAGTTCACATTACAGTAACATTGTTAAGGTTTTTTAGGAACACCTTGGTTTCACAAATACAACATAAAACCTTTAAGAAGAGTAAGATGTGTTCATATTTTGACACTTATTAAGCCAAATCACATTCCACCAGCTGGCAGCAACATGCCACCAAGCATTTATGGGAACTCGGACCTGCTGAGCCCATGATCTTACAACTCTAGATTAGAGAAAGTGGTGTGACAACACATATCTCAAAGCACAGGAGAGATTAATCCCCTTCCTAATCCCATAATATCCAAATATATATTCAATCTGTGGCGAGTTCACCACTGAAAACGTTCCCAGGACACCATATTGTGAAGAATAATTTCAAGGAAATGTGCTATATTTGCAAACCCCAAAGACAAAGAAAACTTTGAAAGGAAGTAAAGGGGGATCATATATTTTAGCACTTAAAAAAAAAAAAAGATGGAATGCATAGAGGAAGCAAAGATGTATACACAGCCTCCACAGTACAAATAAGCACATAACATAATACCAAAGAAAACAGTAAGCATCCCTCCCCCATGAGTTTTTTTTAAATTTTCTTTCTTTCTTACAAGCCCAGGTGCAAGTGCTCCTCTCCTCTTCCTCTCAGTATCTGAGATTTCTTTCAATTACTGCTAGCAAGACAAACACAGTTTGCATAGAGACAACTATGTAATTACAGCAAAGGAAAGTTGCATGGTCCACTGACTACAAAGCACTACAAAACTCACAGTAATAAGAGGTCAGGGGCTTAACTATTCATTTATTTAAATGTATGCCACAGTTTTCATTTTTTCTGGTCAAATCAACAGATTTTAATTGGCACTTTCAAATGCAGCAGGCTATGAAAATGACAAAAATAATATTAGAAACAAAGCAAATACATGCCCTAAAGGCCCTTTAATTTCTGAAATCATGCTGCCCTTTTATTTGCCATTGAGGAACGTGTGCATGTTACTCCCTTTTTCAACACATTTCAAATCAGCTTATATTCTCTTATTCAAAACCTGAGCTTACATGTGATGCTGAAAAATGTTTGGTGCATTTGGAGGAAAGAAAGGGCAACAAGGAAAAGAAGTGAATTAGTAATTTTACTGTACTTTTTATCTATGGGCTGTGTCAGGGCACGTTTGGGGAGGCCATCTGTAGGGTATCAGCCTCAGTGAGGTTAAGGAACATAAACATCGAGCTGATGTGAAAAATCCAAGCAAAAGAGCAAAGAAATAGTACTGCAACTCGTGGCACACTTGGCACACCTCATGCATGTAAAGACACTGCCGCCATGCAGGCTCCATCTCAGCGGCTGATGCATCACTGAAACGTCCTGAATTAATAACGGAGATAAAGCCCACAGATGGCACATGGTATGGTTTGAGACAGACTCATTTTGACAGGTGACAAAGATGACTACTCGTCTCATCATGTGAAATTAAGCACTCACGGGGATGGCAGGTGTGAACTGCCTCCTTTGTACAGACTGGGAAGCGTCCCATCACTCACAGAAAGCGCCAGGCTAAAATCCCAGACAACTCTGGAAGTACAGTTGCAGTTAAACTGGCGAGGGAGGGAAGCTAAGGCTGAGCTGAGGGGCCCTGCCCTCAGACTCTGGATCATCTGCACTCCCTTCTGATCTGGACAGAGCCCCAGGTACTGAACACAAAAATGAAATTAAAAACCTAGGGAAAAGTGAAGTAAATTCAAGACATTTTAAAAGCAGTCCCTATAGCTGTGCTGCTAACATTAATTCACTTCAGCCTCCTACACATTTGACCTTATTTTGGACTTCTCAAGCAAACTCCTGTTCACCATTTACCTACTGATTTTTCCCAACCCTCCCCGCCTCCATCAGTCACTGCAAGTGGATGCAAAACACCGTCTCACTAGAACCCTAGCCAATAACTCGGTAATCTGATTACAGAATAAATGCCTGGAGGTTACTTCTAGAGCAGGATGTATACCTTATGTCACTTTTGGTACATGTTGATACTATAGGGTGATAACATCTTTGCCATCTGGCAGTCTGTAATTTGAACAGTAGCTCTGCGCAAATACATATGGGTAAGAGTACACAAGGTAACTGTACACATGTGCCTCAGGACTATAAAATGGATCCTAGAATTAACTTTTTTCATCACTTTTAACATTTAAAAAAAAAAATAAATCTGAGGCAAAACATGTTTCCCTGACACAAGTTCATGTCATTTACTAACGTTTTTGGCAACGTACATAAAATCCCAAGTTTCCCTCAGTGCCATGAAACATCAACATATTAAACAACACTGGACAAGAGCAGATATCTCAAAATCTTGGTTGGAGACTACAAACAAGCAAGCCATGTCCTCCATGATGTCTACATTCCAACAGTCTGCTCAGACTGTGAGAGCACCCTTTGGAAAACATGATACTATCTGCATTGGTTGGCCTGACTTTCTCTGAGAGAAAAGCTGAGGATGCCTTCTGCAAACTCCAACTGCTTTCTCAGTCATAGTACAGCAGGATCACAGAATCACATAATCACAGAATATCCAGGTTGGAAAAGACAAGAGAAACAATGTTGGGGTGTCTCCTTCAGGTTTTTATATACACCAAATAATCTCTCTGTCACAGAAGCAAACCTCATGCCAGAGACATCATGTAAGAACTGGCTGTGCACACATTAATGTGTTGGTTAAAAGCAACAGTAAAATTGTAAACTGCAATTTCCCACACTTCCTCCCAGCCCTGGGTTCACTCAGTCTGCAGGGTGACTCTGAGGACACAGACACACACACACAGATGCTAAATTCACTTTGGAGGAAATCAGAGCAGTGGCCATACTCCAGGTTCTCAGCAAATGCAGTCCCAAGCTCTTGGTGGGAACAGAGGGATTCAACTCAATGATCTGCCCTTGAAACTGCTTTGAACCATGGGCAGTGGGAAGGTTAAGGGGATTAGATTTATTTTGAATTAAAGACTCCAAAATGCAGATAGTGTTGATAGTGGCTTCACTACTAAATTCTGTGATTTCCTGATCTGCTCCTTACTTTGCTTTGCTCTCTAACATAAGTACAGACATCATCTGCAACTGAAGAAAACAGCAGATAATTTCTGTATTTTAGATTACACCTGAACTAACTGTGGTAAAGTCTTTTTTTTCTAATGACTAGATCAGTATGCAGCATATCAAAAAATGCTTAATATTTTTCATGACTATAAAAAACTGTGGTTCTAAATAATTCTTTCCTTACAAACAAGAAGGCCAAACTGAATGCAGTATTTATCCCTGCAAAACATATGGTTGCTTTTCATCCCAAAACTGCTCATGCTACAGGCATCTGTAAATACATAAAGCACCTTTATCAGCATATTTAATCAATAAAACCCCAGAAGTCAGACTTTAAACTGACTGCCTACCTAAAATAACTCTCAGCTTGAACAACCACTGGTCCAGGCCCCCACACCTAACAAACCTTCCAGCATGAGAGCCTCAAGGCCAGTCACAAGCACCTGCAGTTTTCCTCTGTCCCCTTCTCTGCTCTAGTCCCACAGCACTAGTTCCTGACCCACAGGAAGCTCTCCTCCTCCTCCTCCCCGCCTGTTGAGCTGGCACTTCTTAGTGGATACCAAGAGACTGATTCTCAGATACAGAGGCAGATGAAACACTTAAGTGACATTTTGCGTTCCTCCATTTTTACAAAAAGTTCGTATTATTTTAGTCAGTGGATCCAGTCTAATTTTTGAGAACTATCCAGACACTAATGTGTAACTAAAGTACCTCATGTGTAGCTACATCCTAAAGATCCACCTGAGTAACACAAACAATATAAACTGGGCATATTACAAAGGACTGAGTTACGGGACAAGGGGAGAAAAGCCCAGCACTGAAGATGTGCCCCTCTGTGGATAGCTCAACATGTTACTACAACAGTATGTGTAATTTAGGCTTCAATTATGTACAAAATAATAAATTTTAAAAGTTCTAGTCCTTTACTCAGTATTATTATCCATGGGGGGAACTTTTTTCCTCACTAACTGAGGACATCAGCATCGTCTTTGCTTCCACTGCAGCTGTGCCATCCACAACTCACAGTATTAATCTGCATGTCCCTGTTCTTTATATTTCCCATCTTTTCCAGTTCTGATGACTGATGGTACAGAAGCTCAAGCAAAGAGTGAAAGAAACCCGTGACTTCCAAGCCAATGACCTGACAATGAATAATCCCAGATCAAAACACATGGCTAAGGAAAATAAGCAGTTGTAAAGCATTTTAAAAACTCACATTTAAGCACAAAACCAGTTCCAATGACATAAGGATTAATGCAGTACTGGAAATCAGTATCTAAAAAATGTACATAAACATCTTTGGAAACTGGTATTTAAAAAACATTTAACTTCCAACTGAGTGTTACTGGTGAAAGCAAATGCAGTTATACAACCTTTGTTAACAGCTTTGGATGTTCCAAGAATAAGATGGACATAAAACTGGCCGAGCCTTTTACCTGCAGACAAACTCCAATAAATATGGCAAAACTGTGGATGAATCAAAATAATTGCTTTTAGGCTGATTCTCCAGGGAAGCTCTGTCCAGCTCTTAAAATTAATTTATGCTTTTACGTGACTGCTGTTTCTCTATGCCACTTATCAGACATGTTATTACTAAAGTGAAATAAAACCTTGCATAGCAGTTGCATAGGTAAAGATGTATGCAAATGCTGAAAATTTCTGCTTTTAAAGAGAGATACAGGAATGGAACAATATTTCTTTTTCCATAAGATATAAAAAGAGACACGATTTGTACATTTTCCCATGTAAACTTTTACACAGGCAGCCACACATCATCCTAATTAGCAACAATACTCCTAACAAATTACAAAAATGCAGCACTTTTTAAAACAATTAATGAAATATGTTTGCAACCAGTAACACAGCTTCATACCTTTCTTATAAGATAGCAGAACTACATCTGGATTTTATCTTAATCAACTGACATAAAGGTTAATCAACTTCTCATTTAATTTATTTTGTTGTTTTTTAGAAATAAATCATATTTTTTACCCTTTCCTCAGCTGAAAAGTTAAAAGCACATTCCCTATAAAATGTTTATTTTGTCTGGTGAAAATGTATACAGGAGACTGCCAACATTCCCTAGTGGTCTTTCAGACACACGTCTGGTAAGCTTGGAAGAGGTGATTTAGAGAAATACGCAGGTTAGAAAAAAAATTCACAAATTTGACAAATCATCAAAATTATTTCACCAAATTACAAGTTCATTAATTCCTGGTCATACATGAAACCCAAAAATATGAGTAAATCATCCTTTAAAAAGACATTATATAAACTGGAAATTGCATGAAACACTGAAGGGGACAAGCAGCAGCAGATGTTGCTATTGCACAAAAGGGACAGTGTACATATAATGCATGTTCTACACTGCAACATTCAAGATAAACATTTTAATGGGCTTTCATTAATTTCACTAATTCCTCTCATTCTGCCATTATGCTTAAAGATCCCTTTTGACTTTTCCTGAATATAAGTCAGGTCAAAGAGAGTCCTACCTACAGCACTTTCAAGTAAATCCAGAAGCAGGAAAACTAGAGATAGTAAATCCAAAGCATTCAAAGATCTGTGACATTCACACTCACTAAGATGACTACTGGTGGAAGGAAAGCAATATACTTTCCACCTTTCTCAGATTATATCAAATGAAGACTACGACAGTGGCTCTTAGCTGGGCAGAGCAGTTTCTTATTTCCATCAATTGATTAAAATTGAAAAACTGAAAAAAGAAAAAAAAAAAGCTTCTAAGATTACTAAGGAGATGAGCAGCAGTGACAAAAGCTGCTTTCTCTGCCAAAACACTTTTAATAGTATGAGCTAAAAATGAAAGAAAAGATGCTAACTGTGAAAACTGCTAAAAGCTTGAGTTGCTTTTGTAAAAGATGCTGAGAAATGTTAAAATAAAAAAAAAAAAAAAGAGAAACTTGTGACAGACTTGAGACTTTGAGACAGAATGCAAAGTTTTAAGAAAGACAACCAAACCACTTCCTAAAGGTTTCTATTCGTTGTGTTAATGCGTAGTGAAGTGTATATGAAACCAACGAATAAAATAACAGACTGGGAAATTTCTTGCAGTTTTCTGCAGCTTCTATTCTTTGGCAAGTGAAGTGAAGGTTTATTCCTGTCACAGTGAGTCTAGCTTGTGTGCTTCAATAGGGAGAGGTGCAGGTATGGGAATAGGTGAAATAGGGAAAAGTTTGGTGAGAAAATATCATCCTTGACATCTTAAGAAAACAAACATAACTATTAATTCTATAACATCTCTGGGAAGGCAGCATGAACACACACTGTTACTGTTGATATTACTAATGCACATAGTTACAGAAGGTACCTTAATATCCTTCCCTGCTTTCTCTTCCTTTTTAGATTCTTTTACAAACAGTTTTGATGGATATCAACAAACTCATTTGGTGACAGTATCCAACCAACCCAACCAGTCTTTTGAGGTAAAACTTTCACTTCCAGCTCTCCATAGATATTGTTTCAAATTCACATTACTGTACACTTTGTTGCCTTTAATCTTATTGAACTACTTTGTTGCAACTTTGTGAACACAGATAGACACTTAGAATTTACATTTCTTATCACAGAAGTTCTACAAACTCTCAGAATAGCATCTGACATAGGATGACCAGTAAGTTTATGGGTAAGACCAGTATACAGTGTATCTGGAAATATTAACTGGAAGACAAATTCACATTCATAGTCCACACAGTCCATTGCTTGCTAATGACATTTCCTTTAGTTCTTGAAAACACAAGACATACACATAAATACAACATCATTATAATCAAGCTCCAAAGGTCAGAGACCTCAGTAATACTGTCATGCCAGAATGATTTGAGTATCTAGTTATCATTATAACTTGCTGTATCAGGCAAGTGGCTTAACACTATTAGTCTAATTCTATAAATTTGCTCAAAGTTCACCATTTTTTCAAGCTACTGCTCAAAATGAGACAGATTATACACAAGGTTCCACGCTGACTCACTCAATGAACATCTATGCTGGCATACAAATGATTCTCCTTTCTTCCTTACCTCCAGATGCTCCAAAATATAGGGAGGGTTTGTCATGCCAAGCCTCAGCATAGCTCCCTCAGGAATAGCTTCAACCAGCTTCCACAGCAGCGTAGGGAGGTCTGTGCCAATGTCTCTGCCATAAGCCCCTGTGTCTTCACTGGTCAGCCATATCTCACAAACACCCTCTGTGAATAACAGAAAGAGATAATTAACAAATGTGTTTCAGAGCTGTTTATTTTATCATACAGCTGTTGGCTCTTCTTTTAATGCAGTATTTCACAAGGCTATTATGCAGCCAGACCGGGTATTCAATTGCAAGGGGGTGGGAAGGAGGAGGAAGGCTTATCCCATGGGTAGCAGTGGGTTATGAAGTTCATTTTATGAGCACAAGAGTGCTACAACAATGCTGCAACTTATCATTGCTGTGGAGTGATTAACATTCACAGCCAATGACTAATTCTGTGTTGCCTCTACAGCAAGCCAGTCAAGTCGAGTCATTAAACACTGAAAGCGACATCACCCGAGCCAAGACCTTGCATTAATTGTTGCTACTACCAGTTACCTGATTAACTGGTGAGCTTCCAGTAAGCAAAACCAGCTCTAAAGCGCAGGGATTAGCATTCCTCCTAGAGTAACTATTAAAAAGTTGTATGCTTTAAATCATACAATACACAACACAATGCTGAAGTTGCACTGAAAAGGTCAGTGGTCACTGCATGACGGGGTGACAGTGCTGGAAAAGCTGCTTCCTGGCAGTTAATACTTTATTTTCCATCAATTGGGGCCTTAGGAAGTTGCATATTTGATTTATATTGTAAAGAACAGTGACCTTGAACACTGATACTCGGTAATAATATCCTGCTCAAAGAGGGGAAAGATTGCACCACCCATTATTAATAGTAGTTCTGCAATGCAGCCAAAGCAAGAAACCATCAAAACCAAGGTGGCTGGAAGGAAGACTCCTGTGACTCCCAGTGAGATAAGACACCACTAATTCAGGTGAAGAGCTAAATTTCTAATACTGATGGTCAACCTGTAAAGAAAACATCTAAACACTGTAAGTTGCCCGATTCATCAAAGCACTATTTGTACCTGCAAGAACACTTAGAATCATAGAATCATAGAATGATTAGAGTTGGAAGGGACTCCCAGAGGTCATCTAGTCCAACCCCCCTGCAAGAAGCAGGGACACCCCCAACTACATCAGGTTGCTCAGGGCCTCATCCAACCTGGCCTTGAACGTCTCCAGGGATCCAGGGGCATCCACCACCTCCCTGGGCAACCTGTTCCAGTGCTCCACAACTCTCACAGGAAAGAACTTTTTTCTAATATCCAATCTAAATTTCCCTCCCTCTATTTTAAAACCATCACCCCTTGTCCTGTCACAACAGGCTCTACTGAACATTTGACAAAACATAAACGTTTTTATTAGAAATATATATATAAATTGAGCAAAAACTTGTACATGGATTTGAAGCACATAAAAAGCAACAAAACCAGAAATTTTAAAAAGAGTAAATTCAAGACTGCCACTCTTAAACTCACACTAAGGAATGAATGAATAAATAATGAAGGCGGCCAGCAAGCTGTGCTGAGCATCAAAGTTAATTCTCTCTGTTCCAAAAGTTTGTCAAAGTCATTTATTATTTAGAACTAAGCATACTCAAAAAGTAAAGGTAAATCAAGAAACTCATCACTTCTTTGGTTTTCCTGCGTGATAGTGATGTATAATTCTGTTCTTGTAAACAGGCTGGCAGAAAGTATTCCTCAAGTACCACTCTCCAGTTATCCAGCTTGCAGTCACAATGCTGCAGACACACTTGAAGTGAGCTCCCTGTCCCCAGTCAGGTACACATAATTTACAAGCAGTAAGTAAAACCACTCCTCGGGTTCCACTGCCCCTGCTAATGTTTTCCAAATCTATCTCACCACAGGCAGTACCACACCATGAAACATTCTCTAGAGTTAGCTGCCTGCCTTTATGTTTTCGTGAGATATGGAAACAATTACACTTTAAATAAGAGAAACATATAGGATCTAAATGCTGATTAATGTACTGTGGTGTTTAAGAGGGGTTTTTTTTTGTTTTGTTTGGTTGGTTTTTTTTATCTCAGCCTCCAGTACCCATCAGAGCACTGCAAAGCAGTCATTTCTACCTAGTGATTTTCTACTGCAACAGAGTAGTTCTCATTTTGAAGCTTTCAGTCTGGATGGCTGCATGGGTTTGGATTTGCTTGTGGGTTGCTGGGTTTTCCTCATGGAAATGGCTGATGGAATACTGCCTTGCAGTTACCAAACAAACATTAAGGAAAAAAACCTACATCAGTGGCTAGGAATGGAAATAACATTCCTGTGGAAAAAAGAGTGAGCTTTTAAAGCTGCATAGGTGGGGACCATTAGCCCCCCGGTGGGCTGAAACTTCAAATTAAATCACACGAAGAGGAAGCAGCTGTAATAGTAAATGAGCACCAACAGGAATAACTGTCTCATCCGCTCTCTGATCAGGGTGTTGATCAACAAGCAATGGGAATAACTCATGCTGGGAGAGCCTAGGATGTAGTGTGCATACAGAGGGGATGGACACCTGTACTTCAGGAGAAAGTTCATGTCCCAGTTCCAGACAGACAGAATGGATCTTCAAATACTGACAGCTGCTGTGAGTGCTGACTATTTACAAGTAGGGTCAATCAACATTGTACACACTGGTGTGGCAGAGGGTTGGTGTCAACTGTTGTTAGGCTGTTTATTCTAGCCCTTTGCATCATGAGTTCAGGAGTCTAAACTTAGTCAGAAGAGAAAACAGACCTTTCAAACTGCACCAACACCAAGCTGCACCAGTCTCATTCAAACCCTTTCTTTTCTAAATTTCCAGCCCCATGTAAAACCTATTTAGATCCACAGTGTAGTATGGTGGGGTGTCTCTGTGTGTGTTTGTTTTTTTTTCCAGCAACCCTAGCTAGATCCTTCACTGTGCTGTTACTGGTATATGGGGTGATAAGAAAAGAGAGCCAATTTTGTAAACAAGAAAATTCATCCAAAGTGCTGAGTTTGGATGTACAAGCTCAGAGCACGTGCTGCAGTATTAAGGCCAATTATCATTATGCTCAAGCAGTTACAAAACCTGCCTTTGGTCACAGCTCAGAGCTTCTTTCTCACTCTGCCATCACCACCCAGCACAATGAAGTAACCTCAGCAGCTGGCTTCTGATCCCTGCGCTGCTGTAACTGGAGATGACTGAGAATGAAAAACATTGGGAAAAGGTTCCAAGCAAAGGGTACTGAGCCTATTCCTTAGCCAGCAATTCACTACAAAGAACACTCATGGAAGATTACTTGATGTGGGTTTTAACTGCAGTTTTGTGGGGTCATCTAAACAATCTTTTTTCACAGAGATGACAACAAATCCTACAGTTGTCACTTTTACAAGATAAGTGTATTTCTGGTTTAGAGACCACTTGAAATTATTAATTTCTTTAATAAAAGTTTGCCAGCATTTTATTTCACTTCAGCTTCATGCCACTACTGTAAACACTGTTTTCAGCAGCAGCCAGAATCTTACAATTTTAAGGAAATCGACTCCATCTGAAAAAACTAATTTACTTCAATCTACAAAACCATCTAGAGATGGCAAAGTACCCCACACTAATCCCACTGAAACTCCCCTATTTGTTAACCTGCTGCACCTTTGTACAAATGAAATTTGATCACAAAAATCTCAGGTTTTTTTTTTTCTTCTTGTCCTTCCTTTTCTCTTTTCTGTGAGATTTTTCTAACACAAACAGGAGCAGCTTCTCCAGCAGCACAATTCTCTGCAGGCTGCCTCGGTGGGAGCCCCCCAGTGCTGACCTTCTCTGTAGCCCACATATGCTTATCAATAACTGCCTGACCTCCTTGCCAGTCCTTCTCCAGTGATGAATTCTTAGGGCAGCCTGCGGTGCCGTACAGACCATTGAAATACCTCTCCCACTGCACCACAGAAATCTGAAAGACCATCTGCCAAGGGGAGGTCTGGCTTAAGTGTTTGTCAAAAACTGCCTGCAGACTTGAGGACAATCCATCTGATCCTGCCATTCCCGATCGCATCCTCAGAATGAAGAAAAGTAATAATCATAGCCAAAGACTGAAAGGCTTGGAAAAACCAAATTCACTTTAAATGTACTCATTGTTCAGAATGAGCTCACCCTACATGCATTTGTTTTCTCTTCAATTATTTGAGTTTCCCCTTATTTATTCAGCATGGATTTAACAGGCACTGTTTACATACTCGATGCAGTGCTTGTGTTAATTACTTTGCTGAATCAGTGCCTCACCTGAGAAACTGTGAAGACATCTGTCTACACACTGTGTCACTGTAACAACCTGAATATAATGCAAGTATAAACAGAAAATGAAATTTGGAAGAACCAAATTCCTCCTGTACTTCTGAAGTGCTCTGCAAGCACGGATTCATTACGTAATTGTCCGGGCCCCTTCTTAGCCAGCTCAACCACATGGAACAACCACAGAAAGATCCCATGGCAGGGGCTTCCTGAAAGAGGAAATCAAACTGGGAGCAACTCACTGGTGGTAATGGAGGTTTGGAAGGATGAGTCTCCATGTCACAGAGAAATCTCTGTTTGACCTGTATGTACACAGAGTTTCTAGAGGAGACACGGACAACGGAGTCACACGCAACACTGTACCAACACACCCTACCCCAGGCTCAGTGAGTAACTCACACCAAACCATCACAAACTCCAGGGTGTCTGGCAAGCAGATGACAAAAAGCACACTGAATCAAAACACACCAATCTAGGCCCAGAGTGGGGAAAGAGGCAAACTGTCAGGCTGTGATCTAAAGGGTGAATGTTATTTCTGTGTGTTGGGAAGCAGAGGTCAGCTTGTGATTCCACAGTGTTTCATTCAGGTGAAGCAGAACTGCAGCTTTGCTCACGACATGCTACACACAGACTGGTCCCACCATAGTTCCAATTTTTCTTTGGGGGACAAAGCTCTAGAAAAGTGTCTCATAGCTTGACCATTATGCCCAAACATAGAATCATAGAATTGTTAAGGTTGGAAGAGACCCTTAAGATCATCCAGTCCAACCATTAACCTACTGCCACCAAGTCTATCAATAGACCATGTCCTCAAGCACTGAACCATGTTCTCAAGCACTGAACATAGTTCCTCTTTTCAAAACATGTTCCTCTTTTCAAAAGTTCTGGAGTTTTCACCCTTCTGGACAGCCTCAAGGAAGTGAAAGATGATTGTCCATTCCTGTTAACAGTAAACATAGTTAACTACACGCTCACTGAAGTTTCTTTCTTGTAGTTGTACTAGGAGATGCCCAGAGCATCCTTCTCTGGAGATACCCAAAACCCACCTGGATGTGATCCTGTGCCACCTGCTCTAGACCATCCCTCCCGACCCCCACCGTTCCATGATCCTGTGGTCTTAACACTTGCCACAAATAGCACAACAAGATCTGAATGGCATCGTGAATGTGGGGTAATCTAGTGGGAAACTGCTAGATCTCCAAAACTCCTGGTAAAGGAGAAAGCCTAGCATAAGGATGGCTGGCTTAACCAACACTTCACAACACAGGAGGAAGCAGTGCCTGGTGGAATGGCCAGGAAAAGTCTGTTCACCATTAGTGCACTTCAAAATAAGGATCAGAAAAATTCTCTGAATTTTCCCTATCAGAGCCATAACCACTAGCTTTAAAACATCTCTTTAACAGCACAAATTGCTTTGAAGTATTGATTACTCTTACATAAAGAGCTGCTCAACACAGTGACTCAGTTTAAAAGCCTGAACAAATTCCATTTCATGTGGTCATCAGGAATGCCAAAAGGCAAAGGTAATTCTGTACACACGGTGAAAACTTCTTGCCGTGGGATCGCAGTACAGCCTAGGTCACAAAGGACCACTGGAGGTCATCTAGTCTAATCTCCTGCTCAAACCAGGTCCAATTAGATGAGACTGTTCAGACCCTTGTGCAGTTGTATTCTGAATATTTCCAGGGACAGAAATACCACAGCCACTTTGGGTAATCTGTTCCAATATTTGACCACCCTCGGGGTAAAATGTTTTTTCTTGCACCTAATTGCAATTTCCTGTGTTCTAACTTGTCCTGTTACCTCTCATCCTATCTCTGCAAGACCTGTCTGACTACAAGACAATTCAGCTCTGCCTTCTCTGTATTGTCCCATTAGGCAGTTACAGACAGCAATAAGATCTCCTCCAAGCTTTCTCTTTAAAAGCTCAACAAAATTACTTCTTGTATGTCATTTGATCCATCTCCTAACAATTTCAGGGGCTTTCTGATGAGTAGCTCCAGTACATCAGTAAGCCTTGGCCTGGGGTGCCCAAAACTGGACAGAGCACTCATTAACTGCCAGATACAAGGCATTAGTCACTCCCCTAGGGCAGCTGCTGCCTCCTGCTAACAGTGTCTAGTATGCAGCTGATAACTACAAAGGGGTTTTACTGCTGACTCATGTGCATCAACCTGCCTGGACGAAACACAAAGTCCATCAAGCTGCTCTCCAGCCACTCAGCTCTCTACAGACATACTGCATACTACTCTGTCCCAGATTCAGGACATTTTGCTTGCCTCTGTTGAACTTCATAAAGGTGCTGTCAGTCCATTTTTCCAGGTGGTTCAGGTCCCTGGCAATGTTAGCCCTACCTCTCCAAGACAGCTCCCCAGTCATCTCCAAAACTCTTCAAAATGCACTCTATGTCACTGTCCACATTTTGAATTGAGACATGAATACTGGCCCCAGGATCAATCCCTGGGCAACACCATTAGTAACTGCCAACTAGTCTTTATACCACAGACCACTACCCTCCTCCCTGTGAGCCAGGTAGACCAGGCAATTCTTTGGGCCACCTTACCATCCACTTACCCAGTCTAGGAATATTATGGGAGACTATGCTGAAGACCTAGGTCTTCAAGGTCAAGGTAAAACAACAAACCCCCAAATCCCCAAACAAAGCAAATCCAACCAAACAAAAAAACCTCTTAACCTAAACCCTACAATACCTAAAACCCCAAAGAACCCCAATCTTCTAGACCCCCCAAAACCCTCCAAACTAACCCACCCCAAAAAGAAAAATGGCTTTCTCCTCCTCTAAAAGCCAGACATCATGTCAGACAAGTCACTAAGGCCAGTCACACAATTTGCCACTGTTCCCAAACTCCCTCTTGTCCTTCACATGCCTAGAAGTAGCTTCCAGGTGGGTCTGCCCCATAGGGAGCAAGGTTCAGCTGCCCTGTAGCTCCCTAGATCCCCCTTCTTGCCCTCCCCCGTGGGGAGGGTGACATTTCCCTTTTCCAGTCATCAAGAGTCTCCCCTGATAAAGGGGCAGTGATGCCCTTTGGGAGAGAACAGGCTCATAACAACATCACCTGGTGCTCTCAGCACACTTGGATGCCTCTCATTGCTGGATTATTTCTACTACTTCTGGATGTCAGTTACAAAAACTACAGCTCTGCTTTCCAAGTGCTTAGTTCAGGATAAGTCTTTAAAGCAGTTGTGGTTTCCACTACCCACAGGATGACACATATATTGGAGCGTTTAGGAAATTAACACACTGGCTTTATGGTCTACATGTTTTGGAGAAAAAAAATGTATTTGGGAACTAATATGAGGTGACACACAGAGCAAGTTACACTGACTCAGGATATTCCACCTATGTGGGATAATGTATTACTTATCAATATTTTAATATATTAATAGCAATATATTACTTATTATTACATCATGTTGGACAATTCTGTTTGGCAGTGTTGTCTGCTACACCTAGCAACAAAATTCAAGATATTTCTTCTTTCCCCTTGCCAAGCTGCTTAATTTAAATAAATGCACACAGAAAATATTAACATTCTCACAATATACATTAGTATTTATTCAAGGTATGAAATTCTCAAACTATGTGAAGTCATAACAGGAATTTGACTTAAAGGATCATTTACCACAGATGTCATGGAGGTACTTAACAAAATGCAGATCCTGCAAACTAATGGAATTTGGGTTATATTTGCAAATTCTGAAAAAGTAATTGTGCAACTGCTTTTCCAAAAGACTGAAACATCTCTTGAATTTTGGTTAAATTATCTCTCCAAAAAGTAACACATGCTCTTTCATGGACATATATTATATAAAATATAATAAGGAGCTTAAGCGAACTTTGATGCAAAAGACCTCAGGAAACAGTGCAAAAAGAGCTCAGTGCAAAAGAGCTCAAGAAACAGCTTGACACTATTTGAATGGAAATATGTAAACACATTCTAAAAATTTTGTGGGTTATATTTCCCCTCTCCCCCAAAATGCATTCCTATTTCTTGTGTTACTTTATGTAACTTAAAAAGTCAAATTAGAAATTGACTCCAGTAAAAAAATTAAGCATCAGGACTGCTTATTATGATTATACACAAAATTACAAAACAAAACCTCCACCTGCCCCCCAACAATAAAACACAGACACACAAAGACACTTCTACAACCACTTTTCACATTGATTATTAGTCTTTGAAGCTCTGACCAAAACAACCACACACTGAAATGAAGAGTTCTGGCCCAGTTACCTATCTACTCCAGCTAACTTTACCATCCACTTTTTACTTAGATGGGACACCTGACAGAAAAATCAAACAGCCAGATGACTCACAGTGGCTTCCCACTCTATCTTCTGTAGTTACCAAAGGGGAAGCCACAAATGGATCAACTTGGGGTTTTCCTTTTCAAAAAGCCATGCATCTGACAGATGAAACTCATGAAGCTGTTTAAAACACGAGTCACCTTATAGATCTATATCCATTGCATAGAAGTCTCAAAACCAGAACTGCTCCTTCTGCAGCAAATGCTTCACCATCAAGGCACTTACATTCACTACCTGTGGCTGTTGTAAGGTTCAGCAGTTATACAATTTATATCAAATATTGTTTCTTTTGCTTGCTTCTGTGACTATACTGAGAAGCAAAGCATTTTAACACAGTCAGCACTCTGAAATGGGGAATAAGAAAACTTGAGACAGCAGTAAAAGTGACATTAAAATTATTCTTCTTTCTGTGGTATTCACAAAAACACACACACACACACCCCCCAGGTTAGAAATAGAGAGTTCCCAATAAAAAGCTTTCAGCAGAGAGGGCCAACTGATCATTAAACACCAAAGCAAGCATAAGAGGTTTCTCTCTCCCACAAAGCAAACCCTTGTCCTTGCTTATAAAGGAGGTCATTCTACCCCTATGGGGACCTCTGTTCCTAACAGCTTACTGCTAGAGCAGAAACTAGCAGCCCTGTCTTACTCCTTTTGAAGCTACAGTGTGTCAGCAAAGTGTGTGTGTGGGGGAGGGTACAGTATAATAGGTCCCTTGCTGCTGCAAACAGTGTGACAGCCAAACTTACTATGAGTCCAGTTTCGGTTTGCTAGAACAAGGGAGACTCAAAAGGGCATCAAGACAGTCAGAGGTTTGCTCAGTGCCAACACTGCAGCATCAGGCATCCTCCTTTCAAGGAGGATTAATGATACCATACATCATGATGATAAATTGGGTTTTGTGGTTGGTTTGAAGAGAAAGGGGAGGAAAGGATTTAAAAAAAAAAAAAAGAGGGGAAAAAACATTGTTGAATTTCATGAGTTGGTCCTATTTCTCAGATTGAGGGATGAGGAAGTTGTTCTTTAAGAGAGAAAAGTCTGTGCTTTTTCTGCTGGCCACCTGCCTATGATCCTCCTATTTTCAGGCATGTGTGTTACCTACACAATGCCCTGTTCTGAAAGTTAGCTCTTGAACAAAAGGGTGGAAAAAATAAATCTCCACTTGTTACACTTGCCAGGTGAGAAAATGCAAAACCAAAATTTGCCTTTCTATATAGAGACATCCTACAGGAACTAAATTAGTTTTCAGAAATGGTAGAAATCTACTAAGTTAACACAAGTCTTGTGTAAATTAATGATCAGGAACAGAAATAGCTGTTGCTCATCAGTTCTCTGCTGAACTAAGAATATTGCTCAAGAAGTGATAGAAAACATCAATGATCAAGAATATAAAGCATAGAAGACTTGGTGACCATAGGGAATGGATTTTGCAAAAAGGGCCTTAAACACAAACAAGCTATTTCAGAACACACAGGAGGTGTGAGGTTAAGAGTTGCTGTCCTGCAGCCCTGCACAGGGCACATGGCTGTGCAGGTCCCTGAAGTGTTCTGCCAAAACAAGAGAGACTCAAAAGGGCATCAGTACAGTGGACCACTCTCAGCTCTGCATCAAAAATACACTTGGGGAACTAATGCTTGTGCTGTTCTTGCACTAGGAGCAGAGGAAGATTACATGACTCTCTACCAGAAGGGTCAGTCTAGCACCATGCAGAAATAGTCTTTTACCTACTGAAAAGAGTAGAATTTCCATAAACTTAAAACCACAGAACTAAAATTTCTTATTTCTCTGCCTATTATCAAAACACAAATGAGAAATCTGCTTCGAACCCTGAACTCAAAGTGATGCACAGAAGAAATCCTGTTTATGACTTAGGAATTCATTGGGGGGGAAAAAAAGGGTGAGGTGCCACTTGTGATAACATACGCTCGCTGTTTTGAAACCAAAACACGGGCTATGGGGCTGCTGTAGATGAATCAGATGCAGAGAGTCACACACCACACAAATTCAGGGAAATGGTCATGTGCTGCCAGCATATTACAGGATGCAGTGCTAATTAATGGAGGCTTTATACCCAGTATCCATCTCTGTAGTGCTAATGAGTTTGGGTTAATTTAAAAAACATGTTTTCGTGGAAACTGATTAAATCTTGGGAAGTATCGTGGCATACCAAGTTTCAATCACTGAAAATGTTTGTAGCCAAGCTAAATAATTCTCTGAATCTGAGTTCAGAAAGTGAATTACTTACAAATTCCAGAGCAGCAGCTTGCATATGAGCTACCAGGGTGAGTTCTGGAGATGTGACACAGAAAATGACCCTCTAAAATGCATTCCTCTGCCCAAATTTCTTGCATTTTGGAGAGCTGAATCCTACAGTCCTGTTTCATTCCATGGTTTTTTTATGGATTTTTTTTAAATAGTTGAACAGCAAGAATATAGAAACCAACCACATTTATACAATGACATTTAAAAAAAATACTTGAAAATTATTTGGAAATAATTTAGGTTACAGTCAAATTTTAAATTGCAATCAAAGAAAGAAGAATTGATTCTGTCTCACTGAAAAGCTAACAAGAATGAATAAATAATCTCTGCTCTGCTACATATGTCAGGATTAGGGGAGATGCCTTTTAAAATGTTACATTTTCTGATCAGAACACCACCCCTCCTTGAATTAGTACTATCATGACAAATGTGAAAGTGCCAAATGCTTTGTTTCACACTAAGCTAAGAGCCAAGATAATAATGTAAACCCCAAAAGGCAACAGAGAATGCAGAAAGATTTTTTAAAAAAAAGTTTGCTTTCTTTGTTTTTCAGAAATTTTATGTATCACAGACACATTATTTTACCTTACAGCACTGAATTCTAAGGAAAAGCCTGATTTTAATTACAATTACTCTTTGTGCAAAGTGAGTAAATAGCACAAGAATCTGTCAAACTGCTACATCACAGAATCAAAACAGGGAAACCAGTTGGCTTGTACAAGGGCAAGGCGGTCAGCTAAACCCAGAATGCACCTGAGGGACCCCAATTCCCTATGCCAGCAACACAGAGGGCTAATGTGTGAATAGTTTCCAAGAATGATGATCCTTACCTAAAGCTAACAAGAAAATGACATTTATTAAGAATGACATGACCTGTATCTGCAAGAATGTCAACCTGTTGCTGGACCTCACTAAAATGTAAAACAAACAATAATCAGAAAAACATAAATAAAACCCTCACACTATCTACAGACAGAAACAATATCATAATCCCCTGATTCATGCCAAACCCTGCTTTAATGTCCAGAATTACTTAAAATATTTTAAGTGTTAAAAGGGGTGTTATTTTCTCTGCAACTCTAAATGGGCCACTACTTAACCAAAAAGGAGAATGCCTGAGAGCACCAGTAATGTAGTTTTCCTAGTTCTAAAACACAGAATCAGAGAACATTAGGAATTGGAAGGAATCTCTAAAGATCATCTAGTCCAACCCCTCTGCCAGAGCAGGATCACCTAGATTAAATCACACAGGAACGTGTCCAGATTGGTCTTGAATGTCTCCAGAGAAGGAGACTCCACAACCTCTCTGGGCAGCCTGTTCCAGGGCTCTGTCACCCTCACAGGGAAAAAGTTCTTCCTTACATACACATGGAACTTCCTGTGCTCCACCTTGGACCCATTGTCCCTTGTTCTATCACTGGCCATCACTGAGAAGATCCTCACTCCATCCTCCTGACACTCACCCTTTACATATTTATAAATATTAATGAGGTCCCCCCTCAGTCTCCTCTTCTCCAAGCTGAAGAGACCCAGCTCCCTCAGCCTGTCCTCAGAAGGAAGATGCTTCACTCCATCTTCTTGGTGGCCCCTCACTGGACTCTCTCAAGGNTCTCCCTGCCCAGCTCTCCAGCCTGTCTAAATCCTGTTCAATGGCAGCACAACCTTCTGGGGTGTCACCACCCCTCCCAGCTTGGTGTCATCAGCAAACTTGCTGAGTGTGCACTCTGTTCCCTCATCCAGGTCATCAATGAATACATTGACCATACTGGTCCCAGTACCGATCCCTGAGGGACTCCTCTAGTTACAGGCCTCCAGCCAGACTCTGCCCCATTGATCACAACTCTCTGACTTCTTCCCTTCATCCAGCTCTCAATCCACCTCACTACCCTCCAGGCCACACTCCCTCAGTTTGTCCACCAGGATGCTGTGGGAGACAGTGTCAAATGCCTTACTAAGGTCAAGGAAGACCACACCCACTGCCCTGCCATCATCAATCAAATCACAGTCCTTACAGTGTGTCTACTGATGTCTCACAATACTACAGTGTCTTGTGTGTAATCACCTTAATCTAAATTTATTTAAAGTATTCAATAATACACCACTGAAATATGTCATAATCACAATGCAATTACAAACTGTTGGAGATGTCCACAGGGAGGTCAAAATGAAATCACTCAAGTGTTTTAAGGGATATTAATGTATTTTTCTTATATAGATTAATGCCCATAAAGTACTGATTCCAAACAATAATTTACCTTTTGTTGAACTTACATGTCAATGTAGGAACACAAATTAAATCAAAATTAAGAGAGTTTCTATTCATGAATCTTTATCATATCCAAAGTACAATTCCTGAATCATTTGAAGACTAGAACTCAAAGGAGACACAAGTTGCTCAGGAGTTTATTATAGAAAATCTAGGAAAAAACCCCAAACCACTGAGTAGATGAACCTAGGAAAAAACCTTTAAAATTATTGAAATAAGCTAATAATATCCCTTTTTGTTAAATACTTTTTTTCTTTAACCACTTGGTAGCAGTCTACAGTGCTATATAATTTTACCTTTTTCTTCACTTTTCTGTAACGTGTTCCTTACACTGATTGCCAACACCTCCACATCCTATATTTAGCTCTGAAAGACACAGCCCAGTGATGTAATTTGAGGAAAAAATTTATGAAGGTATTGAACTTCACAAATCTTACAACAGCTGCTCAGTTGCATTAACTGCTAGTAAGCCATCAGTAGGGAAATCACAATAAAAAGTAATACACTTGCCTTAAAGACTTCTTTAATGAGTTACTCCTAACACTAGGAGATCCCATTTCCCTTCAAGCCAGGTAATTGCTTTTCAAATACTCCTTCTCTGCACAGCGGTTGTAATGGGTGAGGAACTGCGCTGTTATTACTTGCTCTTTTGTTTCTGGGATGGCTTTTCCACCAGGAGTACTTTTCATGATTTCACAAAGGAGTTCAGCTTCAGGAGACTCATCCAAGCAGCAATGGACATGTGGAACTACCAGCTTATTGGTGATTAAGGGAAGAATGAGTATTTGATTTCAGAAAGAGGAGTAGCACGGCGGAAAGGCCGTGTTCCAAAGCCTGACTGCAATGCAGTTGTTCTTACCTAAAAATCTTCCCAATTCAAGCATCAAAAGAAAAATCCTTTGAGTAAGCACACCAACCAGGTATGTCTTTTCTGAACAAGTGTTCTGATTTTCCATACTGCCAGGAGCTAATCATAGAATCATAGAATTTTAAGGCTGGAAATGACCCCTAAGATCATC
>VXBZ01000684.1:19098-38142 GCA_013399135.1 Heliornis fulica | reverse complement strand
TTCTTGAAGTGAGGGGCCCAAAACTGAACACAGTACTCGAGGTGAGGCCTCACCAGTGCTGAATACAGGGGGATTATCACCTCCCTGGTCCTGCTGGCCACACCGTTCCTGATACAAGCCAGGATGCCAATCTGATTATATGGTTTTGTTCAATTTGATTACAGCAGCTGCAACTGGCAGCGATACAAGGACGATTCACTCTAAGTCAGAAGCGCTGCATGAGGTTTCTCTTCTGTTGTCACTACTATTTTAATACAGCACAGGCATGCTTAAGAGGCTGTATTACAATTTAAAACATTCAGCCTTTCAACACTTTGAAGGCTATTATCACAGGTTATTGATAACTTATCCACTTGGCAGCATCACAATCAAGTCACAGAAATCTGGCTTCAGAATTCCACAAATTTAGAGAATCATTTTCTTTCAGGAGCCCTAAAGATCAATTCCAACCTAAGCTTTACAAAAGAATCAGAAATCAAACACTAATGTTATTAAAAAATGCTCCTAATTTTTCTGAGAGAAATACAAGCTAACAATTACAGGAGTACTCTTTTGCACATGCTTCTATTTTCTGATAACAACAGATATGATATTTTATAGCACTGTTTTCCTAAAATGCCAAAATGCCTATCAGGATGTTAGATAAATAAAATACATACAATGCACTATGAAGGCAGCAAATAACTAGCCCAAAGCATGACTGAAAAAATAGAAATACCACATACTCCACACTGCTGCAGCAGAAACACACTGCACACACATATGCTATTTTTCACTCCTGCATATGGAAGCAAGTTTTACCAATGCTGGAAACAAGAAGCAATCTAATGAAAGTTCTGTTCTTCTCCTGTTTTAGAAATGGGAGAAATGTCATTTCTTCCACAGCATGTTTTGACTGCCAATAATTCCTTTTTTAACAACATGAGCTTTTAGCCCTGGGCCACGTGCTGTAATTTCCAAATAATCTAATAAAGGTTTATAGTAACCCTTAAGTCATGGCATAACACATCCTTTTGTCCCTACACAACAATAATAACATTTTGGTTGCAACTTAGGACATGGTTGGATAAGAGATGGGGGTTAAGTGGCTTTTTGGGTTTATCATCTTTTCAGAAAGACTCCTTTCTAGTATTTTCTCTCTCCTATTCCACCCTTTCATAAAATTCAGGAAGCAATGACCTATTTCACCACTTTGCCTCAAAGGAAAATAAAAAGGAAGCTGTGAACTCCATATAAGGATTACAGAATAATATACATATACATATACATATACATATACATATACATATACATATACATATACATATACAGAATGCAGTGAAACATGTAAACAAAAGAACCCCAAAAGTGATGCACAGGATGAAAACCCTGAAACCCACAGAGATCCTCTAGACATACCTGCAGTATCTCAGCTCAGATACTGTCTGAGGCTCAGCCATGGGAAAGAAGCCCTTTATGAATGAGCATGAACACACAAATGCAAGCAGAAATCAGAAAAAGGAGCAAAAATTACTCTGTTAAAATAAAATAACACAACATTAACTACAGACTGGCACAGGAAAATAAACTGAAACCTCTTAAAAGAAAAATTTCAAAAGAAATACATTCCTTTCCTTCAGTTGTACAAAACATTGAGTCACCTGGGGATTACAGTGGAGTTAGCCCCAATTTGTTTAGGTTTAGAGTTACTACTCCAGCAAGAGTTTTGATGACATGCTGACTTATGAAATGTTAGTTTAAATCTACATTGGTTTGTAGGAATACATAAGAATGGACAAGTTTGAGCTTCTGGTTTTTGAAAGACCTCATACTTTGCATTTACCAGGAATCAAGTTACTAGATACCAATACAGTTAACTGAATCCTCCTTCAAGTGTCCAGTGTGGACTCACAGCTTTAAGCTTGTGTTTAAGAAATACATCTTCAATCAGGATATCTAAGAAAATTCGGCTTGAGTGATCCTTCAGTGCATGTATCCTTTCTATCTGAGTAGCTTTTGAACTCATTGGCCAATTTCAACCAAACCTGACAGAAAACTAGAAATCCCCACAACAGTAAGTTCCCCTAAGTTTCATGAACACTGGTAACCAGCTGGAGAAGCGTGGCCCTCTTCAGGGCAGGCAGGACTCTGCACTACTCAGTTTATTCAGCTGCAGTCACCAGGTTGGATTAGCTTCAACTCCTCTACAGCAGGGAGGTCAGAGGCTCCAAGAGGATGTGTGATTCATACTGGTGGATAGTATCAGCATCACAGAGCACTGAACTTTAGAAGAGCATGGAAGACTTGGTCTTCAAATATATCACAAGCATTAAGTAAAAGGACAGACTCAAAAGTATTTTCAACCTGTAATTACAGTTGCTTGTCTAAATACATACCTCTACTTATACCTAAAGAAGAGTACATGGCAGTATCAGTAGTGGGGGAAGTTAAAGGATTCTGTCTCCAGGTTGTTAATATTCTTTATCATTAGGGCTCTGAGCAATTCATCATACCACATGCTTGAATGCAAGCCACTGGAGCAATAGTTTTTCTGCATATTCTCTCTGTGTACATTTCTATGCATGATAGAACAAATATTGAGACTATCTGACAGTCTCCATTTTATTTTGCAGGTCTGTTCCAACACATTTAACCACAATGCATATCTCCTCTCTCTCTCTCTCCTCCCCTTCAACCTGCCCTGTCAATGACCTTAAACACAATTTAAATGAACCACTCTCTGCTAGTAATGAGAAATAATTCAGCCTCAATGATGGTTTGTTAAAGCCTCTCTCATAAAAGGAATCACACACATCTTTTCAATCATTTTGAATCATATGGGGACTTTTTGGCTTCAAATAAATCATTCACTAGTGGCATTAGGGAGGCTGGACGTAAGTCAAAGTTCAAAGTAAAATAATTTATTTGTTCCAGCCCTAATTATAAATCCAACATAAGGGAATCATAGCCTGAGCTATTTCTATGCCACTGCTTGAGAATGGCTAAGTTCTGCTGCACTCCCAGACCAAGATGAAGGGTTTAATACATATTAATCCTTTCTTGTCTTTGGAACAGCACACAAAATACATGGAATTAACACCATAAATTACACAAAAGAACCCATTAAAGTCATTTGCAAGTAAACCCAATAAGCATGTTTAATATCAAACTTCTCTCACGTACTCTGCAATTACAGACAGATCTACAAACAGATTCAGGGAGCTCCCAGCTCCCACTATTCCAGACCACTGATCTTTACATTACAAACATAGTTAAAACACTTCTGAGCTTACTTTTGGCATATATGAACAGGTAACCTGGTTGGTACATTTTGCACTTCACACAAACACTGGTGGTACCTTTTGTGCTTATTCCAATCGCTGAAACAGAATGAACCAACAGCCTGGATTTCTGGAGAAGTAAAAACTTGCAAAATGCACTCCACTTCAGACCAGATAAACATTTTAACATGTAATGATCACAATGTAAAAGTGTTATTGATTTAGAGAAGGGGAATTCATAGGAAAGTGCCTGCCTCATTAAAAATGGGCTCATAAACCAAAAAGCCCTGTGCTGTGAGACACAAACTGTATTGTGTCTTGCAGGAGTGTCAAGTCTTGGCTAAAATCCAGTTGCTGAAACTTTGCCAGGCACATCAGATATATATTAATGCAGGATAATCTGTAAGAAAAGCATTCTTCCATAAACATTTTTTCCTTTGTAAAACCATCAATCAACTTCCTAGCTGAGCACCATGTGGCTCAGCTTAAGAGATCCTCAGAAATGCTTCAGTGTCTTTAAAGCACTGACTGACTTCACAGCCTTGGTGCCTCTCAGTGCCCATTGTCCCAAGTATTTGCTGAAGTTATTTGGCTGGCTGGCAGTAGCTAATTCTGATTTGTAACTTGGGAAACCAGCAGTGGGAGGTCGCCCAGATCCGACCAGTGACATCCTCAACACCAATTAGCCAAGGTGCAGCCAGCCAGGAACGATTTCTTTGTGGTTCAGATTATTTTTATAAGGGGAACAGGAACATATAGGATCACCTAAGCATCTGTCAGGAAGAAAGAACTAATGCTAGTATCTTGTTATTTAGGCCACCTTAAACTGCAAAGAGAAGCAGAATTACCCATGCTTTTGTTTAAAAGGTGCAATTTTTAACAGATATATAAATACAAACTCACTGGCATTTCAAGAGACAGGTATTAAAAAATAAAAAAAGCACTAAGTTTCCAGAGAAATCTCGCTACAGAACAGTAATTTTACATGAGATACAGGGACTGAATTTGACAATCCAGGAAAAAAAAGCAACAAAAGAATGGCTGAAACTATTTCTGCACACCAGAGAACTCTACTGACATTCTGCAGATTAGATGTAGATGTAACATCCACCTCAAAGTGTTAATGCCTCTCTGCTCCACAGGAAAATGGCATTTTACTTAAAACATCGATTTTCAGAAGAGCAAAGGCCACTGGTTGGTTTCTAATCCCAAACATTCCAGTGTCATTACTTAAAATGCACGTTCCAATTTTATAACATATATTAGAGTGCTGTTATTTCTACATAATTTCACAAGAGTGAGGATGGGGAAATTAGCATTGTTTGAGTCAGTGGGAGAAAACATAAACAGATTCACTGCAGCTGTTAACTACTGGATTAATTTCTTGCAGTGGGATTTATGAAGCATGAGGACTGGATGGCTCCATGTAATGGCAATAATGCATTTCATCTCAGACTCGGGGGTAACTTGAATACAACCCAATTCAGATGTGACTAAAAACTTGATAGTTTTGGGGGTTTTTTTTAATGGCTCATATGCCATCAGTTTGCTGCCTGCATCATGTTCATTAAACAAAATGTTAATCTAAAGAAATAATGGGCATATGTTGCACATTGTTGCTTTTGCTTGGATGTGTCTGTGTAAGCAGGCTTCAAGCAGCTATCCCAGACACTTATAGGAAGAGAATACCAATAGCACAGAACTCAGCAGAAACCTGCTAGAGAACCTTGACAAATATTCTGGTGACCAGAAGTCACAGTACTTCTAATATAAAAGGGATCTTACTCCAAGCTAGATTGTGTATGCTTATGTAAGCTACAAGCACAGCTGTGAATGTAGACTGGTCATACAAAATTTCTTTTAAACCAGGTCCTTATAAAGAGTCACATCACATTCTAACATAAACCTTATTTGTTGATGCCTGAATGATCTCAGTAAATAAATTACATTCATCTTATGTTACAAAAAGTACTTAATTAGCTCTTCTAAATTGCAAACACTCTGTGGCTATGTCACCCATTGGAGATACACTTTTCATTTCAAATAATTAATGCATTACAAAACAAGAAAATAAAGTGGGTTTTTTTAAAGCACTTCATCTTGTTTTGGTTTCTGTAACTAAGAAGTCAGTAGATAAATTTTCTTCTTATCATGATTGGTTCTAACATGGTAGGAATGAATATGAGTCTACACAGCACCAGGTACTCTATCAACACCAAGCCAGTGCATCTCTTCTAAAAATTGCAATCTGAAGTCATCAGTTTGGATATTGGAAATGAAAACCATAGAGATGATAGCTCTTAACAGACACATTCACCTGGAGGAGTTATTTCATGAGAGATTTCTCCCTTCACCAGTTCCTTCTAGGAGACCTTTATAGACTGAAATTATAGCACAGAAGTTCCAGTACTGCTTCAGCCTCACAGGAGGTCTCAGTAGACACCATCTCACCCGTGCAGACAAAGCCTCACAGTCAAGTCTATGTCTGCTGCTATGTCTGCTCTGCCTCTTCCAAGCCCTTGTTTTGCTTCTAAGGGTCCTGTCACACAAGTAGCTTGACAGGATCTGTATCAGATCTACAATGTTCCCACTCTCTCATCTACAGCATGTTTATGTCCCCTACCTTACCCCTGCACAAGATCAGACAGCAAGAGGAGGACGAGCTTTTTGGGTTAGGGTTTTTTGAGTGTCATTCCCTGCCCCCCGTGTTAATTATTAGCCTTCTGTTGAAAAAGAGCATTCTGCAGTAGCCTCCTGTTTGGCTGCTCAGTCAGCACTGGGATCAGAAAAGGCAGGGCAGTTGGAATGAAGAGCATCTGACAGTGGACAGTCCTGACACTGACCAACACAAACTGTTGAAGATCATCACCCTCTGAAAGAACTAAAACACGTATTCTAAGAAAAAAAACCACCAACATCACAACCAAAACATAAAAGGATGACATCTTCAATAAACACAAATTTTCTCCAGCCCTCTACTTACCTTCCATTTTGCAGTGGAAAGGATAAAGAAATTCACTGCTTAACAAGGACTAAACCTAACATTCCCCCATTCTTACAAAGCTACTTTTAGTCTAGACTCGCTCTCCAGATGTTCGCTAAGCAGCCATACAGACCATCATCTTAGGGGACAGGGCAGTGTAGGAGCCAACAGCCAGGGCCTGGAGTGGAAAGAGTTTGAATTGGCATCCTTGAGCTCCCTGCTGGCTTCTGTTACCTTTGCAAGTAAAATTTCACATTCTGCTTGTTCATTTTAGAGTTTCTTTTCCCTTAAATCAACCTTGAATTGGTCAGTAGTTTTTCAACAACAAAAGTTACTACTGTGTTCCAATTACAGCCTCCAAAAACTTAGTTCCCACAAGTGCTGCAAAGAGTTTGCCATTATGCAGACAAAGTTGTTAAAGAGGATCCAGGACATGTTCTGTAATAGGTTCAATTCCAAGTTCAAACCAAGGATGGTGCAAACCGGAGCTGTGCTGTGCAAAGGACGTGAATGATATTCAGTGCCTCCATTTCTGATGTAAGAGCAAAAACCCTACTGATTTTCAGTGCTTGAATAATTGATATGCTGCAAAAACATTCTGCATAAAGAATGCATCTATTAACTATTTAAACTAAGTATTTAAAATCAAGTATTAAAAATACTATGAAGAATTTAAAACATAAGAGATTAAATACCTTTGAGCCCAAAATTGCATGTTATATCCAGGTGAGTTTTACATTTTATTCTGGTCCCATTATATCCACATTCTTAATGAAACTCCCTGCCACATTTAGAAAAACTTGTATTTGTGTCAGTGTTTCTTTATGCCTATGTGAATTCACTTTTTTTTCCAAAATTCAGTCAACATACAGATAAAACAGTGCATATGGATTTCCAATGAGTTCTCAAATGACCCTCACTACTAACTTTTAGAGAAAGTGGTATCTCACAGAGCAGAGGGACTGAGGCCTCTTATGGGCTGCCTTACTACAGATAGAGGGGAAGTACTGGGAATAATTTGCCAGATTTTACAGTATAGAGAAGTTACTGCTTTTATACTAGGACTGGTGCATTCAACACCAGTCTGAAAAAGAGAAACCATCTGAAAAAAATGTGGAACAGGTAAAACTTTACAAGACTTTATGGTGAGATGAAGCTACCTAAAAGAAGCAAAAGCTGAATTCTCCACAATAACTTGCAGAAACAATACTAAATTAAGAGGTGATAAGAATACACCAAATTTATTCCTATGCAGATAAACAAAAATTAATAATAACCACAGCATTTAAAAAACAAACAAACAAAAAAAAAACCCACAAAAAACCCAAACAACCAGAAAGCCTAAGTCTAAACCAAACAATACCCCTCCACACCAACCCTCACCCCCCCAAAACCTGAAAAAGATGGGCTCAAAACAGGGCATTACAGCCTAGATAAGGGAAACAAATTTTTCTTTAGAGATTTTTTTTAGTACATTATCTAACTAATTATCACCAATCAAAAAAAGCTGTCAGTATGTTAACACCGAATAAAGAAAGAGCACAGGATAAGGGGAAGGCAACCCTCTGGCTCTTCACACATCCTTGGTATTCCAAAACTCCAAATTCCATGGTGACATTCTTTCACAATGCTTACCATAAAGATGACTGTAATAAAAGTGACACGAGAAAATGGACCAAATATTCCACAAGTCAATTTGAGAAGGACAGAGATGAAGGAGAATACACCAAAGATCTGCAGCAGACAAGATGATCAGGAAAACGAGTATGCACTTGATTTCATTATTTGAGAATCCAAACCATAACTCAATCAGTGAGTCTCTCAGGCAGCAGCCTGCAGTAAAACCTAAAGTTTTCACACACTACATAATTATTGATTACAGAAACTACGAAGCTCACTGACACAGACGGCTGCAGACACTGGAACTGTAAGAGTCTTTAGGGAAATTTATGGAAGAAGAAGCCATTAAACATGATTTCCAACCTCTAGCACAGGAGAGCCCTAGGAACTGGGAGGCAAGGCTTAAGCTAAGCTTCACCTTGAAGCTGCCTCCCTTGTTTCACTCTTCCCAAAGCATCCTGTACTGAACATCACTGGAGGAGAGTAGAACAAGGTTCCCTTACAGGACAGAGCGATTCTTACTTATATTGCCCACTTCAGACAGCTGTCAAGGTGCAAACAAGGCAGGAGGAAATACCAAGTGAACTGAATGGAGATTTTATACCAAAAGATAGTGTATTGAATAGCCATTAAAAAAATGGAAACAATTTTCTTATCCTAGCTACTCCATACTTTTGTCTTGATTTGAGCAAAACTTGGTCTTAGCTGAGACATACTAGGGAATCCTGTATTCTAAGGCAAAATCAAGTATAGATATGGAGCTAGACTCACCATAAATCAACTTAATGTCGAACTGAAGGGCCACATCAGTAAAAAACCTAAATTGAGTAGGTGAGCTCTATCTGGGCATGTGCTAAAAGAAAAAAAATACCAAGAAGCTTTATCCAAACTGTACCACTTTTACTAACAAAAGGAAACCTTTCTATTTTGGGTATTAAAATATTTGCAGTTGAAAACTTGAGGCATATGTAATTAGAATGAGTAAATGTTGGTGCTTGAAATCAGCCTAGTGACATGTACCAGAATGCCATTAGGGATGTAAATGGAGTACAAGCACGCAAAGCCAATGAGAATAATGTGTCACCGAAGATGCCATGATGCAAAAATGGCAGAGAGCAGCAAGAGTAAGTGCTGACAGCTGTGCCACCTGGATTCAGACAATAAGATGACCACCACTTTGTTTTATTTCAAGGAAAAAGAACTGCCAAAAACTAAGAGGTCTGGGCTTGCTTAAAAAAAAACATGCATCCAACTGGGATGATTTTAGATGAAAGAAAATGGGAACTGTGTAATTATATACACTTACCTTGACAAATAGAAAGCAATCTGTGATTAGAACGTAGTAATTAGTTACAAAATGCTTCCCATGGATTTAATTACCCATCAGCCTAGATGTTTGTTAATTACTTTTATCTCATTGCATCAGTAAAAATTTCAGCCTGGGGCAACTGCCACTCACTTATTTACACAGCTTCTAGTTTTTACAGTGAATATATTACAGCAACATGGTGAAACAGTGCTAGAATTACAGTTGAAATTTCATGCATAAGGAATTTCTCCCTCAATTTTCTATGGAAATTATTTTCTTATGTTTGAATTCAGGCCTAACTTTATTATCCATATGTTCAGGAAGTTTCAAAACACCCAATATGTCCTTTAAAAGAAATTACAAGAAAAAATATAAGTTCTTCAGTTAAAAAAAAAAGAAATTAAGAAAATCTATATTCACATAACAGAAAAAGATGGTTGATAGGGAAAACTGAAAACCTGGCATGCAAGTAACTTTTCAGAGAAGTGTATTAGATTTCTAAATTTGAATAAAATCTTAAGATCTAAGAACTTGTGAGGGAGTAAAACAGACTCTAAAATTATCAGTAACAGCCCCCATCATAAACACGTCTCGTTTGGATTCAGTATTAGTTAAGGTCAAGAGGTACAGTACAGCCACCGAACCTGCACAGGACAGACAGCTGTTACCATGACTCACATCCACAGAGAGTGAATAAAAAAAGAAATCAATTTTGTAGATGCAGCAGTAATAAGAACATATAATTTGTCTATATAAAACCTTTCTCCAGCTTCATTTGCTTGCATTTTGATGCATTTTGGGTACTGTTATTTTTGCTGAGGTGGCATGTGTTTTGCTCTGATGGCAGCCTCCTCATGGTAGGAATTTTCTCTTTTCACTAACCCATCAAGTGCTGGGTACAATTCTCACAGTATATACATTTTTATAAGGTTGTGTGTAGTGGCAAAAATAGTTTTCCTCATACCTGAACTTGTCAGAATTTAGGAATAACAAAAATATAAGTAGAGATTAAGTACAAAATGTCAAAAAGTCCAAAAGACAAAAATAATCACACTTTGTGATGGGGAAACACTGGAGTTGTTCTAGCAAAGAACACAGGCTAAACAGGCAGGTTCCTCTAGATGGTTGCACATTACTTATATTTTTCCTAAAGAAACTTTCCTAAGTGGCATGCTGTTGTCATTAAAGTTGATTAAAACATGCCTTTTCTAATGAGTTTGGAGTTTTTAGGTGGGTTGGGTTTTTCAACGTGATAAATATATCCTAGTGGACTTTGTCTCTCGATATACCAGTACTTCTGTTATTTCTCTTCCACCTTATTATTTCAGATACCATCAATTTGCTATCATGTTTATGAATGATGAACAGAATAAAATATTAAAAATTGGTCATTAGATGCTGTATTTTCCCATGCTTTCTGAAATGTTTATTATTTTAACAGTTTCAGTATCTGTGAAAATATAAAGTTGTTATAAAAAATGACAATGCCAAATATGCCTTTAGTCATATGAATTAAAGTGTGTGTAAAACACTGCATCTCTTATACTATGGTTTTATTTCTACAAACCACATCATCTTAGATTTAGTTTCTTGTGTTTGTAGGTACTGAAAATGGTTCTGTGAGAGTAAAGAAAAAGGTGTCGGAGCACAAGCTTCTGGCAAGCAAAAAAATCTTCATTCTGGTTTTGTAGTCATAGAATCGTAGAATTGTTAAGGTTGGAAGAGACCCTTAAGATCATCCAGTCCAACCATTAACCTACCGCCACCAAGTCTACACTTAGACCATGTCCTCCAGCACTGCATCTACCCGTCTGTTAAACACCTCAAGAGATGGGGAGCGAACCACCTCCCTGGGTAGAGTGTCCCACTGCTTGATGGCTCTTTCAGGAAAGAAGTTTTTCCTAATATCCAACATAAGTTTTCCCTGATGCAGCTTGAGGCCATTTCCTCTAGTTCTGTCACCTGTTACTGGGGAAAAGAGACCAACCCCCACCTCACTGCAACCTCCTTTCAGGCCATGATCAAAGACAATTAAAAAAACAAGGAAAAATACATACAAATGTTATTTTGACATCAAGTCATTATATTAATTAAAATAATCATCTACTGTACTCAATAAACTAGTGAACTTCATAAGTATTAAATGTGAAATATGTCTGCAAATCAGTCTGTGCATATCAGCAGAGATGCTGATGGCATCATCTTTTGGAAGAAGAGCCATAGTAAGGCCAGCTGGCCCAGGCAAGGCAGTCTGCTCTCCTCTGAGGACCTGGGACACCTCAGCTGCCTGACATGACACCAGACCTTCTGCCTGGCTCCTCTTTCACCTGGCTAGCCAAACCCCCAGGTTACTGGGGTGAGGCTGAACGTGCGTGTCGCAGTCGGACAGTCATCAAAAGCCAGATTTTCCACTTAGCTTTAGTAGTTAAAAATCAATGAGTAAAGCAATCTTAATGTGCAAAAGTTTCAGGTCTGCTGAATTATTAATAAGCAATACAACTGTAAATGCTTTTGTTCACCATTCTTCAGTGCACTTGCAAATTATTTCAAAATGAAAGGTGCTGAAGCATGAAGATGGTCGGCAGCCATTGCTTTCTGAAATCACAGTGCAGGGAATTGGAGGGCTTCTTGCCTGCCTGGGTTGTAATCAGACATTGTGAACTTTCCTTGAAAGCAGACTTCAAATTCACAGGGGTCCCCAGCCTTCAATCAAGGAAATGCTTGAAACGACCTCCATCTGCCATTCTAATGTATTCTTCCCAAAGACTTCCATAAATATTTAATATAAAGAACGCGCTGTTTAAACACAATGAATAGCTTGTGAAATTAAAGTTGGCTGGCGGATTACATGATATAATACACAGTAAACAATAGCAGAGAAACCATAGGCAGAGCCACCCACTTTTCTTCTGCTCTTCGGCTAAATGAATCGGGAACGTGAAGGCAAATTTCAGGACACTCTTAGTAAAGATACAGGAAGCTTGTACAGGAGCCTTGATACAGAGCATGTCCCTAAAATCACATGTGTATGGGCACACAACTGGCATGTGCCTGTCAGAGAAGACTCACAGAGAACCTTCTCTTGTTCCCCAATCGCTTCCAAAATCACAGGCCAGCGCAGCCTTCCTCCTCAGCCTCTTCAATGAGCTGCAACGATAGAGCCGGGAAGGCAAAGCTCTGCCTAAGATTTCAAGTTGGGGTTTACAAGGGTGTGTAATGAAATGGCCCAGCTTTGACAAACACTAGACAGCACGCAACACTACAACCCTATCAAATGCTTTGCAGGCTGCCTGACGTACCACCTCAGCCAACGCACTGAGACAAATGCATTGGCACATCTGGCAACAAAGCACATCCCAGCACTTGCTTTTTTTTTTTCCTTCCCCATAAATTCACACTACATACAGCTGTGGCTTTCTGGAAATGCAGTTGTATGTAATTCATTAAATTCCCCAATTCAATGACTTACAATTTAGCTTAGCAATGTAAGCTGCCCCCACTGTGTGACTGATTAACATACAGATATATCTGTGTACCCACACATATACAGGAAAATATATAAGTTTATATTTACACTACTTAGACCTCTGTAATATCTGAAACACCTAAATACAAAAGCATAAATATTATAAGCATCTGTATGTTTTCAATCCAAGAGGACACCTTTTAAGTTGTTTTTTTTTTAAATACTTCTCTGGTACATAACATCAGAATGTACTTTTCGGTTCCAACATGAAAGACATTGTTGTCTTATCAGTAAATAACAAGTGCTTGCTTCTGTTAAAAATAAGTGGTTCTTTTGTAGAAAACATTGTGCTCTTGGGTAGAAGACAAAAGAAGACACAGAATTTGTATGAAACCTGTTATTAATTCCAAATCAAAATGTAGATTTAGATATCTCCATGAAGATAGAAATACTGGAATTCACTGAAGAAACCACCCCCACCATTACATATACATACATATATATACATGTGACACATCTATACACTGTTTTGAAAATGACTCAAATCCAGCACCTCATATTTCTGTGAAAATACCAATTAAAGACACATACAATAGTAAAATGCTAGAACTATAATCCTTTTTTTTTTTCTAGTAATCTAATATACTTGCTTTTAAATGGACCAAAAATTACTTTAAAAGCACAGAGATTTCTGGACAACAAATTTTTCAATCAGATGTAAATAACGTTTGGGGTTTTTTTTAAACACTAATTTGATTCCTGCTTACCTACAATATCATAAGTGGGTCTTTTTCTCATTTATGAAACTCAAAACACTGATGCTCTATAAACAAGGAATCAAATTTTATTAATAAAGAAGCTACAGATCAAATTGATACCTACTCATTCTCAAACTAAACTCTTCCCAAGCCAAACTGTCAAACTCCCTGAAACTGACACACTTCTGGGTGTATTTAATTTTCTAAAAATTACACAAAAAATGAGTTTACTTTTTCCCCACTTTCCCTCTGGACACACACTAAAAAAGGCTCACTTACTGAGATTGCTACACCACACATACAGTATGCAAACAGGTGTGGAGTCTAGGTGGATCATCCAAAATGAGGTTTATGAACACCCTTGGTTCCAGGCCACAAAAAGAAGCAAAAAAAATCCTATTAAGAAGCCTCTGAAAATAACTCCTGGTTCCTTTACATATAACATCTATATATACCAAATCCCTGCACGTACACATGTGCATGATGATACATGCCTTTAACAGACAGCAGTGGCTGGGACACAGATGAATGTGTGACAGAGCCCAAGATGACAATTGAGACTGCACTTGAAATCCCTTTCCACATTTCAGTTCAGGCAGGAGCAGCAGTAGGCTCTCATACAATATGGAGCACAATGGAATAATCTGCTCTTCACAGCTTTCATCAAAAGCTTTGACTGATTGGTTACTGGTCAAAATGGAGAGAGGAGAAAGAGAAGGAATCATACTGATCTTTGGAAGCATTAGAATGAAAAAGAGAGGAGCTCTGAACATGCAGAAAATCTGAGAGAAGACGGAGTGGGAGAAAGGCCGAAGTCTCATAACGGCACAGGTTACGGCTCGGGGGTTTCAGAGCGGCTCAGAGCACTAAATCTGAATATACTCTTGACCCTGGAGAGTAAAAATGTTCCCCAGTTGTTCAGACCCATCAAGCAGATCATAAAAATTAAGATCTATAGAGATGCTCCTACTTATAAGGGCAACTGCTCTTTATCATCTTCACTGCAATTAATTCCAAATATTTAAAGAAGCCCATGAACTAGGAAATTACTGCTTTCAAGAACAGATTACAGTATTAGATAGCAGAGGCTTAATTTGCATTGCTGACAAGAAAATTCAGAAAACTCATTAATTTTACAACAGATACAACTCCTTATTTCATTACCTTGTTAAAGTTTTTTTCTGCTTAATGTCTTCGTTTTGGAAGAAGAACCTGGCTTATCTCTTATCTGAACCTAAGGGTCTGGTCCAACAAAACCATCTAGCTCCATTCACTTGGGATGAGTTTCCTGCAAGCTGATGATAAGTATCTAGAGACAAGTACCAGTGTACAGACATTAAAAAAAATACTCAAGGTTTTAGTATCAAAGAATATAACTTACACATCATTTCCTTTTCAAGAAATTTGTAACACAGTTCACTGGTTTAAGTGCCAGAAATGATCATATTATGGTGGGTTTTTCTAAAAAAAAAAAAAGCTTACATTGCCTAAATATTTAACTTTTCCTTCTTTGCAACTGACAAATAAACACCATTTTTGAGAATCAAGTCATGATACTCTTTAAAAAAATTAACAGACAAGCCAAAGCTCCCAAATGACTGAGTTGCATCAAACTGAAAAGCAGTTTTGTTCTCTTGCTGGTAGAAACCTTCTGCTTTGAGGGAGATGAAGACTACTGGTGGAGCCACAAAGTTTATCATCCTCACTGTTGGCAGCACAGGCCAATTAAAGAAGTGGTGCTCAATAACCACTGCTTTAAATAAGTGTAACACTGTAGCAAACTATTTAAGGAAGAACTAATGCTTAAACACAAAGTTGTAGCTAATTTTATGCCAAGTTGGAAGAAAGCAGCTGGAGATGATTTCTATTAGAAAGACAAAGCCGTCATAACTAAGTGTATACCATGACTACACCTTTACACAATTCTTCCAGTCCAAAGATTTTACAAACATTATGTTCTGGATCTTGAATTCTCCTTTTTTATGAGAAGTCAGAAAAAACATACTCAGTGGTGAATCTGGGGACAGAAAGCTCTTGCTATGTGATGCTATGCAGAAGATGGTGCACTTGTCTTCCAAGAAGCAAAAAAAAAATAAAAAAAATTAAAAGCCAACAAATCTCAAATACATGTTTATTTATGAAAAATCACTGATATTGATGAAAATTCAAAAATGGTACTGAAAAACAAGGCAATATAATACCAAGAGCATCAAAAGCATTTGTTGGTATTCTTGACATACAAAATATATCACATTTATCCAAGGGTAACTGGAAAACCACATATATTCAGAAACCATTTCTGGCCTGAATAAAGTGTCTATTAAGTTTTGTTGATTTATGAATCAAAGTCTGTCTTTTTCCCTTCAGGTCAACATTCAGTACAGAAATGTTTTATCTCATTTGTGGAGTACTGGAGCTCCTCAACAGACATATAAATTCAAAATACTTACTACTCTGATATTATATATTCTGTAAGTGAAAGTGATGCTAATAAAAGAAATTTCCCAAGAGACTTGGGAATAATAATCAATAAATGCAACTGAAACACACCCACCTAAAAAAAAAAAATCTTTATTAATAAAACTGCCACTGAATAACTTGTTGGTTTCTCCCTGATAAATTTTAAACTAGTTCTGAGCCTGCCTACCCCCTCCTTTCTAATTAATGCTTTCAATTTACCGCTCACTTGGAGAAGTGACCTTACTTTTAACCTGCATCTCCCTCTGGTGGTTTCCTTTTCTGTTTATTTAGAAGTGATTGTAAGCAGACTCTTCTTGCCTTGTTCTAAAGCAAAACAGTCTTAAGTTTCAATTATTATGGAATCACAGAATATTATGGACTGAAGAGACCTCAAAAGATCACTCAGTCTCACTCTCCTTTCACCAAAGCTAAACACAACTCAACACAGGCTGTCTAACACAACCCTCTTTTCACCAAACCTCCTTTGCTGTTTTTCTGCCTCTTTTGTCTGCCCATTTCATCCTTCCGCCACCTCCACGGAAATCCACCAGCTTTAAGAGGTAGGGAACTGACAGACACACAGAAACCCTCTTCAGATGTACATATTGCAAACATTAATGCTCTCCAAAACACTGTAAGCATTTCCTTAAATAGCAACATTACTACAGCTACCTTCTGATGTGCATTACTTGGATTTACAAGCCTGAAGTGCTGTACCACCCTTAAATTGGGGAATATGGGCACTTACAACCAGAGGAAACCCTCACAGATGTACAACAGCGTGCAGTTTTTGCTCACACAGTTTGGAGGGGTTGGAGCAAAGAGCTCACAGATGAGCACATGAGCCAGTAGCAGTTCCCAGACTTGTAGAGGATGGTGACCTGGTTGCTGACCTGACACACAGATGGACATGTTGCTGTCACCCAAAATGGAGATCTCCACTTGCACTGAAAACCTGTTCCTGCAGCAAAGGAAATCATCAAGTCTTGCATGCAACTGCCAAACTTGCTACACCCATGTTTCTTTGACTGTTTGTTATGGACTGAAGAGCAGTGGTCGTTTTTTCAATGCTAATTTTTATATGCAGAATATTCCCAACCATGTCTGACGCTTTTTGAACTCTAGAGGAATAGAGCCAAAGTTTTGAAGGACAAGGTGTAATGTTTTCAGAGGCTCTATAGTACTTACACACTTTTAAATTATTAATGGCACAGGTTGGTAAGCTATTACAGATGGTCTGAAACTTTTATCCAATACCTCATTTTACTAAACTTTGTCATACAACAACCATTTGCTTTCCATAACACATACAAATAGCTCCTAGCACCGAGGAGACACTTCAGATAATGCTAAACGATCTCTCAGAGGTCGACATGGCAGTAGGGAGCAGGAGCAGAAACTGCTGCTGTAGCAAAAAAAAAGAAATATTTTAGAATGATAGATGAGGAACTAACTAGACAAGTTGTTTCAAGTCAACGAGAAACATGCAGGGAAAATATTCACCCAGTGGAACATGAGAGCTTTCAAAGCTTCAGAAAAATACGGTAAACAATGGACACACAACTAAACCGCGTTGAAATGACCACACAATGTCCTTTCAAATGATATGTAATATTAGCACCATCCTCCCCTCACTTCTTTTACCCCTGAGATGCATGTCAGTGTGCCAGGGAAGCATTAATCATCAAGCAAGAGAAAAACATAAAACCTATCAAACTGTAGGGTGGTCTTTTCTCAGGAAATTGTCAGAGCATTTCACTTTGATCTCTTTTTTATTTTTTTTCCTCTTTCAGAAACAGACCAGGAAAACTTCTCCACCCTATAAAAATAATAAAGCACAAAGCCACACAACTTTCCAGTCCAGAAAATAATCCCCAATGAAAATTGTCTCTTTCCAGTGGCACCAAGTGACAAATTAACATTAAAAATGCTGGATCACAAATGTTATGATCATAATTACATCTGAGAGTAGAAATTTCTGATTTTAGCACTGACCAGTAAAGAGAAGGAAATGCTGTTTTAATAAACACATTAATCAATTATACATATGATTTTCAGTGTCTAAAAAACCCTACAAATTTCCTTTTGTCATGTCCAGAAGCCTGTAAATTGGATATAATCAACACTATAATTAAGATTTGAAAATAGCTTCTATTGTAATAGTTTGTCATTTGGCAATTAATTACTTTCCAGGAAAAAAAATTATCTTCTGGGATTAAATATGCATTTAACCCATGAAAAACCGCAACACACACAAACACACACTCACTTTATATATTTTTAAGTAAGTCTGTATGTTCTACAGAGAAAACAACCTTCTCCTGGAAGGGATTTTCCTAAGCTGAAGAGCGCGGCCCAGTAATTTCTTCACAGCCCACCAATACAACTGTTAAATTTTAGTAAGAAACTCAGTTTTCTAGAAAACACTCTTCTGAGCAGAAACCTGGAATATGTCAACAGTATCAGAAGAGGGACATCAAACCACTGCAGAGTGTTCAGAGGAGGCCAACAAGAATTGTGAAGGGTTTGGAGGAGAAGTCTTAAGAGGAGAGTCTGAAGTCCCTTGTTTTATACAGCCTGGAGAAGAGGAGGCTGAGGGGAGAGACCTCATCGCTGTCTGTGGCTTCCTGACGAGGGGGAGTGAAGGGGCAGGGGCTGATGTCCTCTCTTGGGTGACCAGTGATAGAACATGAGGGAATGGCATGAAGCTGTGACAGGGGAGGTTTAGGTGGGATGTTATGAAGAGGTTCTTTACTGAGTGTGTGTGGTCAGGCACTGGCACAGGCTCCCCAGGGAAGTGGTCACAGCACCCAGCTGGACTGAGGTCAAGACGTGTCTGGACTATGCACTCAGTCCCATGCTCTGACTTGTCTGGCCCTGTGTGGAGCCAGGAGTTGGACTCAACAGGTCCCTTATAGGCCCCTTCCAACTCAGGAAATTCTGTGGTTCTATGATTCTGGAAAGCACAGCCAAACTTAAAAAAAAGAACTGCTTGGCAATATTTAAAATTTAAAATTTAAAATTTAGGGAACCAGATGAGGGTCAGTAACAGCAAGTGTAGGGTCTGGCACCTGGGAAGGAACAGCCACAGGTATCAGGACAGGCTGGGGGATGACCTGCTGGAGAGGAGATCTGTGGAGAAGGACCTGGGGGTTCTGGTGGATGACAGGTTGGCCATGAGCCAGCAG
>VXBZ01000684.1:0-19009 GCA_013399135.1 Heliornis fulica | reverse complement strand
GGTTCTGCACCAATGTGAGAAAGAACTACTTCATGGTGAGGGTGACGGAGCACTGGAACAGGCTGCCCAGGGGGTTGTGGAATCTCCTGCTCTGGAGATATTCAAGACCTGTCTGGACACTGACCTGTGTGACCTGCTCTAGAGAACCTGCTTTGGCAGGGGGGTTGGACTCAATGTCCCTTCCAACCCCTACAATTCTGTGATCCTGTGAAATACAAGTCACAGTGCACATTTGCATAAAGTGCCCAGGCTTGGGTGTGACATGCAAAGTTTCAATCTTTTAACAAAAGTCAAGACATTCCCTAAGGTTTTTACCCAAATTAGGCAGTCATGGGAATTTTACAGCAAAATTCAACTCTAAGAAACTGGTCTTGAATCCTTGTATGTGTACAGCGAAGCAAGGGAGCAAACCTCAGTGTGTAACTCTATGTGGAACATCTGCATGTAAAGAAATAGCTAGAAATCCATCTACTGTTTCTATATCTGTATTTTAACAAAGGCATTGAAATGAATGGGTAATAGGTTGGGGGAGTAAAAAATGACCAAACAGAAGCATTTACAGCACATCATCAAACACTTCCCCCCAGAAAAAGAAACTGAGAAATTCTCAAATTTGCAAAAAAATTATTACCCTAATACTAGAATGCAGATAGATATACATAAGAATTCATTGTTATTAAAAAAGGCAAGTGAAACATTTTTATTATAATTGTTTTTTCTCCAACAGTTTCAAGAGGTAGCAAAGGAAAAACCAAGTTAAGTGAGCAGGGGTATGGCTAATGACTTAATATTGAATTAAATTCTTCTATGTGAAAGATATGGCCTTTGGATGTCCCAGTGCTACACTAACTAGTATCATGTGTGTTTGGAAACCATATTTTAACAAGAACCAATCTTAGCATACTTTCTCCTCTACATGGAAATGTTTTTTATTGTGGGCCTGTTGCAATGACTGATCTGCAGAGGCAGTGCATCACCTGAACTTCAGTGAAAATTAAAGCACAACTGCATGCAAACAAGCATCTAAATGCCTCTGCAGGCCACATCCTCAAGTATTTGCTTACTAGACACATGCAGCCAGGCAGACTTCTTTACACTGAAGGTGCAGAAATGGTATAAGCAAGAAACAGATGCCTGAAAGGCAACTAAAAATGTTAGCCTAACTATGGATCCAGTGGCACATTAGTTGCTTGCCTATCCAAACTAAGACACAAATTGTTGACCTGAATATGGACAAGCACATCCAGTTTTAGTGGTTTTCCTCTCTCCCTTTCAGATGGAGGGAATTCAAGTCCACATGGCTGAGGACATATGCTCAGGTTCAGTGTGGAGAGGAAGTCCCCTATACACTTCCTATATTAGCCTCATCAGGGTGTTTTGTCTGTTTGGTTTTGGGTTTGGTTTTGTTTGGGTTTTGGTTTGGGTTTTTTGAGAGTCCTTGGAAACTGCTGAATGAACATGGCAAAAGCATATTGGGTCTAACAGTTAAACTCTGATTAGAGAAATTCTGTCCAACATAAGGAATAGAAACAATGATACCCAGTCTTAAAGAAGGTTCTTAATGAATGAGACTTTAGTCTGTCATACTTTTCATTAAAATATGATGGAATTGTAAAAATATTTCAGAAAATCTAACAGCTCAGTAGATCTGTGTGGAGAAGTCTTCTATGCTTATCCAAGTCTGACACGATATAGTCTTTATACAAGTATTTTTAATTCTAGCAGGGTAAATATCAGATCCAGGTAAGACATTTTACATAGGTGGAAACAACTGCAGAAGCAGCTTTCAAAAAGTCCCTTATACTTGAAGGAGAAGCCAACAAAATTGCTCAGAGAGCTCTCTCCAGCTGGCAGTACAATTTCATGAGTTCCTGATTATTCCATTGAAACTTCACAAAACCCCTCTAGAACTGAGAACTGGCAGGAGGTCTCCTCCTGAGCCAGGGAATCCTCAAGCAGATTCACAGCACTCCAGCAGAAACCCTCCTTCTGCTGCTCGGAAAGAGAGAAGAAACTTTGCCTGAAAAGGAGAATTTAGAATGGGAAAATGCCTGTGAAAACTGCAATTTAAAGTGCTAAAGCACCAAGCTGCACAGCAGTACAACTACAACCACACATTATGCACAGCTGCAGAAAGTCCTGGAAGACTGCACAAAAACAAGGAAAGAAAGAGGAGGGCTTATGTTATCGTTGCCTACTAAGCAGAATCTGGGACACACAAAAATAAACACTCCTGCAAAAAGCAGCCAGAGATCCTTGCTTGAACAGTTCATTACCATTAAGCATATAACCATTCTGTCACCAGTTCCAGATATTCTTATCAAAATTGTAGTTACTTCACAAAAAATCTAGATCTTACTAGTTTGAACCAGTAGGGAAGGCTACACCATAAAAAGCCTTTTGAAAAATTCTTGATGTTAACTGAAAAAGTACTAAAAGCTGTTAGTATTTGCAATTCTAAGACTTTACAAATTATCAATACATGCTTTCTATTGAAATGATACTAATCCAAATACACAAGAATAACCAAGGAAAAAACCCAAACCCAAAGAAACCCATTTATCTATGCCATATACATGTAAAAACAATCAAAAGTGTATGTGCTCTGCCAAGACTCAGGCAAGTATCAGATTTACCTCATCAGCTGTAATTTTCATTTGTGAGAAGTCAGCCCAAGGCAGACAGAAGTTAATTCAATTTAGATTCATCTGCAACAGGGCAGTCTGAATCCTGTATCTGTCTATACTACAGTGAAGTCCTAGTCTATTCACAGATGCAAAGTTAATACATTTAGGAAGAACTACCAATAAAATTGCTATATGTTTATGAATATCTTAGTTATAGCTGTGAAAAATCTTTCTTATGGAAACAGAAATGTTAAATCAAAATATTTATTATTGAAGCTGTACATATTAATTTTATGAAGTTTATAGTAAAAGAAAATGGGTAGAGCTATATATTATGAACATTAGGTTTGTCTTATAAGGTCTCATATTAGCTGTAATTAAGTATTTCAAGTTAATAATCATAATATTATGATTTACTCTAAAACCCACTACCTAAGAATACCATGTGGAATCAAAGTCTTCAACAATCACATGTGGTTTGTACTGAAGCTGAAGCTTTTCCTTACTGTCTCCATCAAAATTAATTTTCTATGTTTTGATCAACAGCTTTGAGGGTTTTGGTGCAGCTAAAGATGTGTAGGGGTGGTTTTATTTGTTTGTTTTTAACTGCATAAACATGGGACTGACAAGCACTCATAATAAAGACATAATGAAACCTTTAAAATTAAAAGGCAGATAAAGACAGACTGTATCTGGAGAATCAAAATAGCTCACTGAAAAACTATTAGCCACTGCAAAGTCTACACTGTGACAGAAAACAGAGAGTGAGTACAAGTCCTAGACACTCAATGTTCTTCTACATTTTCTGTATTCTCTTTCCAAAGACATTATGTACCAGGAAGGAGTATTAAATACCTTCTCATATGAAAACTTGAGGAAAAATGATTGGATAGCCATTATTTTAGATCTAAATGCTTTCAAAATATTTTAAACACACTGTACAAAAAAATCTAACCAGTTCAATTTAGTTGCTAAGACCTTTTCAGCAAGGTAAGCAGTGATGTCTTTTGCTAAAGAGGTACTAACAAAAATGTTTCTGCAACCCACAACTGCTTTCACTACACCCATCACTCAGCACCAAGTTACAGGGTAGAAGCAGCTTGCCCCTGGCATACCGATGTCACCAGAATAAAGAACCATCATACCACCTGCAGTGGTAGCAAGGAACAATACTGTCAGTGAAAGGCTGCCAACACTGGAGGAAAACACCTCACACAAATCCCAGTGAAATCACATTCTTTAACCCAAGGTGCAGGGATAGTAAAAAATGCTGCCTGGACAACAAAAAAAAAAACCCCATCAACCTGCAAAACCCCAACAAATCATCAAAAAACTTGCTAATAACTTTGCAGCACCCTGAACCACAGCAATTTAAATACCAGCATGCTATAACCAAACAAGTGATTTTTTTTTTGCCACCTCACCTACACCAGAATTATTCACAACTCGTCCTATGAGCAGTAAAACCTATTTACATGGCTGCTAAGACAAAAAGGAAGAGAGTGGATTTCCCATCTATTTTTCAGCAGTTACAGAATTAAGCTACAGATCATTTCTCCTTCTTTCTACCAGGGGACTTATTTATTTCAGCAGGTTTTATTTATTTTATTTATTTCTGAACCAACACAATGGACCTTCAGTGCACATCCGAACAATACCCCACATATGAGATCAGAGAGTGTGCATGATCCTAGGGTAGCTTAATATACTTTAAAGTTGGGATAAAATAAATTTGCACCTAGAAATATATTGTTTTAGATGCTAAGCCCTGCAGCTACCCCCAACAAACACCTCACAATGAGTTCTAGCATTTGCAGGGGGAGATTATCACAGTATGTTCCTCGACAAGCAGAGCTCACAGTGATAAAAAACAAAACGCGCCTTCCCCCTCTCCCTGGGGGTGTGCTGGATTCTGAACCATTAGCAAATACAACTCCATTATATGGAAGGAAGTGGGAAATGGTTGTGCTCTGCAGGTGTTCAAAAATACATTTTCAGTAAGGGAGCAGATGCTTGAAAAGAAACAATTCAAGTAAGCACATGGCACCATAATCAGTCTTACTACTGTATTTGAAAGCAACTGTCTTCCTCTCAAATATACAAGTTACTGGGTTTTGGCATCACATGCATTTATTGCACCTGCAAGTGCTTGAATATATTATACTGCCACATTTCAATGTACAGCTTTTTTTTAAATCAACAGGATACAACATATCACAAGCAATGATGAACAATTTAGTGATGCTGGTCACAATAAACCTTGAGAATTCATATGGCAGAGAGAGGTGCCTAAAATTAATTTTATTTTCAACCTTTAAGACCATTACTGTATATAGAATGAGATGTAACAAAATGTCATTACCTTCACATTAGATGTTTCTGCTACCTTGTACTGCCCAACAACATTAGCATATTACTATACTCTGAATATGTGAACCATCCATCACTACAGAACATCTTGTTTCAGTCCATACAGAGGAATCAATAAACCCAGACAGAGTCATAGGGTATTTCTTCATAAACACGTCTAAGGAAAATGAAGGTCTTTCACTGAAAATGGAAACCCAACAAAACCAGCATCATTCAAAAGGTGTTGAGTAAAACTGATATCCCTTAAGCAGAAAACCTGGAACAAAATCGTAACTCAAGAGGCTGAATTTTCACACCAGCTTCACTTGTCACATAAATGTGACTGAAAGGTTACTACTGCCTTTTAATAGAGTTTAAGTTTCTTCTGAATACTAGAACTTGAGGTCTTTCTCAGTAAGGCAATAATTGAGAACCTGCAAACCAAATCATCAGTTTTAAAGGCATCTAAAGGGCATCTAAAATTGCTGATTTATGATTTAATGATCTAGTACTGGGCCAGTAGTGCCAGCTGACGCACTAAGAACTGAACAGATGAGGAGACTGAACTATCCTCTATTCCTAGGTGGCTTTTGTAGGTGAAAAGAGAAGGATACGACTGTGACAGACGTAGTACTGAATCCATGCTTAAGGAGAGACACGAGTCTCCAACTGACACCTCTCATGAATATCAGAGCATTGGTTTTTTATTTGCTTTTTTATACTCTTTAATTTTTGCAAGAAGCTATTTTTGACTACCTTAAAATCTGTTTTTTACTCTTTATAAATAAAAGGTTTTCTGTGTCTGTGCATATATAGGTTCTTCACATTNCTATCTGGGTATGCACCTGCCTTTACGATAATACAAATCAATTTTAACTTGAACCAGTTCCTCCTTCCTTTTTTGCTCAGACTGAGAACATAACCCTAAAAGGAAAGTTTAGCTTCCATATTCTTCCTTTCTATTTTTTTTCAGGTCCTCTGGGGACTCTCTCCATCACAACTGTTCCCTACCATAAAAATCATGTAAGAGCACCTGCTTATTTCATCTAGTTGAATCTCTGAAACATCCTAAAACGTTTTTACTATACACTGTTCGGATCTAACAGGCCTACAAGTAAGACTATCAACTTATAGAGTAACTACTGCACTCTTTTCCAACCTATTAGGCTATTAAATTAGTATTGTGAGACCAAATCCAATTTCCAGCAGATTCCAACCATACTTCAGTAGTGACAACATTGTGATAGATCTATACCCTAATTTCAACAACTTCTATTTCAAAATTGAGGATAGATGTTGGATTTTTCCAGATTAGTGTTCAGATCTGTTCAGGTTCTTTACTTGCTCCTGCCACCAGCATTTACTCTACCCAGAATCACAGTATCCCTCAGATTTTATTAATATTTTGAAGGAAATAATAACAGAGACACCACACAGGTTTAATAACCTAGGCCATTCACTTCTGGTTGCTTTAAAATTCTCCATTTACAGTGCTCTGAGAAGTTCAGGGAAGCTCAAGAAAGAGACTGTTTTGATTTACATTTATTCTCACAGTAGTTAATTACAGTTACAGGTCCTATACCATATTAATGATGCCCAAAACCCTACAGAGCCCCAGTGATAAAGAAATTAAACTTAGAAAGCTGAAGCATAATGAGTTCTCCTGTGGTTTATCTGTTCTTTTCACTCGACTCTTCCCTAAACAGCACTATTGATACATAAACACTTTGTACACCACTGTGCCTTTAAAAAAAAAAAAAAAGAAAAGTAAAAAGAGGTTGCCCTTTAAAAGTAAACATTTACTATGCCATGGTACTGACCTACAGTGGTATTTCCTATGCTTAGTACACACAGTGTGGTAATACATTTGTATCTTAAATTTTCCACTGTTACTGTTTATCATTAATGTACTTCTGCTTCATAAAAGAAGGGACCAGCAAGAAAGTATCTTTCTGTAATTCAGTATTGATAACACAGCGATCACAGTCCTTTATAAAAACAATAAAGCAGCATTACTCTCTATTCTATTCTCTTTACCCTTCAACTTATTGCTACACCGCCGCAAACCACACAAAGAAGTTAATGTTTTCTAAGTTAAACAACAGGCTGTGAGCTTATCTGAAAACTTAAACGTGGGGCAACTTCCAGCTACCTCACAGCGAGCACAATGCCTAGCAACCCTGCAAAGTGCAAGAGCTCCAGGTTTAAGTCGTGCTGCACGTGTTAGCGTGAACATTTCCAGCCCGAGTTGGCATCGCCAGCACCCTTCCCCCATTGCCTGCTTACACTGTAAACTGTGGTTCCAAACAGCTACTAAAGCCAAGCTGAAGAAGGAGAAACAAAAACCAAAAAAAAAAAAACAACCCCAAACAACAAAGCCAAGCGCATATTTGGGCCCGGGCCAGAGCCAGGCCCACCTACCGGATAATCCCAGTTTGTCCGACAGCTGTTTATACTCACCTGGTGCGCAGCAGGTGCGGGACAAAAGGCGCAGGCAGCCCTGCACCTGCTGCCTCCACCCCGGCTCAGGCCGCAGGGCGAGCCCAGCAGCCTGAGCAGGGGTGGAGGCCGCGNCGAGCGCGGCCTCCACCTGCGTCCCCAAGTCGGGGAGGGAGGCCAGGCAGGCAGCACCTGCCGCGCTCGGGGTTCGCCAGGTGCGCCGGAGCAGCTGGGGAGGCAGCCTGTGACACCCGGCCCATGGAGGTCAGTCGGCTTCAGTGGTTCCTGCCTCCAGGATTGAGATGGGGTACAAACCTGCCTCACCAAGGGCTTCCTACACCTCACATGCAGGGTGGTGCAGCTCCCCATGCTCTTCACCAGCCATTGGCATGTTGGAATCATATAAGTCATGGAATGGAATCATATCAATCCCCCACAGCCCCTCAGTGCCTGCTCCGAAACACGAGAATCACCCTGTTTCAGGCACGGGGCAGCAGGGGAGAGAGACAGCTGCTGCTGCTCCAGCATTTCCTTTGGCTCTGTCTTAAAAAACACAAAGTTTTTGGCTTTACTACACCCAAAGTGCAAAGAACACAATTTCTGGAACAAGTCCTCAAGGAAAATAATAATCATTTAGGTGCAACAGCCTGAGGGCTGGAGATGCCCCCATTCCTCATTCAGAGCCATCCATTTAATTGTCATTATGTTGTGTTTGCTTTGGTCACCCACTAATGCACTGTCTGCCCAAACATTTCTCTCTACATCAAGTTATTACTGGCCATGTTATACTAGAGCCATGATATGTTCAAACATTTTCTAGACAGCCATAATCAAGAATCCTTGATGTACACAGCCAAAAGTCTTTTTTTCCCCTTCCACGGGTAACACAGGAACAGGAACAAACAGGGAAATGAATGACCAGGTCTGAACATCATAAGGGAGCCTCAACAAAAAATAAACCCTAATCAACAACAACAAAAATATAAACATTGTAGCCACAGGTGGTGCTACTTTTCTATTGCCTGACTGGAGGATATTTTCATTAATGTCATTTAACTAACTAAACTGATTTCACATAAAACTCTCAACATTTTTCTTTGCCTGAAAGTCCATGAGCTTATTTCCTGTGCAGGTAACCAAACAAAGGCCTCTGTTTACAGGGGAATCACACAGCAAGTTTCTCCAGGTTCAGAAACAGAACCCAAGGTCCTTTGATCTAGTATCTCACACTTCTATCATTGAAGCTGTGAAAGAAAGAGAGCACGCATGCGTGATCAAGCTACTAGCTGCTGGGTTTAACACTTATGGAAGCACAAAAACAATGGAAAAACTAAATAGTAAATAAACCTCGCTTCAGCACACAAAGACTTACTGTTAGAAGAATGCTCTTAGTCAAACTCTACACAAAACCACTCAGAACTCAAGGAGAGACAGTTTTTACTACACAACGCTAAAAATATAACACGTAACTAGTTCAAGAACATACCTGTGTCCAAACAACATAATCAGGAATAATATAAAATTAACAAGCCAACTATTTGAACTACAGTATACAAAATTCAGCACTTACATAGTAGATGCAGCATGGTCTTAACAATTACATTAACAATTGTGGATGACTAAGTAACCAAAAGCAGCTGATAGGGCACAGTCTAATCAAATTAAGACGAGATTACATTTGCCACAGAGCGCTTTAAACTGTAAACTGAAAATTATCCATTACTACAGTGAGAACAGGAAAAGTTGGTCAGAATTTCCAGCAATATTTCATGTGGAAACTATGAACACAAGGCATACAATATTTGAAAAGAAATCCAAAAGTAATCTTGCAATTAAACCCAACTATTACATTCAGCACCCCAACTTGAAAAAGGAGATTTCTACCAATCAGAGTATGGAACTTCCATTTACATTTATGCATTTTACATAGTAGCAACATACACACTTTTCTAAACACAATATCATAATAAATACAGAGAAACTCCTCTCACTTAGTAATATCAAAATAACTGTATTTTATCTATTTCTAGCAGTAAAAGTTGGCTGGGGGTGTATGGAGGTATGTCCTACCAGACACCTCTTAGGACTGAAAAAGCGAACGCGCTTCGCAGGCTGCAGTGAAGGTAATAAGCTGGGGCACATGTTTGATTAGACCAATGAATGGTAAAAAAGCCCTTTACAAAAAGACCCTTACAAATCTGGCCCTGCCTGAGCCAGGGGGGTGGGACCAGAGGAACTCTGGAGGTCCCTACCAACCTCAACCCTTCTGTGACTCTAGGAAATAAACTTCTCAAAGCTTCCATATAAGAAAAAATGACACTCAAATGCTATCTGAATTCTGGCAGGAATGTACAAAGGTAGCATTACATATACTTTCATCTATAAACTATGCCAGTATGACTAATTTGGGGAAAAACAGATGGATTCACATTGATTTTGAGTATCTCCAGTGTCTAAGCGAGGAGACTGTTTCCATATATAGTCACAGCTGGACTTCTTAAATTGGGCACATCTTGGGTAGATAACCTAAGTGCATAATATACAAAGGGAAGCTAGCAAGCAATTATGTTCTTTCTTGGAACATTTTAAAAAATGAAACTATGGTAAACAACTTCCAAGCTGCTTGAAATCCTGTTTTCTTGTGCCATTAGAGCTGCTCAATTAGTCAATTTACATCTAAAGTCAAATAAATGCCATTTAACAACTGAAGCCCACAGAATCAGATGAGGCCTGCCAACACTACCTTGCATTTCCAGACTTACTCAATGGCAAGAATTCCAACTTATCACAGTGTTCAGAATAAAACCCCTCAAAATCTGTTTTCAGTGGAAAAGCAAGATTTGGAGAACAGTAGAAATATTTATTAAGTCTTGCTGGGATTTTGTGGGATTTAATTAAAAGCTGCAAGACACACTTATGGATATGTCTCTTAAAAAGAATTCATGCCTTTGGCATATAGTAATATATGAAACTTCAGCCACTCAATAGTTCCTTGTATTAGTGCCCAGTTTTTCTTACAATTATGGTTAATTCTAAATGATTTAACCTTTAGTGAGCAGCTGGGGGGGAGCTCACTGGGAGGAGCTTTTGTGCCATAGCAGTACATATTTCTGCCTTCTACAGCCTCATCCCCATCGGAAATGTGATGTGGAACCAGAAACTTCTGTTAAGTAATCATGCTAATGAGTGTGACCTAAGTAACACAGCTCAGGTACTCTTGAACAATACATTCATCATAGAATCTTCAAAGCTCTCTTGATTTCTTAATTTCCCCTTAGTCATGTCTTAGTCAAGATTGACACAGGGCTAAGACAACTCCAGCCAGGAAGAGGTGTAGATAATTACAGACACCCAAACAACAGGAGGCCAAGTTGCACTGCTTTCTCCAGCAGCCATACCCAACAGCAACCTGGATGCACGGTGCTACTCACTAACAGCATGTTAGCCTGCATTGTGCACCACAGTTCAGGAAACTATTAAGGATACTAATCAGCACACAGACTAGTTTAAAATTAACATATTAGGAGAAACCCTCTAGTGTGTTCAGACAGTGAGTCAGCGTCTCAAACCAGAACAGAAGCAGCTAATACAAATGAAATGCTAATTTCCTCCCAGATGGTGAAGCAACACTCGTGTGTTTTCCAGCTCTTTTGTAGTATGTTAACATTTGGGCTTATTCTCTCAGACTACAGAACAGAGTTGACCCTTAAGCAGTTTTTTTGCTATTTCTCTCCTGTCTGAATCAGCACTGGGGAAAAATACAGAAGGTTCAAACCTTACATTACAACAGATGCCACTGTAGAGAAGATGTACATTTCCACAACTCTCAGTACCCACACATTGCTAATGACATAAAAATAGCTGCAGTTATTCTTCAGATGTTCTCACAGCACCAAAATAAGCAATGCACACTTGTTTGTCTATCTCCTCTTCCCCCTCACTTACAGAACTGTATCAGCACTTCTGAGTGCTGAGCAGTAGCTCTGTTCTATAATAAGAATATGTGGGACATCACCTTCCCCAAGAGACCTGCTTTCCTGAGCCTACAGAAAATGCACTGCGACTCTTCCTCTCACCTTACACCATCTCTTAGAACATACTCCCCCCAAAAAAAGACAAACCCACTTTTTTCCTACAACTGATGCATCCTCAGAAAGAATCAACTAATTTTTCGTCCTGCACACCTATGGACTACCTCGTATTTAACAAGGTCCCCACTGCAGTTTACACTCAAGTGTTTAATATCGGTTTATATCCTCTGGTATATTTGTACACCACTGTTTTTAAAGTCACACCCTGGTGACAGTAAAGCTGTTAAAATGCAACACAATATCTTTGGCCAGCATAGGTTATTGCTCAAACCACATAAAACAAAGAAGTACCGAGCCTGATATTCTCTAAAATAAGTGTGATTGTGATAACTATGAAATTAAAAGATTTTATTCTGAAACATCTAAGGACAGACACTGTAAAACCAGAAATTACCACAGCATCCTATTTTTTTTTCCACACTAGTAATATACATTAAAGAAAAATAGTCAGCAGGTCCTCTACATGTACATCTTCAAGTTAATACCTTTTGGCAGGAAGAAGCTGCTCAAAGAAATATAACTGGAATGATAACCACTGTAGTGGTATTAACAGACTTTTTCATGCTACTTATCTTAAAGCCTGTCCAAGAAATTAGCAGAGCACATACATGTGACTTACTGGCAAAACAGAAAAAGGATGATAACCAAGCCAAAAATATTTTTTATAGCATTGCTGCCCTCTTCTGGTTTAAGATGTCTCATTCTCCATATTTCATACATTAAATAATCCATCTCAGCTAATTACATGACATTCACACAGGACATGTTCTGAATTAATAAATTAACTTAGTCTAATCCACATGCAATTCTGGCATGCTAGGAGTCACACACACCTTTAAGTGTTATCATTTGAGAGTTGAGGATTAAAATCTATTATTAAAATTGATTGCTGGTATCGGTTTTTTAAATGAACTGTTGATCTAAAGTAGAGGATTCAGCTTTGACATCATGAGCAGTCTCAACTTAAGGATGTCAAGAGAACAAAGCAGAAGAATTTGAGAGTGCTTATTCAGAGAAGTTACCAGAAGATGGAATCCAGTTCTTTTACCTATTCAGGCACACAGTTTTTACCTGGCCTATTGCAGAAATGTATTCAACAACACATATAAACCACAATATAAACACAGGAATTCACAAAACAGCACTGTTTTATTAACTAAGACCTTTTCATATTGCCAAGATCCAGAAAACCAGGCAGGCATAAATAAGATCTACTCTCCTTTTCCTGCCAAAATACCAGACATCTCAGTACAGAACTCTAAAACAAAAACAGTGAGTACAAGCTCATGTTCTGTTCAAGGGCTCGAGCAATTCAGCATATTCTGTCTTCCTGATGCACTTAGCGCCGACCAACCCCCAACCCCATCTTGTTCCCAAACCCATCCTGCCTTCCTCTAACCTGCCAGTTGCATCATAACCTCTCACTGAAGACTTCAGCATGCTTGAAGAACAAGATATCACAACAGTTCATGTGGGTTTTGTGTTTAGCTCCAAACTCATGAGAGCCCTATATTTCACATTTGCCAGCTTTGTAGTACTACTGGTTTCTCCTGTAAACCAGACAACAGTGGCCTCACTTCTCATTGTCACATAATTTAATGAGCTTTATCTGTACTCTTCAATTATTCTGCTGAAAACAGAAAAATATAAAGGTACTATCAGATAAATACACATCAATTAATTATAACTTTTTTACTAGTACCAGCAAGTATTCACAGTAATGAAACCAGTACTCCCACAGAGAGATTGCACAGTAACAGCTTTGTGATGACCTACAGATTCTATGTGAAAATACATTTCCTTTCCTCTGCTGCATGCAAGTTGCATTTCTCATGTTCAAAGTTTTCAATACAACAGCTGTCTCTGTCCTAAGAATACAAATGATACAAGCAAAAGCCACTACAGTTCAAACTAGAATTTTGCCTCAAATCAACTCTCTTTTGTTTCAGTTTGTTTGGTTTTGTCAGCTCTTTCCTCAGCTGCTCCAGAATTAAAGGATTCAACTTGCTCTTTAAAAATGTAGCACATATATTTCGGAGGATGGGAAAAAGAAAAGAGATCCCTGGAGTTTGAGAGCTGCTGCTTCTGTTGGAAATGCCATTGCTGCTAACAGTTGCCACCTCCAATCACTAGCAAAGAGAAAGCCAACAGAAACAGTATCAGAGCCTGTTGCTTGCAAGGACAAAATAAGATCTTTTTCTCAAGAGATAGACATGTCTCTATCTGGGCAAGTATGTCAGAGAGGACTGAGGTAGAAGCAGAGCTGTGTTTAAAAAAAAACCAAAACACATACAAAAATCCTGCAAACTAAGGTCTTGCCTTAAGAAAAATGTGCTGCTATTTCCTCCCCCCATCTAAAACTGGTAGAAAGAAACTGAACTTCACGTGACTTAGGATAGAAACGCTTAAGATAATTCCTTGCCTAGTAGTGAGCACTTCACTAGTGAAGCTTTCTAACAAAAAAAACCCACCAAAACCAAAAAACCCACTGAACAACAAAAAACTCTCCAACAAACCACAAGCCAAATCCAAACCTTTTTGCATCTCAAAGGCTGATTAAAGAAATGCAGTCTCACCTCCCACCCCAAGTCAAACTGCTTCTAAGCTGAAGTCCCTAAACAGATTGACCTTAGCCTTTCCCTGGGTATGAAACAGGAAGAAGGAGGAAAAGCTAACTGTAAGAGTGGTGGAGCACTGGAACAGGTTGCCCAGAGAGGTGGTGGATGCCCCATCCCTGGAGACGTTCAAGGCCAGGTTGGATGAGGCCCTGAGCAATGTGATCTAGTTGGGGGTGCCCCTGCTTCTTGCAGGGGGGTTGGACTGGATGACCTCTAGGAGTCCCTTCCAACTCTAATCATCCTATGATTCTATGATTCTAACTGAACACCAGTTCCACATCAGGCATCAAAATTTCCTCTTCCAAGGGCAGCTTGTGGGGACAGATAAAATGCCACCGTTGTTCTCAGTCCCTGAAGTCAGGATCATCAACAGCATTAACGGTGCAGGTAAGCTGGATTGGTAAGTGAACTCCAAGGTTCTCCTAAGCACAAGGGGTACGTGCTTGTGTGTTACAGCACTGCTGGCTTCACTGCCCACTGAAAAGACCAATTCCTAGAAACAGGGTTTGGTTTCTGACAGAGAAAGAAACATGATCACGAGAACCATCTTGGACCTTGCACCCTGAACAGAGAGAAAAAGGAATATAAGTGGTAGTAAGACACATGAAAAAACAACCAGCCAACCAAAGAAACATTCGTTGCTTTCCTCAAGTGTTACAAAATGTTCCACTTCAGTGAGATCAATGGGATAAACACAATACTCCAGTGTTTTAACTGAACCAACTATTTCAAGTATATTAAGAGCAGCATGTCTAAGAGTGGTACAGCTTCTCAGGTCACGAGCTGCAGAGGTAATTTATCTACCAAGCCAGGAGATGTTGATACATTCTTCTGATAAAGGACAGCCACCAAATTAATTCTAAAGAATGGATCTTCATGCTTCTATTCTTCAAGCATTCCCAGAAGTGGCATAAAAGCTTTAATAATGTTCTGAATTGACTGGCTTTTGTCAAGCTGATAAAATTGAATCACTCTGTCATCCATGAATACTTTTTTTTTTCATTCAAAGTTTACATTGATTACACCTCTATATTCTCTGTTTGTGCAGCACGGGTTAGCATCCTGCTACATCTATCTTGAAAATTTCCATAATTTTTCCCATCAAAGTAATCAGTTTAAAAAGTGATGGGTTTTTGTGTTTACCTCTGCAAACAAGCATTAGCTTCCAAAAATGTGGCTTTGTTTGGTAACTTATGTGAAAGACCTACCAGGAACCACCTTGAACATATAGAAATGTTTTTATACCTAGAGAGATCTCACACAGTTTTTTAAATTTTATTTTCAGTTAAAACTTGGATGCTTCAGTTAAAGTTGGCTGAAATTTATCCAAGGTATTACTCTACTGACTACCCTGCTGTTACATCAAGTAACTGACCCTGGCAGATACTGTCTTTAAAAATAATATGTCAGATTCAGCAATGTTCTTTTTATTATTAGGGAACAAACAGTGCAAATTATATAATGACCTACATTCAGCAGGGAAAAACTGAGATTAATAAAAATGTCACTGCTTTTGTTGCATACTCCCAGACAAGCAAAGGCAACACAACAATCAGCTATCAACAAGTGAAGATGAATACTGAGATACACCACATGCAGTTTGGTAGCACATCTCACGTACAGTAGGTTTAATATATCAACCACATTTGAGACACTCGGTGTGCTGGTGTGAATAGCGTCCTTGAGGCACCAGGCTCCAATTCCCTTCTCAAATTTGAAAACACACATTCCCATTTCCCGTAGCAATCACCACAAATGGCAACATGCAGTTCCCAGTTTTTCATGTGCACAGTGATTCCAAGGAGTAAAAAGATTCTTGGGGTATTTTCAACTACCAATCATTTATTCCTGTTATTTTCTTAGAAGAAACACAAGCAGCTTAATGCTTACAGATTTCCACAGAAGCACACAGAAAATCCAGATGCCTGTCTGAAGGATTTCTTCATATTTTTTGTTGCCCGTTTAAGACATACACATCTAAGTATATACAACCAATATCAGCAGAAAACCTTAAAAGACTAGATACTGCCTTAAAACACAAGAAGAGCAGATTTTACTGCAAGCCATTTTGAGAGAAGATTAAAGAGAAGTATGCAACTCGGAGAGCTCTAGAAGGGTGTAGTAACATATTTTACTCACAAGAGCTGCTGTTTTGCATCACATCCACTCCAGTGTTTGGGGCTACACCCAACTAGGAGGAGGGGAGATACTGCACGGTCCAAGTACTGTTCCAAGTCTGTGCAGTCCAGGCTTGGGGGATAGAAGAATTAATGAGGAAACGAGAAAAAAGCAGATGGTGCTGCAGCCCTTCTTGCTGCATACCCGTCACCTCAAGCGGTTTCTATACATGCAGAGCCCCAGGGCCCCACCTGGCAGCAATATAATTACCCTAAATGCACACTTATGTTTCATTACACCTTAACCATCACTATGCACGCTGATTACAAGTATCAATCCATTCCATTTTCATACACCTCCCCAGTTGCACGGCATTCAACTGTGAAAATTCAGCACTCTCGTCACTTCTAAAACAAGGCCCATGCTGATAAACAGCAGTGGGCAAATTATTTGTCACTCTGTAGGGTGCCAGTAGGGTTTGATAAGGATGACATCACTCCCATTTTGCCAATAACAATGACACTAACAAGAACATGTAATCAGTAAGCCTTGGAGCTTGGTCTAGCAGTGGCAGGTGCAACTCTTTTTATGCTCCAAGTAAGCCAGCCAGCATTAGCTTCCAGAACAAGTACAAAACTATTCCTTTTACCAGAATGTTAAGCAGAAGTTGGCTTCCATAAGGCACTGCAGCTGCTGTCGCCACTTCTACAGATGCTTTCATTAATTTTATCAAGGACATACTGAAGTAAGTGCTTGATCAGCACAATGGCTATTTAGGAACAGCTGGAGAAATGAAACAATTAACTTAGGGAGACTCTGCAAGCCCCATATGCAAATTTAAATAACTAAATACTGAAAAAAATGTATTAAAACACATGTAAGAATTGAACACAAATCTTTGTGAAGCAGGAGTTGCAGTGGGGGAAAGGACTGAGAAAGAAAAGCGAAGCTTCACAGCTCTGATTTTGTTGCGACTAAATAAAAACGTTAAAATTCCTACAGAACTTTCATTTTATTATTTGCTGGGAAGATATTTTTGACATGGAATAACAAAAATGTAAAAAAGTTATTTCTTTTATGACAACTTTAGTGCTTGGAATATTTTAAAGGAACAAACTCTGTACTTAATACACAAGATATAAATCGTGTTTTATTTATCCATCCGCAAAAAAGAACTTAATATAGTGGTCTAAGAAAACATTAAAAAAAAAAATCCATTTGCTTACTCGTCATTATTCAGACTCCCACAGATAAGCAAATACTGATATCTTGTTGATTAAACCTCAAAGACAATTTCTATCACTACATTTGCAGAGAACTTTCCAGCTACCAGTGGAAGTCGAGCAGCTGAAGTTTCGTCTCCTTGCTCCGTCCATCCAGCTATGACTCCTCATGGATTTTTAAGACAGCAGCAGGAGAAAAATTAACACCCATTTTCCTAGCTCTGCTCAGGATACCAAGGGCTTTCTGCAACGCTATTATTCTGTCTCAATGCTGCAGCCTTGGGAAAATATATGAGCAGATGCCAGTAGAGTCTATTTGCAAAGAAAGAGAAAGAAACAGACCTTGGGAACGGTGCAATAATGGAGAGTATCCTTCCCCTCTTCACAGCTGGCGGCAGACCCGGGGCTGGAGGACAACAATGACTTTTACAAGAGCGCTCTGGTAATGTGACTGAAGTCTGCTTACATGGAAGCAGTCTGCCCACTGCATGTGGGGCAGACTAGCTGAGGTGCTGTATGCTGCCTTCCCTGGGGCTGTGGCGGTGGGATGCTGCAGTACACATGCCCAGAGATGTCACTCTTATGATGTTCTAAGAAAGTTCTGTCTGGACACACCATCTGAATCTTTCTCCTTCCTACAGCCAAGAATGTTAAGATAGAAAAATCTACTTGCCAACTGGAAAACACTAAAGCAGGAATAAAAGATAAGTCTGCTACACTCTTCCAGTAATTGGATGTACTTGACATTCATAAAGTTTAGCAAAAACTTATGTTGAGCAATTAAAGTAGTCCACAAGCACGTGTGTTTCCAGAGAAGATGAAATACACCTTGACAGATTATCCAAAAGGTCTTCTAAAACCCCAGCTTCTGAGCAAGAATGTCTTCTCTAGTGGTAATGCAAAATGAACTTTCTTGAACTCTCAGTTAACCCTTTCTCTTTCTTCTCCAAGTAGAAGCTCTAATTATTAAGCTCTAATTATTAAGCTCTGCTGTAATAATAATGTGTGTTCTACACAAAATTCTGTTCACATCATCAGTGTTTAAACAACACTACTCAGCACAGCTGAAGAAGGATCACATCTTAACATCAGCTTGTGTGAACATCAGCAGTCCACACAAATTTTAAAGACATAAAGGTAAACTTTATTTATGAGAAGCACTATTTGAAGAGTATTACACACTCCTTGCATTAGATGGATCTCTACTAAACTAATGCTATGAGTATCTTATTTCTTCCAGTGAGACTTGGCAGGTTAAAAATTATTTTTTTTTAAAGTGTTCTTACTAATGGTCAATTCTTTTTTCGGAAAATACATCAGCTTATTGTTTGCCCAAACCCAATGAGAAGGCCTGCTCTGTAACGAGTAGGGCTCCTACTGTGCAGCTGAAAAGGGTTTTGAAAAAAAACATGAAAGCTGGAGAGACTGGATTTTCCTGCTTTGTAGACTATTCATATAGACTGAAAAGCATGTATGTGTTATCTATATATATAAAACTTTATTTTGATATCTCATATCTATGAAGCCTTCCAAATGGCTTCCTT
>VXBZ01000682.1:0-48199 GCA_013399135.1 Heliornis fulica | reverse complement strand
ACACAGCCTTGATCACTAGGACACCAACATTTTCATATTTCTTTCATTTTTCTGCGAAACAGACTGGTATAGGGGTGAACTTGGACCTCTCTCATTTTGCTGAGGTAGGAGGTTCTGATGTCAGGAATTCTTATGTTTCAGAACCGATGTACTTGCAGTGCGTGCAGCACGTAGTGAGTAGTGATGTGTTTGCTCTGACTTGTCATTCAGTGACATTTTGCAACGCTGATGCTTACGTGAAGAGTAAACTTAAACCCATCAACGTTTTTATTCCTTGGCATATTAGACATACATCTTTTCTATAATTGTTTTTAATTGAAATTTCTTTGGATGCCCTCTCCAGTAATGCATGCAGAATCTGTCACACTCACTGTTTAATCTGTACTCAGCTTGCCTGGTGTGTCATTAGGTAGGCAGCTGTTTAATTTTGTGTTCCATATTCTACAAAGGTGCTGCATCCCCTCTTCAGGTATCTAGGCAGTTCACTTGCGTGGTTTTTGTTTCCAGAACTAATGACAGTTGTGTTAGAATTGTAGAATCTCTTGAGTTGGAAGGGACCCATAAGGATCATCAAGTCCGACTCCTGGCTCCACACAGGACCAGCCAAGTCAGAGCAGGGGACTGAGTGCATTATCCAGACACTTCCTGAACTCAGCCAAGCTTGGTGCTGTGACCACTTCCCTGGGGGGCCTGTTCCAGTGCCCGACCAGCCTCTCAGTAAAGAGTCTCTTCCTGATGTCCAGCATAAACCTCCCTTGTCACAGCTTCATGCTGTTCCCTTGGGTTCTATCACTGGTCACCAAAGAGAGAACATTGTTATTCAAATAATTAGTTGTGTTCTAAACTGAGTTTGTCTAGGTGTCTCCATGTAAATCAGCAAGGCAAAAAAAAAAGAAAGGAGGGAAGAAAACAAAAAAGGATGGAAAATGTGCATGACATAGTTCTAATAGATTCATTGTAGCTGTTGCACATAACTGTCTGGTAGTATCAATTCATCCATAAGGGGAGTAGACATTCAAATGCAGGATATACAGGTACAACTTAATACAGAAGAAAATTAGATTTCTCAATGCTGGGTATGAAGCAGTGAAATCCTGTTAGGGATCTGTCTGTGGTTTCTGCTGAATCTGGAAAGGGATGTGTTCTGGAAGGGCAGTTAAAAAGGAGCAATAGAAAAGGTAGCTTTTCTGATTTTTGCCTTTCGTGTTTGATCTTCAGTTGTAATACACTTCTCAGAACCATGCAAATAGTTAAAGCAAGCTTATACATGGATTAGTGTAAATTTCTGGAGACAGACTGTAAATTTCCTTCAAACATTTCTGCATTAATCAGTTTACTTTTCTGGTTATCGTTCGATGATAAATAAGGAAAATGATGCTTTGGAAAGTATAAAACTTGCTTACTGGCCTTTCTTTTTTTAGATCTACAGCATGAGTTTGCGCCTTTCTGCTTTCTTTGAAGAACACATAAGTTCTATTTTATCGGATTATAAATCTGCCCTACGCTTTCATAAAAGAAATACAATAAAGAAACGAAGGAAAAAAAGAAGTCGAAGCAGCTCAGTTTCCAGCAGCGTTGCATCCAGGTACATTAATTTCATAATGTCTATAAATACGTAAAGGGTGAGTGTCAGGAGGATGGAGCCAGGCTCTTCTCAGTGATGGCCAGTGATAGGACAAGGGACAATGGTTCCAAGCTGGAGCATAGGAAGTTCCATGTGAATATAAGGAAAAACCTTTTCACTGTCAGGGTGACAGATCACTGGCACAGGCTGCCCAGAGAGGTTGTGGAGTCTCCTTCTCTGGAGATATTCAAGACCAATCTGGACACGTTCCCATGTGATCTACTCTAGATGATCCTGCTCAGGCAAGGGGGGTTGGACTGGATGATCTTTTGAGGTCTCTTCCAGCTCCTAATCTGTGAATCTGTGTGACAGTATTTGTGAAATGCTGTGCAACTTTGACACACCTAACCAGAAGAACTTAGTACCTGGGTTGTGGATTTTTTTTCTTAATGCTTCCCTATTTTACTGCTCTCTGTGTTGCAGAATGACAGCAAGTCCCTATGATGTGGAAGGGTTTTAAACTTTACTTAGAGCTATCCTAGTGTAGGTGCTTAAAATTCAGGTGTTAAACACATACAGTAAACCTGCATCGTTAGGTCAGTGCTGGCATCATGCTTTATTGTAAAACTAGCATCTATTGTAAAGATTCACTTTTCAGACACTCACAGCTACGTGAATTTCCACAGTAAATGCCGTGTTTTTAACATACATCGTAGACAAATTTTTTACTCACAACCTCAGACAGTAGCATTTAATTTTATTTATTCTTGTAAAATTGGAAAATGATCAGCTGGGATATACAAACTGTTCCTCCTTTTGCAGCCCTGAAAGGAAGAGGAGATTAATAAAACCACATTTGAAGGCAGAAACTTCTGCCACCTCTTCATCTTCTGCCCCTGCACGGTCAACAGCACTGAGACATGCTCCACCTCAGATGAACGGAAAAGCAGCTGAAACCTCTTCCCTTGTGCGGACTAGAAGCACTCGGGGGATAACAGATGTGGCTGTTGCAGAGCAGCCATCTACTTCTTCAGGAGCAAAGCCTTTAACAATAAAGCCTTTAATTGCAAAGCCTAACACTGCTGCGGGGTCAGGAAAGTCAGGCAAGTTGTTTTGTTGATTTTTATTTTTTCTTAAGCTGTGAATATTTTTAAACATAAAACTTGTTTTCTGGACCACTGTTTTGAATTGCTCATAGTAGAACATGACTCTCTTTTTAATCAGATCAGATTGAATGTGATATAAGTGGTTTAACTCAAATAATTTCTTTTTGTCCTTCTAGTACTGGAGAATTCCACCAAACATTCCAAGAACCAGAGTATTGTACCAGTCCCTAGTCAGTCTGATAACAGTCACAACACTAGGAATAACTCCACAAGAGAAAACCCTGAGAAAGAGAAGCAAATCAAGCGCAAAGTCAAATCTTCTGCTGTTAACCAACAAGGTACAGAGTTTATTTGGAACTTTTTCTGCCCTAGTTCTTGCCATAGTCGCTCTAGTGTTGTACTTCAGTTGTGATAACTTCAGGGTGGGTAAATTAGTGTGTCATTAGTGTTAGGTGTAGTAGCATAGGAAAGTCTAATGGAACAACTCAGTCACAGTTTCCTTCTTCAGGAATTAGTCTGGTTTTGACTACTTTTAGCACCGTTTCCACGGTGTCGTAACTCGCCAGTTTTGGTCTGTTAACATACCTGTACCTTCATTAAACTATTACAAGGGGCCTGTTACAAGTTCTTGGATTCCAAGGCAGACCTTCTGCAGGGTCATGCTTCACACCCTGTGGGTTTTACCTTCAAACTTATGTGAGTTATATTTGGGTCAGTAACGCTGTGGTGACACTCCACAGCCATGAGCAGTGAAGACCAGAGCATCCCAGCTGTAACTTTGTTCTTCTGGTTTTTGCCCCAGCAGAACAGAACCGTGCAGTGTTTACTGCTTCTCTTGAATGTACTTGTATGGATCAATTAGGCCTAGTTTCACATAGTCTTCTGGTTCAACTCGCTTGGTCTTTTGGTATCTGGATTCCTTGAAACTGAAAGCTTCTGTGGGGACTTCTTCCTAAGCGGAAGGTTTTTACAACTAGGAGACAGATGAGCTTCCAGCTGTTGTGAAGCTGCTGTGAAACAGCTAGATCCACTAAGCATCTTTTCTCTGAAGATGGAGAAGCAGTAGTTGCAAATGGGGCCGCAGCTAATTAATCTGGTTACTCCTTGTGGTCCCTATCTCCCTGAGGATTATCTGTTCATATTCTTCCATGCTTCTGAAAAAGCAGCTCGTGGTCTCATAAAATAAATCATCCATCCATTTCTCTCTGCACATCCACTGACAGGACAGTGGAGACCTGTGGGTTCAATGCACGGTGGGGCTGTGCGTGGACACTGCAGTGTAGGAATGGCTGAGCTGTTGTGGTGGCTACGAGTCTGTTCCTGGTCATGCTTTAGGATGACCAGGGGCTGTGGTATCAGAACTTCATAAGAGGTCCTGTGACGTGCCCTGCTGAGGAAGTTGTGTACTACTCACCTCAGAAAAACTCAAGAGCCCATAAAAGTCTTTAAGCAAGTACCTTCTGCCCTGAGTCAGTGTGGGAAATTTCTGCAAATTGCAGGCTGGCTTTTTTGGTCCATCTCCCATGTTTCTACCGGTTTCCTCATTTGTTGCTCAAATAACCCTGGCCTGTGAACAGGCTATAAAGGGTGCTGCCTCGGGCTGAAGGGAACCTCCATTTCTCCAGAGATGGCCTGCTGTGCAGCATTCCTGATCCTTGCAGCCCTGCTTCAGGAGCAACTTTTGCTGTTGGAGATACTGCATGCAGGAGTCTCTGGGTGATGATGGTTTATCAGTCAAGAAAAACACTTGAGCTGTTCCCTTTTTTTTTCCCCTCTCTTTTTTTTTCTCTCTCCTGGGTTTCTTAGATTTTGTTAGGTCAGCAATCGCTGTGAATCCACTGGGGTATTTTACTAAGATTTCAATTAAGTCATCGTGAGAACCAGCGTAAGTGCAGATGTGTTACATAATAAGCGCTCTCATTTCTTCACAGCGGACTGCAAGAATAATGCTTTGGCATCAGGAAGCATTCAGGTAAACGGACACGGAGGACAGCCTTCGAAACCTCCCGTGAAGAGAGGTCCCGGGCGGAAACCGAAGGTGGAGACGAGTAATAGTACCTGCGAGGTGGTGCACAAGAAGAGAGGCAGAAAACCAAAAAAGCTGCTAATGGTTGAACAGCAAAAGGATGCAGAGCAGAATGCGATCCAGAGCGCCAGGGATGTGCCAGCCGAAGCCTCCGCTTCTACTGCGTGCAATTCTCTCTCTGAAAATAACATGAAGGAAGACTTGTTACAAAAAAAAGGCCGTGGGGGTAGAAAGCCAAAAAGGAAGATGAAGACCCATCAGCCAGGCTCGGACCTCTTAGTTCCTGTGAACATTAAAATGCAAACCAGAAGCAGGCGGAAAAAGACAGAGGAGCCTATGGAGGAGGGGTCTGAAGAGCTTAAAGGTTCTGAACCTCACATGAGAACTAGAAACCAGGGTAGGAGGACAGCCTTTTACAATGAAGATGACTCTGAGGAAGAGCAAAGGCAGCTATTGTTTGAAGACACCTCCTTAACTTTTGGAACATCTAGCAGAGGCAGAGTCCGAAAGTTGACTGAAAAAGCAAAAGCTAATTTAATTGGTTGGTAGTTTTTGCCAGGGGTTTTACTTGTGGATGCTCTGAAGCAGGTACAGATAAGGAACAGCAGAACAGACTTCTGCTTCCCGGCTGCTATTGTGGGTTAGAAGAGCGCGTTCTGGTTTGGGGAGAAACATTCAGAAAAAAAAAAAAGTTAACTGAAAGAGAACATTCTTTGAAAGAAATATATATTTTAAACGTTTGCTATTTATTGCCCTCCAAATAGGTTATGCATTTCAACGGTCGTTGTGTTCGCAGCTGAGAGTAATTGAAGCAATTCCCGACTGGCGTACGGAGTTGAGAACTACTCCGCTCGAGTAGTGTGTAGTGTCTCTACACGAGTACAAACAGGCGATAGAACGTTTAGCGCCACAGACTGAGCACAGAAGTCTATTTTTGACCAAGCAAGGTACACTTTGATTGTAAAGTCGAGTTGCCTGGGAAGGCAGACCTTGGCAAAAACGTGGCGGTAAATTCACCTGCGTTTCTAGTAAATACAAAAGAAAACCAATACGAAACTTTGCTAATCTGAAAATGCTTAATTTCCGCAGCGATGGAGCGTCCGGCTGCAAAAGAAGCCTAGCACAGGCTGTTGGTTTACCCAAATTCTGCCAAACATAGCAAAAATGTAATCACAAATATATATATATATATATCCACATTGGAAAAAGTTTGACTAATGTCTAATTTTTCAGACCTTGATTCTTGTATCAATCACTAAATCTCTGTTTATTGTGCCAAAGACTGAGAATCAGTGCAGTGGAAAAGCCTTGTTTTGTTTTGTTTTCCTTTCTGAGTGTCAGTACAGCACACCGTTTGCAGTGATAAAAGCTGTGTATTGTTTTAAATCGTACGTCGTTACCATTGTTCCGAACTGTATCCTTTTTGGTACTTTTGGTAGAAAATAATGCACTGGTGGGGTCCTTTGACAGAGATGTTTTAGACAAAATGTACAATTGGTTAAAGGATTCAAGGAAATTACAGGACAGGTATGGAATTACGATGTTTACTTTCTGATCCAGATTGATTGTTGTTTCTACAACTTTAGACATGCTGAAGAGGCTAAAATGACCTACAAAGAGGAGTGTATGTGTATATATTAATATATACATAAACACATACGTATAAAATATTACCCAGGTATAAATTTTTTTCAGGATTTTTTAGATAGCACTAGAATGGAAAATAAATTTTAAAATGTCATACTTTATAGTTTAATTTTAAGGGGAAGATTGGTTATTTTCAATTGTTAAGGTTAAAAGGCCAAATCACTTTTTATGCAATCATGTTTTATACAGTGGTCTCATTGCACATTGTGTTTTTCTGCACTTTTTATGGTATATCACGCTGACATAAGTCAATATACACCCTAAAGAAAAAATTCCATTTAATGATTGTGCCTTGTATTCTATTATTTCTTGCATCCTTAGTAAAATTAAGTTGTCTATTGTAAATGATAACTATATGACTTAGGGGAATGTATTGTTATATGTACTGCTCTGGAAAAGAAAAGCAGTTATTTATTTGTTTATGGTACATTTAGTTATTTTATACCTTTACAAACAAACTTTAATACCATTTTCTATCACTTAAAAAAAAGTATTGTTGTCCAGTTTTAAGGAGAAAAAAAAATGCAGAACGTAGTCATATTTTCTGAGATCTGGTATGGTACAAAAATGTAACCAAAATTTTCTGGTTATACCTTTCTTTGGGAGTTTGAGTAGTGTGAGAGGCGCTTTTTTTTTTTGTTTTTTCTCGTGTGTGTGACTCTAACTTAGTTAAAAAAAAAAATAAACCTGAAATGAAACCTCAATTCTGTACACCCTTGCTTAATAATAATTATGGGGTTTTTTTATTAACTTAAAAAAAAATTATCAAACATCACCTGCAATATCTGGAAGGGAGGGCATACAGAATTAAGACCTTAAATGTGCACAGATTATGTCTACTTATTGAGGCTAAATTCTTCACACTTCATTTTCTGTTACAGCAACAAAAATAGCCTAAATAGTTGAATGAAGAACATGGGTGTCTGACACCAATAGGAACAGAAATACTCTGCTGTGGATAGCAAATCAGGATCCGCCATACCTACTTTTCCCTAGTTCCTTTTACGACCCGAATATTTCCCAGACCCTCTTTGAATTGTTATGGCTATACGTTTTGGGGAGCAGGGGTTACTTGGCATTTCATTCCTTGGCATGTTTAGTTTATCCTGACGAGTCTGTCTCGTTCACTTTGACCTGGAGTCACTAAGCACGTGGTAAGATGACAAGCTGCGGGCGTTGAGTTGCAATACAGCTTGACGATTCAGAGCTAATCGGTTCTGCTGGTTAATTCTGTCACATCTCACCGACGAAGGCAATCATTTGAAAACGTGTAATTTCCTGATGTTATCTGCATTGTAACGTAGGAAATTAGGTTATATCTAAAATTCAACTTCTGTATTTATGCTATTTGTAACAATGTTTTATACTGCATGTTTATGTATATATTTATATATCAATAATACCTTGTATGTAAGTTTCAGAGATGGAAATAATACGCATTCCCTTAAGGGTAGGAAACTGCACATCTTAATTTAATAGGCAGCCTTCTCTGCAGAACTGGGTACTGCTTCCCACCCGCTACCACCGGTGCCTCTAGCCAGTGATTTTTTTAATTCATATTAGCCACATCATTGATGTCTCTTTTTTTTCCTTTTAAAATAAATTGTGGTTAATTTGGGTCAATTTATTATTTTTTAGAAGCAACACTAGACATTTATTAGAAATTAATACCAGATTTATTTAAAAGTTATATTTTTTTATAATTTAATTTCACTAGGTTGCAGACTTTATTTATGAGACTTTAGTCACCATCAGACTGTGCGTTTTGGTCAGGGAAAAAAATGTGTTATTTGAGGTGGTTGTGACATAACTGTATCGACACAGAAAAAGAGCTTTTGATTACAAAGTCTTTTTAAGTTTTGAAATGTGAGCAATAAACTATTGGTCAGTGTTCCAAAATAATTTAAGAACTATAGTTATATGCATGGTTTATAATGCCATCTAAAACTAGTTCAGAAAATGGGAGTTTGGGAATTTCACGTGCTTGTTCCACATACACATTGTAAATACAACATAGGAAGTCCATAGTCATACACACACAAATGCTCTTTCAGACCTGGCAGCAATTAACTCTGTTTTACTCGTTCACTTAATTTCAGTTTCACATGGATTACAGGGATACCGTTGTGGTATTTCTGCTCTAGACTGGGAAGCATTAAAACCAGTATGTCCCGTGGAGTGGTACCTTAACGGCAGTGCACTCTCCTCTCCACGGGCGAGGAAGTTCCGTTCATTGGTGTGGTGCCAGCGGGTGCCATGTTTCCCAGGCATCATCCTACCCGTGCCTGCATACTTGACCCTGCAGCCGTTGCGTTTCTGTTGTCGGTGTGTTCTCTGGGAACTGAACTTAAGTCGTGCCACGCTAGCGCTTGTTACTGTCACTGCTGAACTAGAGCTCAGCGCCACTGAGCAGTTGGAAAGATGCGCATTTGCAGAAACGATGTCTTCCTCCGGTGATGAGACTGCTGTGATATATATTTGCATATGTTTATTTGTACAGTGTCCGGGTTGTACATGTGATCAGTTTGTTGATTGACTTGTAAGATTGAGTTGGTTTAGTTAAATATTACTATGGCTTAATATTTGTAAAATTATTAATTGATAAAGGACCCTGATGCAGCACGTAGGATATATTAATATCTATAAACAAATAAATTGTAGTGTAGAGACAACTTACTTGCTGTATTGCTGTACAAATACTTTTTCAAGTACCAGTTCCGACTCTGTGCCAGAGGCTTTTGTCTTACCAAAAAAAAAAAAAAAAAGGCTACATACAACACAGAAGGTCTGTCTGTCCATTCAGTAACTTCAAGCTTGTTAAATTTTTTACACCATGTTGTTAAATCTTTTGCTCAAGTTTTTGGGATCAAGGACTACAAGTAAGCGCTTCGGCGTGTAATTTGGGTTTAGGCACGTGTTAAATGGTTGACTGGTTCTGTAAAAGCAATAGGCTTCACTGGACGGGACCCTGTCACCCCATCCTCACGCCATACGTTGGAGGTTAGAAGTTCTTAAGCACTCACTCGTGTCAGCATTCGCATTTAATTTGAAGCATGCAAATCTTGCTGAGTTCACTTGAACGCCTTGCTGCTCAGACAAGATACAGCCATGCCACGATAATTACCTTACCCTGAAGTAGCGTGTTTTGTCTGAAGTCGTTTTTCAAAGGTTTTTCTTCTGTTGGTCTTTGTTTGGTTTTGTGTTCAGTGTTTGATGAGAATTTAAATACAGCTCTGCAATATTGCTGTGATACCGGAGGTGGAGGGTTTTAAAACCTCACCTGGAAGCAGCAAAAGCTCATTTTCTGTTTACTACCTAATGAAGACAAATTAGCTGTGTAAAATTACTAATATATTTTCTTTTATTCCTGAAGTTCTTGTAACAGATCGGTTTGCAGGGGGGACCTAGCTCTCCGGCAGATAAAGGGCTGTTAAGTTTTCTGCTGTAAATTACTGTATATACCTGCTTGTCCACACGCAGAGGGCAAGTGTGCCCAACCTGATAAAACTGCCCGTGGCTTGGCGGTGTGTTTCCAGCGAGGAGGGTCAGTCTTACATAGTTTCCCTGGGTTTGACTCGGGAATGTGGCTTGTATACGTCATACTCTGGCTGGGGAGCTCTTAAACCGGGGCTGACCTCTCGGTGCTCTTGTGTCTGTGCCGGTTTCAGTGCGGGGATTTCCCATGTCGGTTTTGCAGTGTGTTAGAGGAGGAAATGCACCGGGAAAGCTCAATTAAAAGACATCTTCAATTGCAGAAAAAGCAATTAGTGCTTTTTTTTTTTTTTTTCTCCTTTCTTTCTCCCCCTTTTTCCAAGGTTATCACAGCCTGAAGGCACTCTAGAGAGAAACCTTACATGCTGCAATAAAGGGGAATAAATTTAGCTTTTAGGAGATGTAGGTAGTGAGGTGAGTAGCGATTTGGATCCTTTTTAATGCAGATAAATACATCAGGAAATTCACTTCAAATAATGCAAACAATCCGTTTCTGGGGAGGGAAGGTAGTACTACTGTAATACCAACCTCTACCCTGAAAGAACAAAGACTGTGAGGTCACGCAGATGAGGAGTGTAAGTCCTGTGCCTGTACGATGTACACGCACCGTGTGGCAGTCACGACTGCGCGTGTTGGTTTGCAGACGCTGGGACCGTACAGAAGTTACATTTTTGGACCATACTAAAACTGCAGAAGTGTGGCAGGCGGGCGGCCGGGTAGTGATCTCGCGTGTATTACATTCTGTCATGATGTCCAAGTATGTATAGAATGGAGCTCAACTTCAAGGAAATGACCTAGAAAGGTTAATTTTGAAACTGACACATTTTCAGATAAAGAAAAATTACTCTTATTTTGTACAGGATTATGTAAAACACAAATCTGTTGTATGTAATGAGTAACAGTTTTGAAAACTATAATTCTTTAGCTTTATCGAGGTTTGGGGTTTGTTGTTTTTTTTTTCCTTCCAGAAATCTGGATTATCATGTTATAACCTGAGGTATCTCACCAGGATAACAGTGCCCTTTCTTTTTGTACATATGGATTGAAAATTTCTTTACTGTTATGTGGACACTTTCTATGTTAGTTTTGATGCATAATACTTTGAATCCTTTTATACAAACTAGAATGTACGTGTAAGAATTACTGTCACTGCAATGTAGTAACTATAAACTTATTTTTAAATAAATAGAAAACATGTTTTTCTAAGCTGTCCAACAGTGTGTGTTTCCATCTCGTGATTTGCTGCATTCTGGCAGAACGTTCTTCCACACAGCCGGAGTCGGCTCATTTGGCTTCTGGGTGGACTGCGGCGGCGCGGTACGTGGTAGCGCAGTGCAGTGGGGTACGTGGGAACAGACAAAACGTCTACCGAGCCACTCCAACTGAGATACAAAGTCACTTCCTTGTAGGGTTTGACTCAAAGGCCGGTCCTCTTTACCTCACTTGTGCATGTGCAGCAGGCAGGGTGCCCCTCATCCTTCAAGAAGCCATCTCCGTTCAGGCAACAGCTGCAGCGCAGAGCTGCATCCACTCTGCTTCCCAGGAACTCCAGAAAAAGGTAGGAACAGCTGAGCAGAGAGAAGCCCCCTGATCCCTGCACGGAGAGTGCTGGTCTCAGCCCTAGTTGGCCTGGGTGGGTGGTGCACAAAGAAGTTGTTTTCACAACGCCCTGGTTCTGTTTGTATCTGCACCTTCGTGCTCACCAGAAGTGTCCGGTATCTCAAATACCACACTGTGTAGATCCTCTTTCATTTTCCTCTTGCTTCTTCAGATGATCTTTCCCTCCTTGTGTGAAATGACAAGGAAGTGACAGAAGAAACCCTCGCCTGCCTTGCAGATGCAGGTATGTGTGCCTCTGAGTGACGGGATGGTTGGGCAGTGGTCACAGCACAGCGAACTGCGTTCCCTGTAGCTTCTCTGACACGTCTGCTGCAGGGTCTGCGGCAACAGCCAAGACTTGTTGTAGCATACGGGGGAAGAAAACCTGGTGTCTGATGTAATCTGTGCGAGTGTTAGTAACTGGCGTGTTCTGTTCAAAGAAAAGTAACTAGAATTGTGAACAGGCAGCACCCTTCCTTCCGCGTTCCTCCCGGGTACTGGATGGAGGTGGTGGTGTCAGCGAGTGTGTATCCTCAGTGTTACGCTACGCTAGCTTTGCTAAGGCAAAGCACCCCAAGGCTTCGGGTGGAGTTTCAGCACTGGCTTTGGATCTCCTGCTGTGACTGGTCTGAAGTAGTTCATGATTCTTTCCTTCTTCTAAGGGAGATTTAAAAGCAGACTACAGCTTTTCAGATCTTTTCTCTGTAATCTTGTATAGAACCCTTAAACTAAATCACGTCCCAGGTCTCTCTCCTTGCTTGCGTGACAGGTGCCTCTCTGAAACCTGCTGTGGTTATTCTACTTTGAGAAGCAACGGAGACTTTTCTTAGGGTTAAGGGGTGCTGTGAGATGTTGGTATCTGACAACTAGATGGTGCCTGTCCCAGTATTAACGCTTCGTAACCTTGTTGATGTCGTTTACTCCTGTGAGATCATAACGCTCGTTAAATGAACAAGTGATGTGTGATCACTGAAGTTGACCATTTTGTTTTCAAAAGCGAAAAGTTCTTGCACCAAACCCCATGTTCCCTCCTGCTCAGGCAATCAATGAGCCCTGCAAAAGAGTGTGTTTGTCACTTTTCCCAAAGACTAATGAGCAAAGTGTAATGGATTTAAAAATTAATCAATGTTTCTATTTGAAGCACATGTGAAAATAAAGCAAGTGCCAGAGAACTAAAACCAGCAAGCAATGCAGAAGGTGGCTGGAATTTAAACAGCATCTGAGGAGCTGGACACAGAGTTAGTGTGCAAAATACAATATTTGTGGGCGTCACTCATGCAGACAGGAAAACGCAAAGCCCACAATGCCAGGTTGCTTTTTTTAGTTCAGAGAAATTTTGTATCTTCATGATGGTCTTAATCGATTCTTACACAGGAGTGTAGCGAGGATCTATGAATCCTCTCATTTAGAAATCCGTGTGTGCACAGACAGGACAGGGTAGAGAATCCAGGAATGCTGTTTCTTATCTGATTACAGCCAGAAAAATTTCTTCCGTGCTTCCTTTCCTTGGCTCAGAAACGTGGAGGGGAAGTTTTACCTAAACCTGGTCCCAACTGCCTCTCACACAGCTTCACTTTGTGGGCACCTCCATGAAAAAACAAAGAGGAAACGAGCAGAGGCAGCTAATCAATTCACTCAGGATCACATTTCTGCAGAGGCATATTTCTGAAGATACCGATTTCAAACTAAATGTGAGTTAGTATTCAAGGGCCAGGCAGCTTCAGCTGTTAATTTGTGCTTTGTCTCGGGTCTTGCTCTGACTTTGATCAAGGTTATTCAAAATAATTAAGACTGTAACTTAAAATGCAAAGCTAGTTAGAATGTGACTGAAGTGCCAGAAAGACTTACTCCATTTACATTCTACAGCAGAGAAATTTAGTGGGGTTATTTTTCTCATCTTTGAGCACCCCGATTCAAAATTCAAATTTTCTACTGAGGAGGGTGGTGTAAGTGTCCATGGGCTGCAGAGAAAGGGAATACGGCTGTCAGAACCTTCCCCTTCACTAAGTTTTTACGTTGAGGACATTTACAGAACAAAATTACTTAAGTCAAACTCTTCAATTAGCGATGGTGCCAGCATCTTCCAATACACCGTGTATTTTCACCTGACTGGGGTCTGAGGGTGAAGAGCTGGGTCAATATGCACTCTGTGCTGCTGTGGCCTCCACTGACATCAGATAATCCAAATCCACGACTACGCTGGGAAGGATTCAGCATCTAGTACTCAAAGCTTTTATTCTATTGAATTGGTTGTAAAATGTGTGTTGATACCAAACTCTTCTGATAGTTTAAGTTAGGAGGGAAATAAGAGGTTAGATTATTTAGAGAAATTATTGGAAAATTCATACAAGCTTTGTCTCAAGAAAGATGGATCATCTGAAATGGTCTGGTGGGCAGGGCTTGTTTTTTCTCTTAGGTGCTAATCTAGTGAATTGTAATTTTCCTCTGGCCTTGGAACTGTTTCAAGAAAATGCTTTGGTCAGCCATTAGCTTTTTGTCTAGCCTTGTTACGTTCTTAGAGAACTTCTTGAGAGCTTATTCTTGGACCTTACTTTTGCACTTGTCCTGATGCCCCTGACTCCCTGTTAAATCTGCTCTCTCCTCCTTAGGGGGCTGTTATCGTCAGGGAAGACTCATGGCAGAAATGCAGTTCACCAAGTGACTGTTCCCTTACCCAGGTTCCACAGACCTGTTGAGACTCCCGGTGTCCCTCTGTGCATGTGATTTGATTCTGTCAGGTTTATGGAGAATGAGGGCCTCATGAAAGAGTCTGTTCTGAATTTTTACAAGACAGAAAACAATTTTTCTAGTCGATTCACAGCTCTCTAAAAATACACCTGTCTTATCAAGTAAGAAGAATTTGGTTCTTCTCTGCATCTAGAGGTTCCTGCTTCCGCACGGGGAAAAAAATGGTGGAAACCATGAGATGTTACACATGCATGAAAATTTATGCAGCTCCCTAAGAAATTGTTTCCTAACTTGGGATGTTCTCCCAATTCAGACCACCCCAAATGGATGGATGGTAGCTCTTGACATGTGTCATACTCTCCTCCTCCCCCCCACCCCAANCCCCGCCAGTACTCTAATAACTCAAAGCCCTCAGGATCTAGGAGTCCTTTAGAGAATTTTACTTCCTTAAAGATACTATACAGCGGTGTTGTAGCTCCAGACCATCCAAGTCCAGGAATCTGGGAGGCAAAGTCTCAGTGGGTGGTGGGGTGCAATCATTTTTGTAATCATTTCTTACCCCTGACACTGGCCTGCTTTGGCAGGGTGATGCTGCCCTTGCTCTAATGGCTGTTACAGCCCTGCTTTTGCTGTCTTCTGTGGAAGACCGAGAGCTCAGGTTGAGTCTGCTTGTGGCAGAAGCAGCTGTGCCCACTGATGCCATCCTCCCTTGGGTGGGGAAAGTGTGTGTGCCTCCATTTTCGGGGAGAGAAGAGTCCGTATATGTAACTACAAAATGTCTGGTGCTGGCATGCACTGTTGAGCACACACCTGTGGCAGGGAAGCTGAGGACTTCTGCTGTGGCAACTGCTGCCCAGTAAGAAGGGGAACCACTGTGATCCTGTGCAGAACCCCAGTGCGATCAGACCATGATACTCCTTTTAGTCAGACCAATACCAAGGCCTCACGCTCCTCCAGTGGATGAGGAGGAGCTCGGTCTCTGCCCACCTCTGAGTCACAACAGAGCACACGGGGTTGGTTTCTGTCTGGCTCTTGCACCACAAACCTCCACTCAAGCATGTGGGGAGCAACCTGCTTCCCAACAGAAGCATCTTGCAATTTGATTTACTTAATGTTTCTGGAAGGTGTCTGTAATGTTTGGGAGTAAATTGTTTGAGTCATTCTTCTGCCTCCCTGAGGTGGCATCAGGTGGGGCCTGAGGTTTTGCCCAAGGAAGCAGGTAGGTCCCTCTAGTTACTGCAGCCTCGGCTGGAGAGATGCAGACACAGCCTCGATGGCCCCAGATGGCATGGGCTGTGTGAGACAAACAGGAAACGGATACGGACCACAAGGTGACTGAAAGGTTCCTTGCTTTGCATACCTTGGGCTGTGAGAGATCCAGCTGCAGTCTGAAAGCTCTGTGGTGGTGAGGCTGGTTTTCCTAAGTGCTCACCATTCTCCTACCCCCTTGGGCACCACAGAAATCCCCATGACTCATTGTGGCTTAAAGTTATTGCCAAGTTTTAAATCTGAGCTAACAGTTTTTGGGATAGAAACCCCTAAGTGAGGAAGAAGCAGGAATATTTTTATCTTAAAGTTGATAGATGACCACACCACGTGGTGACCAAACAACAGCATTGACTGCATCTCACAGTTGCCAAGTCACTTCAGTAGACAAGTACTTCAGATGGTTCCTGTATACTTATCTGGGGGTATTGGTATCAGCCTGCTGCCATCCAGGAGAACTCCAAGGTTCTTAGAATCGCTATTCAGAGGGTCCAAGGCAATTGACTTTGTCAGGTATTTTTCCACTTTGGCCCAATTTGGAATGCAAAATATTTTGGTACTGTCCAGCAGTTGTGCAAACTCAAGAACTTTCCTGGCACCTTTCCCTTCTGGACCATGTCCCAGGTACCTGGCTGTCAGGAGGTGACTGATCATCATTACCACTGCCAAGAGATAGGAGAAGCAAGAGCCAGGCACGTTGGGGAGGTGCCCTAATGCTCTGGTCTGTTGTCTTCTGCAGTCTACATCCCATCCTAGGTTGGCATGTGGCCCAGGAATAGGGACAGAATCATACCAAGAAAATTATTCTCATGTTGCTTTCATCCATCTTTCTATTCTCTGTGCACAAGAACCCCACAAGACAAAATTCGATCTTTGGGGCATACAGGATGTGGGTTTTTCCCATGCTGGGAATAAAAAAAAAAAAGAAAAAGAAAAGAAAAGAAGAAGAAAATGTTTTCTCTTTTGGAAAGGGAAATTCTTAATCCATGGCAGTAAAAAGGTTGACATTAGCAACCCTAATTTCAAATCACATCATTATCAAGAACAGATGAACACTTGATGCTGAGAGAGAAAAAAACCCTAGTTCAGCGCCTCTTAACCACTTCATCCCTCATTCACAACCAACTGAGAATTCAGATTGCTTTCCAACCTCCTGACACCTTACGGATGCCAGCAGGTCCCAGCTGTTTGTATCAGCAGAAGCCAATAAAATGCAATTCAGTCCATTATATAAGGCAATGTGCCTGTTCCTTAAGGGTGGCGGGGGGAATTATATATATATATATAAGCAAATATATATGTATATATATATTGTAATATAATTACATTGGAAGTCTTGCTCATTCCCTGCTGGACCAGATGATAACTGCAGAGAACTCTTAACACGAGCCAGACACACATGCAAAAGGTCTGTAAATGCTCTTTTTTGGAGGAACTTCCTCCCCAGCTCACTGACAAGTTTAATTTTTTTTCCTGTTGTGAATATATGGAGAGGCTTTTCCACTGCTAAACTTTCTGTCAGTAGGTAGAAATATGTTGTCTTAGAGGAAATTGTCTCTATTCAGGTAACAGTGAATGTGTTGTCTATCACTTCTTCCTCAAAGAGTTTCTACCTTCAAATCAAGCTAGGTCATTTAAGTGCTAGAAACATTATTAACAGCAATCTGAGGGCCAAGCATCCACCTGGAGAAAGGCTTTCCAGATGCCAAATGTGCTCTTCTGTCTCTGTTTCTCTTCCTTCCTATTATTCAGAGCTGCTTTACCTTCTGATGCTAACTGGGCTGGAAGGTAAGTGGGGCTCTTCGAAGGAGTACATTCTTTGAATTGCTCCTATTTTGGTCCTAAACTCATTCTTCTCTTACTGTAATGGCAATGTAGGGGATAAACTGGCATCTTCTCTTGCGTTGATGTGGCTGTGGTCTGTAACACCTTTGTGATAATTTCTAAATTATCTATTATATTATAAATTATCTAAACTATTCCTAAATTTCTTAAGAAAATTTAACCTGTTATGTTAGCATATAAGGAAAAATTAATTGGCTTTTGAAGAATAAAGGTTGAACAATCAAATGGAGGATGCTTCCACCATATTTTATCATATGATGGGATATCTTCATTTTATCATATGACAGGGACATCTTCAACTAGATCAGGTTGCTCAGAGTCCAATCCAGCCTGACCTTGAATGTTTCCAGTGTTGGGGCATCTACCACCTCTCTGGGCAACCTTTTCCAGTGTTTCACCACCATGATTGCAAAGAATTTCTTTCTTCTATCTAGTCTGAATCTCCCCTCCTTTAGTTTAAAATTATTACCCCTTGTCCTATTGCTACAAGCTCTGTTAATGAAGATGAGACATAATGACTTGTTAGGTGCCTAATGATATTGTATCTTGGATAGTAGTACACTTTGTTGATATTATCCACAACAGAGAGCAGGAGGTATTTCAGCCTGTAGCGTCATATGTTGCAGCTCCTGCATTTTCCAAATTATTTCTGAGACCATTTTGCTCTTAGCAGGTATGTAAAGGAAAAAGCAGTTTTTCAAGTTTTAATGTGAAAAGTGTAACTATGGATATGTTACTGAGGAAACAATGAAAAAATAAGCTATGTTATCGAACTAGGTATAGTTCAGTAGCATTTTACCTTTTTCTACGGTACTGCCCTTTACAGAGGTGTGCTCAGGACGTGAGATGGCTATATCCCATTGTTCTAATCACTCTGGGTCATTTCCAGTTTGCAACTTTTTCTCTTCTTGCTGCTCCCACTCTGATTTGGGTGTCATCTACTGATTTGATCGCCACTGAATTCACACCAAAGAAATCCCTGACAAAGAGGAGACTCATTAACAGGCAGCAGCTCAGCTGTCTGTCTCAGGCAGGCCCAGAGAGAAGCTCTGCTTGATGGCTGACACATGTACAATGCAGGAACCATGCAGGAGACTTTTGTTTCAGCTGCATCTTCATCCATCTGTGACAAAGTCAGGCCCAGGGCACACCACCAAGCGCTTTCTGGAAAACCATCAGGGTGGTTAGAGGCTCGCTGTGAGGCTGGGTTATTTTATATGTTTATTTTAAAACATGACGCCTTTTGCATAAACTTTACGCTAGGGAACTTCCCCAACTTCTATTCTTAGCAGGTTAAAGGTCCACCTTCACAGATAAAAATGACCTAATAAGGAGTTGAAAGTATCATGTACTTAAAACTACCCTGCAAAACCAAAGCCCTTTTCTTTCTCTACAATCTCCTTAAAAATGGTAAGGGTGTAAAGCCCTCCCAGAAATTAGTTATGTTGTGTTTTGCGAAGGAGAAATCCTGATCCCAACCCTGGGGGGAGACTTTCCGCTGAGGGAAAGACAACTTCGGTCTGGGGAAAAGGGGTAACCCCCCGTCCCGCCACCGGGAAGGGCGTGAAGCCTAAAGCAGCCTCGTCCCTCTGCTCCCCTCAGCCTCACAAGATGTCCGCCGGCACCTGCAGCGGGCAGCCCGCGCCTCGTCCCGCCTCCACCTGCGAGCTCAGCCCCGCCCCGGGCAGCGGAGCCCAACGGAGCGGGCCTGGAACCGGAGTCCGCTGCACAGGGCTGCGGACACCGACGGGTGAGGAGCTACCGGCGCGGCGGCTATGCGCGGAGGGGGCGGGAGGGTCTTGGGGTGGTGCCAGCACCTGCTGCTGCAGCAGCAGCCTAGCACCGGGCCAGCTCCCCTCAGCCGCCGGGGGAGGGCTGGGGGGCCGGTGGTCCGGAGGAGGAGAGTTGCAGGGCTGTCCACGCCTCCCCTCGCATCGGGCAGCAGGTCAATTTCATGCCGTTCGGGTTTGTGGCAGAATTACCGTCCGGGGGCTCTACGGCTCCCACGGCTGTGCCACAGGGAGATACCGGCGCTCGGTTCGCGGCCGGCTGCGCCCAGGCGGTTGTTATAGCAGGGGCCGGGGCACAGCTCGTTCTGGCAGGTTTTCGGGACGCGCAAGGACTTTGATCGAGTGGGGTTCCAGGTGCTTTGAGAAATGAAAGCCCCGCGGGCCGGGGGCGGCGAGGCCGTGCGGGGTGTACCGGCTGTGGGTGGCGTGCCTCGGCGTCCCGCCGAGCTGGGCCGGGTGGCTGTTTCCATGAGCTGATACGTGGCTCTTCACTTGCCCAGCGTACATGAGCAAACAAGTACTCCAGATGAGGGACTACCCGTAAGGTCTACAGCCAGTCGGTTGGTTTTAATTTGCTGTTGGCTCGAAAGCGGTAACACAGAAGTGAAAAATACAGCTCCTGGTAACTGTTCATCGCACGTGCAGTGTTTCCGTACTCCTTGTAATGCTTTTCAGGCCTCCTCCAGCTTCATTTTGGGATCTCGGCCACCCTTGGTAGGCACTCTTCATAAATCCGCCTTCCCACACATCCATGTACCGTATATATCACAGCAACCCACATTATTTTGTCAGTGATGTCAGTTAGGATACCAGGAGCAACACAGAAAGGACCGAAGCCGTCTGCTTGTGCGAGTGGGAGTTTAGTAGTCACTGCCAGAGACTGAGGCAGCGGAGGGGAGAGCCGCTGTAGATGGCTTTGCGTGTTGCAGCTCAAAGACTGAAAACGCTTGTGCAAAAGATGCAAATGCGTGTAAATTCTGGCAAGTCTTGGCTCTGATTTGAAAAACCCTCCTAGGTGTAAAAAGGCAGTGAATGTGCCCCTCAGCTGCAGGTGAATGTGTTAATTTTAGTAAGAAGGAGAGAAGAGTTGTAAATATCTTCATGAATTGGTAAAGTGTGGCAGGTGCCTGTGGAATGGTGATGTCAAATCCTTTTCAAGTCTAGTGGTACAGTCGTGGCACATGTTACATCAGCTTGGTGTGATGCTATGCATGCCCTCCAGCTGAAAGAAAAGATCCTTACTTCTGTCGTATGCTCAATGATCACTGCATCTGAATAGATTTTTCTCGAGGTCATCAATCTGGGGCATCAGACATGTTTAATGCACTTAAGTAGATGATAAATCAGTGCAATAAATTTTGTGTGTGGAGAGAAGCTTTTTGTTGCAGATTGGACAGCCATGCAACTTCCCGATTCCTTTTTGTTTTCTGTTGCTAGATGAAAAAGGTGTCTGTATAACTCTTCAGTAGGTATTTGTTTTCTTTGTCTTGTGAAGTTGTCTCCTTTAGTCTTCTATTACTTTCTGTCCATATCATCAAATTTAGTTCAGTTTGACCTAATTTAGGTATGCTCTGGATGTAACTGAAATGCCTGTGTGCAGATTATGTGTTACCTTGTGAACCAAAAAAACAATCTGAAGGAAACTTTTTAAGTACTGTGCAGCTAGCAAAGCTGACAGCTAGGGGTTTTTTTTTCCCTTTTTTTTTTTCTGCCTTTCTCTTTTCAGAGTAGAGCACAAGGAAGTCTCTTTGAAGAAGCTTCCCATTGGAATGCCTCACGTTAATGCAGCTGCAGCTCTGCAGATCTGTGTGCTGCTCTCTGCGTTTCCTGCCCAATATTTCATATCCCAATGGTACGGGACGGACTCTGCTCATCGCATTCAAATAACAGAAAGGTTGTAAGTTCTTTTCCCCTACTGTATTTATTTATAAGATTTTTTTTTTGTTTCCCATGCCAAATGAGACTTTGTCCTGGAAAGCTGGAGTGTGGGTGGAAAACACTGGCCATTCCTGCATGAAAACAACATTCAAATCATACCTCAGACATTCTTGTGGCTTATTGTGACTGCATTTAGTTGTTATTTAGGACTGTATTTCATCCTTCCAAAACCTGAATAACAACCAATGTTTTCTTCACAGAAAAGTCTGTGTATCAGCTGTGTTAGTGCATGACTGTACCTTCATCTCATTCTTGTATCTGTTACTATGAGTTATGTCCCTTTAAAAAAGGTGGTAAATGAAGTGTTTGATTAGTAAGACTGCTTCCAATTTTCCATTACCTTTTGATACTTGCTGTTAAAACTCAAGTACATGAAGTAATGGGAACGAAAAGTTGGCCTGATGGGGAAAAAAAGAACTAAATCTGTCTTTCTGTGTAAAGACACAGATTTAAATAATTTTCCGGTTTCATGGCATGACTCAACGACTAACCATTTGTACTTATGCAAAATTGTTAAGGCTATGTTTTAACAGTCCTTTGATTATGTGCACTAGTTTTTAAACGTCTCACGTTCACTAGTCTCAAGTAATGGCTGAAATGGCAGACTGATGCAATTTAGCAGCTCTGTGGTCTGAGTACAGAAAGCCAGTAACCTTGTCGTCATTAAAAATGTAATTTTCTGAAATGTACTTATGTTTTACTGGTACAAGTGACAATTGAAAAAATATTAATTTGCAGTCTAGATATTGATCTTGAGGAGAATGTGTTCCTGCTCACTGACTTCTTTTTTTTTGCTACAGAAGTTTAAATATATTAAAAAAATATAAATACTATATAAGGTTTTAAAACAATGTGATGATGATTTTTACTACTAAAGGATAATTGCCTCGTGGAGCAGTTTTACAAAATCTTACTTGAGTCTGGATGCATGGGCAGATCATTTAAAGCTGTGGCTATCAAAAACAAGGTAGGATGTTACATTCTGTCTGCACTTAAATGTAAATTTCAAACATGGTTTCATCTTAACAGGAAACGTTAATATGGGGTGAAATAGGTAACATAAAGTCTCATATTTTCTTCTTGAGACTGATTTGGGATTTTCTGCCAGTTTTAAGAAAACCTTTTGCCTATATTCTACATAAACATGCAGTTGGAGCTCCATGCAAAACTAAATATACACAGCAGTATGTATCTGATTGTGAAGTCAGGAGGATTAACTGTATTAGTGAATCTAAACAGCCACATTTGTAGAATCAGATCCTACAACGTGGCATGGACATCTCATGCTGCATATGCTAGTTCAAGAAAACTTGAAATTGAATTAGAAAGTATGGATGGAAAATCTGTGAGTTCAGGAAGGGAATCTTGATTACTTGGTATGTGATGATGAGTTGGTTAAGAAAAAGTAAGATTATATTAATAATTTAAGAAGACTCTTGCTTGGATATATTTGGGGTGGTTAAAAGGCTTATTTCGAAACATTGTGTTCTTGTGTAGTGAGAATTACTTCTTGTATAGTAGAAAGAGTTCAAAGGTTTTATGTTGTCTGGACCTTCAAAGATCCTATTTTAGATCCATGTACAATAATCAAGAATGTCAAGTCCTCTGAACTGTGGAATATTCAGACTGTTTTGCCCCCAGGAAAGCCTAGGGGATTGGTAGATGTATGGAAACAGAAACTCTTAGGTTCAGCAATTTCTTTGCAACTGTGTGGAAACCTGCAGGCATATCTAAAGATAAAGCCTTCAAAGACCAAATGATCCTTTGGAGCTGCTTCTTATCTTAAAAAGAATTGGCTATCCCCAAAACATATTGACATTTGAGACCTTGCAAACCTAATAAGTTAGCAGTTGTTTTTAATGCAGTCTGACAAGTCAAAATATTTGCCTGTTCCTGTTAAAAGGTATTTCTCAGCCTTAAGATTTGAGCTAAACCCAGACTTTTAAAAATAAGTATATTTTGCACAGTTGTGGAATCTACTCTTACTTTCTTCCTGGCAGGGCAAAGGGAATAAGACTGAAAGAGGGAAGGTGGTAAATACCATAAAAGAGGAAGGAGACTAGGACAATGTGTAGTTTTTTGACACCAACAGTTTGCCGAGTGCTGTGGATGGAGAATGTTAACCCAAATATATTTGTCCACACATCGCTCCTGTTACATTGTCAACAGAAGGAATATTTGAAAGCTCCACCTTCCCCCCAGGTGTTGAGTTTGCTTATTGTTTATTTTTACTTTCTTTCACAACAGAAACCATAAGCCGTTTTGCCTTTTTAAAGACGTCCCTCCCCTAGCTCCCACCCTTTTAAATTCACATGAAACAGCCTAGTGCAGAAGTTATATGTTTTGCAGACTTAGGCAGGGACTCATTGCCAGACACCTTGTCCATACCAACATTAACCAACCTTTAAAGATTTCATAATAGAATGTACAAAAGACACTGAAGAATTACTCTTGAGATCAGAATAATATTTGCTCACCTACAGAAAATAAATGGGTTTCCTCTGATAGAAAAATGGCAATGCAACTGCAGAGTTACATATCCAAATAAATTAGATCCATACTCTTTGCTCCTGTTGGAACAAATGCCTTTGTCTTGTGTATTCCTTTAAAGCAGTCTTAATGTAAAACTCTCATTTCTGTTTGGTCATCACATTGGGAAGAATTTTGTATCAGAGGTTTTGCAGTATTCCTCTATTCAGACAAATGCTTAAGAATCAGAAGGCAAATTATCCTGAAACTCAGTTTCTAAAGAACTTGTTTGAACATTGGTTTATTAACTTTACATTTTTAGGAATTGGTACTATGGAGAAAAGAAAACTAAAATTGGTGACAGTGAAGCAGAAACCCATTCTTATTTTGCAGGTATTGAAGTCTTTGCAATCCTTCTGGATTTTGCTTGTGATACAGTCTCTATAAGGTCTTCTGTAGTGGGCTTCTATACTTGCTTTGTAAATGGTAGTTTTCTTTTTTTTTTTTTTTTTTTTTTTTTGTCTCTTTTCTCTAAACATTGCTGATAATAAGCAAAACAGAAAATGTAAATACCATGGCATTTTCACCCTCTGTCTTGTAACGGTATTAGTATGATGTACTATATGCATGTATCTATTTTACTGAATAGATCTGAGTGTGCCTATTTTTTATTGATTTGTGAGACAGTGGTATAGCTTTCAGCTGATTCAGATTAATTGATTTAGATCAGCTTCATAAAAGGAAAATGTAACAGTTATCAGTCTGTTCCTGGAAAGAATTTCCCCACAGTCAGACTGAATAGAAGAGTCCTGTGAACTAAACTGGAACAAAAAAATAATGGAAAGATTACTTAACATGTGTAACCACTGTAAAATATTCTATGCAAGGCTAAAATAATCATTGATAGATACATGTGTTTATGTTTTCCAAACTCTGTTAAGACCCCTATATAATAGCAGAGGTATGCAGATAGAAAAATGTGTTCCTTGGTGGATGCTGCTTTGTCAGATGTCAGTAAAATCTGGTTTGTCAGGGAAACAAAGCGCCTGTCCCCTTGTTTGCCTATTAATGTAACTACCAGTTTTCTTCTGGTAGGAGTCAGGAGAATGTCTGCTTAGCTGTTTAGTATACTTGATCAAACACTTACCCTTACTCAGCCTCTTTCTCTGTTGAATTAGAATCAACTCACGTTCGCAGTCCAAGGCCTGAATACGTTCAGTTCAGTGTGGGACAGGTAATGGTTCACAAAGTATTTGGCTATTCAGGAGTCATTGTTGGATGGGACGTAAAAGCTGAAGCTCCAGAAGAATGGCTACAACACAAGTATCCTCCAGCGAAAAAGGTTTGAATGTATTAAGCTCTTTTCTTTATTAATACATCCACAGAATAAGGCAGGATAATAATAAAAATAAATCTCAGAAACACTGTTACAGGCTTCCTGCTACCCTGTTGGGAAATGCTTGAGAGTCCCTTATCACCTGTGCAGCTGAGCCGTATCTCCACTCTGTCTGTGCTGTTGTCCCAGTAGAGCTTTGCTTTTGCACCACTGGTTGGTTTAAGCTTTGCTGGTTAGTGTTCAACAGGGCACATCTCAAATTAAAATTACTCACTTTTGATAGATCACAGGATCACAAAATGTCAGGAGTTGGAAGGGACCTCGAAAGATCATCTAGTCCACCCCCCTGCCTGAGCAGGATCACCTAGATTAAATAGTGTTATATTTAAAGTAGTAGTGTGAACTGATCGTATTTGAAGGGATTTCTCAAGGTAAGAGGCTGTTAAATCTTTTATTCCAGTGCAGGTAAAATTAGTAACATCTAAGAAATGTAACTTGTCTTTTGTGTTTGATCAGTTTGAGTTAGAAAGCAATGGGTTTTGGGGATGTGGATGCTTGGAATGTAAATCAAATAGATATTTTTGTTAGGATTCTTGAAGCTTTTGGAATTCTCTAGCCTAAGTCCTTGTTGTATTTGAAAATCAGATGCTAAATCTTTGTTGACAGTGCTGCTCTGGTAATATAGTGCTGTGTACTCTGTGGGTTAGCCGCTGACATGCTGCTTAAGTGGCAGGAAGGGACTAATCATTAAGTCAAAGAGGACTGAAAATGAGAAAAAATGAGAAACTGCCTGTATCAGAGAATTCCTGTTCAGCAGGGAGCACATGTTCAGTCCTGGTTTGCACGTTTTGTTGCTTACCCACTGTAATTTTATCCACCTGCCTCTCATCTTTAGCTTCTGAAACCCCTGCATCCTTGCTTGCTTTTCTCCTCTCCCTCTCTGCTGTGGTCACCAACTGAACACCCATGAATTTCCATCAGGTGTTCCCATTCCTCTTACGTACTTTGTAGCGTTCTGGTCTCCTGTGTCCTTGTGATCATCTATATCGGTTTAATTTCAGTATCGAGGATGCAATTTATCTGTGTGTCTTTTGGGTTGGTTTTTTTTTTTTCTCTTTTTTTTAAATTTTTTTTTTTTTTAACTTGCCTTTGACTTTTCACATTCCATGGATCAGCTATGAGATATGCCTTCTGACCTTTACGAGGCAGTTGCTAAACTTGGTCCTTGCAAATTCCCCCCTAAACATCAGCCAGGCTTTCAGCCCGGCTTTTCCTTGCCTTTCTCTGCCTTTCAGTTCTTTACTACGTTGTTGAGCAGAGGCTGCTGCCTGTCCCAGTGATTGACAGTAACTGCATCCTACACTCCAGCTATCAGTCTGTATTCACTGGTCACTTTTTGGTGTTTTGAGGGTGTGTTACTTTGGGCAGTAACGTTTATGGCCGTAGTGAGTGCTGTGGGACCCTGGCCCATGGTTTGTTTGCATAGGCACTGTAAAAAATAATAGTAGGCCATGCTGTTCCTGCCTTGGCTGGGAAGTTTATATGCATGTGATTGCAACCAAGATTGTCAGAGATGTTAGGTTCTGAATTTGCCTCTTTGGTGTTTCTGTTGCCACTTGTGAAGGAGGAAGGGTAAGCAACACATTGTTATGGGACCTACATACAAAAATCAGGGATAGCCTGTCATGTTTCTTGCAAGGTCTGTGGGAGAAAAGGTTAATTAAAATCTTGACTCTTGCCAAGAACTTAATATATTACAGTTTTGACTGCTTTATGTTTAATTTTCCAAACTGACATAATAAAAATCTTCCCTCGAGGCTATTTATTTTTCTTATATTTTTCAGGATCTAAAAGAGACTCCTCACTATCGAATTCTAATTAACAAAGCAAATGGATTTGGCAAATCTACAGCTTACATTCCTGAGGAAGAGATAACAATTATTGTCGGATTAGAGGTAGTATTTATTTTTTATTCAGTTGCAACTTGTTATCCTGCAGGTTTAAAATTTGGCTGACCTCTAGTTTAATAGATGCCATCTATTTCACAAAGTTAGTAAAAACTAATAATAAAAGCAGATATTTTCAAAAGTACTGCAGTAATTTGTTTTTTGGAAGGTGATCAATGACCACGCCCAGGTACTAACTACTTCAAAGTATCCAGCTGTCTGGTTTTGTCCGTGTTCTAGCAGCTTCTGTTATGTATACGATGTTGAGGTATGGACTTCTGTTTTAGGATTTCACTCATCTACCAAATTCAGATGAATCATTTAATTTCTTTCTGCTGGATCTAGGGAAATATACTGGTTTCTCAATTCTATGCTAAAAAAACCCCGCATTTCAAACAGCTCCTGCTCAGCTGCTGCATAGATGAAGAATATCTCCCTTCTTAACTGCACAACTCTCTGGGAGACAAAGAATTCTGCTTTGTGTATCATGTTCTTGGGAGCTTTTGATGCCTGGCTTATGAGAGGTGCACCTGATTCAGTCAGAGACTGATCCAGAAAACAGCCTTCAGGCATGCATTCTGCATACAGACGGCTTATTGCAAGGGACCACGTGCCTGTGGATGCCTTCTTTTAAACGGTGGATAATGGCCGTATCTGTACTTGAAGTAACAGCAAGTAGCTGGGCTGCTCAGCTAGCAGGAGATGCGTGGTCCAGTCAGAAGAGATTCAAATCAGCATGTTTTGCTTTTTAGAAGAACCTGCAAAGGAATTACCTAAGTTGGGCCTGGAGACTCTGTGCTCTCTTGAAACTGTGCCACTGCACATAAACACCTCCCTTCTTCAGTCATCGGGGCTGAACAGCATGAACCTCTTTTATCTGGGAGAAGGCTTTTAGTTCCAGCGCTTCTCTCTGTTTTAGCCACTGATTTTTTAATACAACATGTGCTAGCACACCTGAATTTAGAGGCAGGTTAAGTGTCATAACCATTTAAAATTGGGTTCTGAGACGACAGACTAATTCTCCCTAACAGGCAGAGTAATTGCCTGAAGTGTTGAGACTAATGAGAAAATGCTTAGACTTGTGCTAAGCTTTTCCCGGGTGAGGGTTCTAACCGGCTCACTGTAGGCTGTGTGCACCATGACATAGCGTGTAACTTGGACTGACCCTTGGATTGACCCTTGTGGATTTGCATCTGCAAGTTGGGCAGTGTGGTACTTGAAGCCATCAACTTAGTGTGTTGTCTTCCCTGCTTCCCCAACTACTACTTTACTGTTCCTGCTCCCTGACTGGATTAGAGAACTAATCTAGCTGGGAAAAAAAATAAAATAGCTCTACCAGCAACAAATGAGTGGTGATTACTTCAATATGAAAAACTAATTAGGAGTTTTAAAAAAGTTAACTGTAGGAACTTTAATGACTTTAAGTATTGTTTTGTATTTATTGCTAATTCAGGAGCTTATTCAACTTGAGTATTATTTTCTCAGGTGCATCACCCTGACGTGAAAGCCTATTTCAGTGGATACGATGGATCAAAATACATTATGCAGCCATGGTTGAAAAAAATCTATCCTCATGACTGACATACTTAAATGTTTGTACATGTAATGTACATCCAGACAACGTTTCCTTTTTAATTCTGAGCAGACACCAGGATAAGACTCGTGTATATTTTTTCCTACGATGAATTAAAACATTTCTAAACATAGTTTTATGCTGAACGATTCATTTCATTGAAAAAGAACACAGCACACTTTCAATTTACCACAGGTCTGGACAGGGATAAGCTTCCTTCCAGATGAGCAAGGAAATCTTTACATATAGTTAGATATAGTACCAAATATTTTTTACATCTACATTTTGCTCTTCTACAGCAGGCAGAGGAAGAAACTAAACAGTTAATAACTGTACTCTGAGAATTAATAATCACCTTCATTTTAGGGGTAGAGCTAAATACTGCTTTCAAATGATATATGCAAAGAAAGAGTTCTGAGTGACATAAAACTCTAGTACACCTAGAGTTTTTTTGCACCTGGACAGACATGTTAAGAAACCAGCTACTTGGGCTGAGTATATAAATCACATTCCAATATCCTCTGTTTTAACTCTAATTACTGGCATAAGAATAAACTTAAAAAAAAACCAAACCCAACAACAAAAAGTCAATAAAGCATAAAAATATTTATTTAAATGTGTAGGAATGGGAAGGTTTTAGAGCACCTTGTTTCTTCTGTTTTCCTTTCCCCTGATCTCAAACACAGCAAACACTTTACAAGAAGCACAGGCGGTAGCATTCTGGATTCTTTCCTGCAGAGTCAGTGAATCCGGGGTGTTTGACAGATGACTGTCTATGTGGCCTCCCCACTCTTTTGTTTCTTCTTCTCTTATTAACAAAGGTTTTCCCAATGACTGGCCAAACAGCTGACAGACTTCTTGAGCTTTCCGATGTGTGTTTCCCACAGCAGCAACACATACTTGACGGCTGAGAGGCAGAAGAAGCAGCACACTAACAAGCAGGTCCAACCTATGTACAGAGATACTCTTAATACCTCGATTTTCCTAACTGTGTGTAGATGTAAGGCACATCACCTTCCCCCTGCTTCTGGGTGATAGCTTAGGAGTCGGAAAGGGACCGTGTGGCGAAGATGTCACCATCTTCACTGGCTGCCAACAAGCATTACTAACACCCAGAGGCATAGCAGCACCTATTTAACCTCACTGGCCTGATTTCTAGACTCCTGTGTAGATGTGCATCCCAAAGGTATCTTTCACACATCTCCAGAACAGTTTGCAGCAGCTAGTTTTGGTGCTTGGACCAGGCACAATTCTTTTCTTTAAAGAGGCTGAACTCAAAACAAGACTGAACTTCCCTCTGCCCTCTCAGTGTCAGTGGGAGAAGTGGGACTTTGAATAGTTAGTGCCTCAAATAATGAGACTGTGAGCTTCGTGCTTTGATGCTGAGCAAGCATGGTACATGGTTCTTGTCAGATCAGGCCAACAGCCAAGAGTAGTGGGAGTTGGCACGGGTACTTAGAATTACCAACATCTGGTAACACCCTTTATCTTCAGGAATAAATACAAATAAAATTTACACTTGGTGATGTAACCAAAGTAAAATTTCGTTGACCTCGTATTTGCAGCAGATGATACTTCCAGTGTAAATCAGCAAGAAAATGTTTTTACTACATCCTGCTTTTGCAGAGGGACACTTTGGAAAGAACAAACTATCTTGTAGGCTGAATAGGGTTAACTGACAAGTTAGGATTCACAGCAAATACCAAAATCTTTAAGCATAAATTTTTAATAGAATTTAGGAAACTACTTGCTCCCATTACAAACAGTATAAATTATGTATTTATATTAACTGTTCCCTGAGGCTGTAAAATTTGTGGCATGAGAGAGAACTTACCGAAGGGTGTCTATGGCTTCTGGTGTATGGTAGAAATGAGGTGGACCAATGGTAACAGAGGTTCCTAACTTTTCAGTAAGTAGATTGCAAACATTCTGCATTTTTCCAAAATCACTGAATATGATACAGACCTGGGAGTAAACACAGACATCAGACAAGTAATGTTTAAGTTTCCTCCTATGATACAACACTTGTATGTACATCATGGGACATGGTTTAGTGGTGGACTTGGCAGTGCTAGGTTAATGGTTGGACCTGATCTTAAAGCCTTTTTGACCTAAAAGATTCTATGATCAGTATAAAGCCAGATATGCACAAACTAAACAAACATATCAGCCCTCTATATAATCGAAACATATTTATACAGCCCAACAGTCTATCATTAGGTTTGCAGCAGAAAGAGGTGAGGATTAAGAAATGCTCTTTTGTGAGGAAGTACAGCATTCCTGGTATGTAGACAATCTGAAGATTGAACATGCTTTTTGGGATGCATGACTAGATACATCCTGGTTCTTCCCTTCTGCTTAATTAACCTAAATGTTAATTAAGCAGAATCCCAGGCAAAATTATGTGGAAAACATTGTGCAGGAAGGACAATTACATTTCAATTCCAACCATTAGTCTCAAGAAACCTAAACTATGAGACTAAACTAAGCCTAGCCCAGTCCAGCTTGCAGTGTGCTCATAATGCTATGTTGGCTGAACAGACTTGCTCCAGTGCCTACAGGAACTATGCACTTCAGACGTGGAGTAAAAACAAATTTAAACCTGTAGCTGTCTATGGTTTTGGCAGTAAGAAGCACTAAATGGTTCAGGAATTTGTGTGCTTTCCCAAGTGCTACAAAGCTACATCCTGGATCCAGAGCCCTACAGCTTTCCTTACGGGGAAGTGCCAGCCAGGCAACTTTCCAGGCAGGAGCTAGCAGTTTTCTGCGGCTGAGTACAGAATCAGAAATTCTGGGTCCCAAAGTCTTTCTTTAGAAGAGCTAAACGCTTATCTTCACTTCCCAACACAGTACCCTCACCATCAAGTCAGGCCCACCTTCTCTCACATCCATGACTTCCTCGCCTTTCTTTTCTTTGCACAGTAACACAGCTTCAACCATAGGGAAAAGAAAAAGTGGCAAACCCCATTTTGTTTGCAAACAAACAAAATGTGACGTACATACAGCCACTCCTGTCACTGCTGCAGTCCATGCAGCAATCTGTCCCAGTGAAGGTGTATGATACAGAAATCCGAGTTACGGCGTGTCAGCTGCACTGCAATAGCTTCCTGCGTGTGTACCGTAGGTTCACCCTGTGGTAAAGGAGGTGATTCCAGCAAGTTCAATCTCCCAGGGGCTGCTTCACATACAGGGTAAGGTAGAAATAGGTATCAACAATTACCACAGGGGCACTAATACACACATCTAGTTACCCCTGGTAGTCTCTCAGTACGTTACACATTCTTTATGCTGGCTCAAATCTTCACACTGGCTCAGCAGCACTGAGCCAAAGCTGGGCTGAAGGCTTTGAAAACTGACCAAGATGGATCAGCAGGGCAAGTCCACCTTCAAGGAGAACAAAGGCTCATGCCTGTTGTGCAAAACTGCACCATGTCAAATCTTCTTCTCGGCTCCACACTCTTAATCTGTACCTTGGGGGCTGGATCACTTTCTGAAAGGTGCAGCATTGACTGGAACAAAGACTGAAGATGAGACTAAGTGTACATTTCTTTCTTCAGTGGGAATTCTTGCCATACGTAAAAAGAACATATCCTTTTGGGCTGTTTTGCCAGAAAACCTTCGCGGTTGTGTTTTGTGGAACGTTGAAAGCCTCATAATGAGGAGCTCCACAGTGTTCTGCAGACTGCTAACATGGTTTGGAAGGTTAGTTCCTCAAGGGGATAAACAGAAGAATGATCAAAAGAACTGTGGGTCTAAAGCATGTGATAAGCTGCTCAGACGGGCAGTTCTGGGCACACAGGAAATTTATATGCTTATTTATCAATAATCAGGTACCCCCAGGGGCAGAAAACAACTGAGCAGTAACTGCAAATTTTTGTTGGATTTTCCCCCTAGACCCCACAGGTCAGAGCTAAATCCAATACATTTCCCTTACATTTACAGAGGATACCTGTGCATTAAAATGCAGAGCAGTGTTTCAATCTCTCCAATTTTATAATTAAGGTTTAAAAGTGTGAAAAAGCATTATGAGGATATGCAAAACCATTATGGACACTATGAGGTTTGGATAAGGCTGTAAAGGACAAGAAGTTATGGTTTGTAGAGGCAAGTACATTAAGAAATGCACAAAACCAGCTTAATTTTCATCCCATGGGTTAGTCATGCAATAAATGAACGACTACGATTAAGATATGATAGAGCTTTGGGATCTCATACACAACTTCATTCTTCTGCATATTTTCCTTTGTGCAGCATGAATTAAAATTTGTCTCCTTACAGCTGAAAGTGCATCTTGAATTGTCAGTTACTCTTAAAATAGCTATTTGTTTGGGAATTTCTTCAGTCTTCTGAAAACTCTTACAGTAGACAACTACTAAAAATAGTTTATAGAAGGAAATAACATATGACTTCCATGCTTGTAAGTATAACACAAATATAAACTCTATTAACTTCCACTCCTTTAAAATAATTTATGTTGCTAAAGTGTGTAAACAGGCTGGTCAGAGGAACTTCATCGGTTTGTGAAGCTGCACTAATGAAACAAGTGCATGCATAAAGGTGGAAGCAAGGGGAAATTAATCTCTGCATAAAGAGTGACCATACTGCCACTAAAGTGTACAGGGCAGCCAAACCAGCAGTACTAGGGCTAGATTTTTCACATTCTGACACCGAGGTCCTAGGCAACTTAAAACTTTGGAACAGCAACTACAGCTGGTCCACATTGCCTACAAATAAACACTGACTCCACATAATTTGCTTACCATGTATAATCTTTGTTGTATAAAAATTAAGAGCAGGAGGGAGATGACTAGTTAAGTTACCAATTAAGACTGAAGTCGCAAGCCTAAGCTTCTCAGTAGCCAAAATAATAATTTGATATAGTTCTATTAAGTACAGCTCATGCAAAAAACCACAATGATTTAACTTTCATGATAGTAGTGTCTACTTTAGGAAGTTAGTCATTCAGAACATGACTGATGCATACCCATACTATTTAAGTATCTGAAGACTCTTTTTAAGATCCAGATTTTGTTGTCTACATTCTCAATTTCTGTATTTATTTATGTTATTTAGATGAGAATATGCCTTAAAGCAAACAAGCAAACTAAAGAGGGTGAACTCTGTTTTAGGGGATTGTAAATAGCAGCTCTATAAAAAAGCTATCATTTTACTGCAGACTTACATGTTTACTTCATAAGAATCTGTAAATTTTCTGGGTAGTGGTTAAAGTTTGATGCTCTGGAAAGATAAATTGACTGAAAACACATCATTACCCTCGGTGAATGTTTCCAGCACAGCATTTATATTCTTTTTCCTGTAGCACAAATGTGCAAAAATATACTCTTCTGAGCTGCTTCTGAAGTAAATGGGTTTATTCTCATAATACTTAGCATTCATACAGGACTTCTTCCCTACATAATTCAAAGTCAATTACCTAGGAAACAAGTAGCTTTGCTTTACTTGCAGCAAGCTGATGGCAGAGTCATGTAGAATAGACCAAAGACCAGGTGCTGTTCACCTGTGGCTTAAGCAGATCTAGATTAGGGCTGCCATACTACTGTTGTCCCCCATCCACTCTTGTCCTTTGCCTTGCATTGCCTCCAGTTCAGGGAGCTAAAATAATGGAAGAAATAAAAGCTAATCTGGAAAAAAAAAAGATTAAAAAAAAAACCAAAACAAAACAAGAAAACAAACAAACAAAAAAAAAGGAAAAAAGAGAAGTTTTTAACTGGAGCAGCTTTCTGAACTGACCTATCACCTGATGACCAAAGCACAACTCCTTGCAGAAAGTAGAGGGCAGAAAGGGCTAGAGGTGAGGAGAACACAGGTTTGCTTACCCTGCCACAGAACAACTGTAGGGCCCCAGAACCAGATATCCCTTCTGCAGCAACTTGTAATATTTAAAAAGCATGTATTCATCTACGAAGAAAATTACTCCTTCTATATTACAGTAATGGAAAACAAGCTCTGCACACAGCAGAAGGCTGCAGCTGAACTCTGCTTTGAACTGCTGTCCTTCAAAAATTTCTTTGGACAATGCTGCCTCTGCCACAGACAACATGAATCCATGGTATGAGGAAAGAAATGAAAATTGTCATTATTCTGTGCTACAGTATTATTTTATTAATTTTTGTTTAGGTTGAATACATACCTCTGCTTCCATTTGGTAAGTATTTTCTACTCTACTAAAATCCTCTGTTACAGTCATATTTTCTTCCTAGAACAAAATACAAGAATATCTTTAAAGACAGAAATTAAACAGCTGTTGGAAATGTATGTACATTGTGTCCTGTAAAATTCGAACTGTTTTGGCTCATTACTTATGACTTAGCAACACAAATGTAGAATTTCCTATGCAAATCTCTTAGGTTAAAATCTATCCGGGGGTTAAGGACTTCTTGATGTTATTTAAAAGTAAGTCATGCAGTAGCTCTATAATGTGACTTTGCTGCTACTCACTTGTACAGAACAATTAGGTCTTAGAAGCGACTGCAAGCTAGAAGCTGCATGTATCAGTGTGCAACTGTGAATTCACCTGGTTCAAAAAACCCAGAAGCTTCAATTATTTTCAGGAAAGTGCTTTTCAGACCCCTGCTTTAAGGTGTTTTATCTGTAGCAGCTTGTAGCAATGTGATGTGAACAATGACTGAGCACGGGTTATGCTGGCAGAAGGGTAACCCTTAAGAGTGGCGATGCTACTGCTGACACTTTTGCATTAACCTTTTGCATTAACAGCAGTGATATTAATCAACAGAATGACTACACACAGCACTAGCAAGACTTATAAATAAGATACTGAATTATCTGACCAGCCTGCTAGCAGGCTAACAATTACACTTCTTTCACTCACTTTCGTCTTCAGTAAACAGTTTACATGACTGATGTATTATAAAAATCATTACTACACAACAAAAAGGATAGTTCACAATTTCATTGTAAATAAAACTTTGCATTTAATACCCCCAAAAATGTAGGAAAGCAGATGCTAAGCCCTCAAATTACCATAAAAGTTTTACTTATTAAACGTATTTGCATAGGAAAACATTTTCTAACTGTGTTGACATAGTTCTAAAGATGTTTTGTGTCAAGATGCTTTCCTAGAGAGGCTCAAATTTCCAGGTTTATTGTGTAATATACATGCACAAGTTTATACATAAATGACATTAATAATGAGAAGCATTTTCCTTTAAAAATATCATATGGGAACTAGAACCATAATTATTACTGCACAACAGCCTACAATAAATTTTGAAACTTCAATTTTCTGACTGATCATCAGTGGTTAAGTAAAAGCACAACAGTCTCACTTGCTGGATAATGTCTTCTAGTAAGGGCAAGGAGCAGGGCCAGCTAGTCACCAAAAACTGTATTTCCCTTTTTACAGCCAGAGGTTTGAGGTACTTTTGAGAAAGCTACAGCCAAAGAGAGATCAAGTCAGTCCAGTACCAACAACTCATTTAATTTACAAAATGGAGCAAATTTTATTATTTACAATAGAATCCAATTACAACTGACAAGAAATTTCTTTTTCCAGAGTTCTTAAATATAGAAATAGCCACGCAGAAAGGCAAGACAGCCTACAACTCATATTTTACATAATTAAATAAAACTTTGGCATAAGCACAGAAAAAGCACATTTGTTTTCTTGAAAACGATCAAGGAGCTGGGACAAGGGAGAAGCTCTTTTTCCTGCTGAACTGAACCAAGTCTAATTCCGTTTTGCCCTCCGCAAGGTTCCCGTGTATTTAAGGACAGTGCCATCCTGTGGCTCCAGGCACTATTGCATGTCCAAGAGAAAGGATTTTGTGCCATCTATTGTAAAATTTCCCTTGGAGGTAAATTTTCATCCCACCAGATCTGACAGAATCACAGAATATTAGGAGCTGGAAGAGACCTCGAAAGACCATCCAGTCCAGCCTCCTGCCCGACCAGGATCATCTAGACTAGATCACACAGGAACGTGTCCAAATTGGTCTTGAATGTCTCCAGAGAAGGAGACTCCACAACCTCTCTGGGCAGCCTGTTCCAGTAATCCTGTATTCGTTACTGGGAGTAAATGGGCAGAAGAACTGCTAAAGTGGTAAGAAGGTGGCAGTAACACCTAGATTAAATCACACAGGAACACATCCAGATATTTTGTTCCTGTCTGGAAGTGCTTCGGTAAAGACAGGTAGGTGACAACAACTTTGAATTGGAATCAAGTCTTTGATTATAACAAAACCAAAGGATTTTCTTCTTTACTGCTTATGTCCACTGTTCATGTACTGGCCAAGGAACTATCCATTTGATTGTGACAGCCACCGGAAAAACAGTTTTCACTGTGACTTAGGGAAAGCTACACTTCTGATGTGTCAGGTATTCTGAACTTCTTGAATTACTTTCTCCAATCTCTCTAAATCTGTGGGCCAATAAACACAGTTGGAAAAATTAACCTAACGTTGTTACGTGCTAATTACCCCAGAAGCCACTGAACAATTCTTAACAGCATCTCCCCTGTATTCTGCTCATACAGCCAGCAGTGACATAAACCATCGCTGTTTTAAGAGACAGGCAACAGCACACTGAGCTTACAGTATCAAGTGTAGAACTGTGCTTTGCCTTATATTTTCTTTCTTATACAGAACAAAATCTTATATAGCCCTTCCTCCTACCTATCTGCTATCTCTGAACAGTATCTTCGTTGCAGGACCATCATATCCACCCTCAGGAGATGACTACTTCAAGAGAAAAACTAAATCAGCAAACTAGCAAAAGCAGATCTCAAGGAGACAGCTATATAGCAGGAGAGTATGAGATGCAGATGAAGTCGTGTTCTGCTCTTGCTTACCAAGCTAACAAAACTGCGAGACCTTATTATGAAACACAAGGGTAGCCTTAGTAAGGGAAATTGTTTATAGCTTGGAAATGTATGCTAACACACTGCTGCGGTAAGCTACACTGCTGTGTGTAGTTATAAATAAAAATAAGCCCTGGAAATGCTGTCTCTTAAAATTTACTTGCATATTTGCACTGATACATCCAAAACAACTTTACGTTATGAAATATAAAGATATTCCAACAACCAAAAGAGTTAGCTTCTTCCACTGAATATAGCATTTTTGCTTTTAGTACTAAAGAAATGGTTAATGAGAGCTTCGGCGTATGCTTGTGTCTTCTAACAGTCCCCCCATGACAGTACCCCTGGACAGTTTAGGATGATAAGCACCTACACTCAGTGCAGACCCCAGCTAGGTACCTGTGTTCCAGCCCCTCACTATTCTGTTTGCCTTTAGAAGGACAGAATGACAACCTAAACATCTACAGTGAAGAAGTTTCTGCTCCTTAATCAAGAATTCAAGAATTCACTGAAACAGATGTAACAGTTAGATTGAGAAAGGTCAAAAGCAGATTTGTACTCAGCAAACACTAACCTGCTAAATGCAAGCAATTTTGGGGGTATTTCTTGGAACACGTGGTATTCTAAAATCGGTGATGCCTTATGCAGGCTTCTACCTTTCTTTCAAGGATACATTCAAATTGGAAGAGTTTTAATTGAGTAAGTAAAACTTCAGAATCTTACTTTTTAACTGACTGCATGGGTGTGCATGCATAACTGCGATTACTAAATAAGAGTTCTGAAATAGAAAGAATACTGCACCTATATCCAAGGATATATCCTCTTATGGACAAAACTGCAAGCCAGAGCTCACTGGACACAGTTGTTTCACACAACCACAGAATGTCAGGAGGTGGAACGGACCTTGAAAGATCACCTAGTCCAACTCCCCTGCCAGAGCAGTAACACCTAGATTAAATCACACAGGAACACATCCAGGTTAAGTAATGCTCTGATCAGTACAATAACATCAAAGTTATTATAAAATAAGATGGTGAATGCTAATTGTTAGGTACAGTGATTAAAGAAAACAAGTGTCAACTCCACACCATTCCCCAAATAAATCACAGATAGTAAATATAAAATCAGTCTGCTTCTACAGAAAGAGAATAAAAATGTTACTTTGGAGCAGCTGGGCTGAGTGAGAGATTGGTTTCCCCATGGATTTTACCTTCCCTGCAGCCTTCAAAGCAGATTGTGTGCTCTGAAGTGCTGCATATACTTACAGCACTCTATAAATAAATGCTACTATGTGCGTCTATTTCTGATTAAAATCCTGTGTAAATATATATGGAAATTAGGTGCTGCCCCCAGGCATCCTGACAAATTGCTAATGCAAGCTCCTGCTGCTGCAAAGGTCATATACATTTCTGATCTCACACTTCCTACAATAGCAACAAGAAGGGTTAAGGAAATTGTTCTATGAGTTAATTAAAAAGAAATATATAGAATTGCCAGCTGATTTCTAAAGAGGCTTAGATAAGCTTGCAACAACTAGAACCATATGGAGATTGTGAAGAGATATTAATTTTACAGTGGTCTAGAATGGTGATGCTAGCAAATGCTGTTAAGAACAAATTGCCAGCAGTGAGAGTTGTTAGCAGAAAAGCTACAAGGCAAATAAAAGCTCCAGCAGTGGAGTGATTTAAAATTAGATGGAACAAAGCACTAAAAATTGCACCTCAGGGATCTACTCTGAAAAAAAAAAAAAAACAACCCACACAACCCCAACAAAAAAAACCTCCCAACTTCAGTTGTTTTTCTCAGAGTTCCCTACAGCTAACACTTTGGTAACACTGAGAAACCCACAACTTAAGCAGCATTTCACAGTCCCTCAAGTATGCAGGAAGAACTAATGTTTCAACTGTTCAACGCATAGCTTCTCTGGAACAGCCAAAGATTACTGTGAAATACTATAATAAGACACTGAGTGCTCTCACATTGTAAAAACAGTCCACTCTCCACTTAGGTTATACCATCAGTGCTTACCTGCTCCCACCACATCTCTAAATCTGACTGCGTACACCCAAATATAACTGTTTCTCCAGGACATATTTCATTTTGCAATTATTTTTTCTAGCCTAGAGTAGTGCACACAGCCCCTCTAAAGCTTGCTCACTTATTTAACATCCTGCCTGCTCCTTTTGTGTGCCATCTGCTCTGTCTCCAATGCCCCATGCCATCCTAATTTAATCAGCCTCATGTCAAACCTGGAAGTCAGTTATTCAGTTTCACTGTACATTAAATACCTGCAACTATCTTTTCTAATCTATTCACACTCTGAAAGGCTATTTAATTGCAGCCAGGACTAAAATAGCCCATGATCTGATAACTCTCCTCTTAAAACCCACCAGACTTATAACTCCTGTTAACTCACTTAATACAAACTTTCCATCTGTAATCCCATGTAGGAATGCACCGTTTCTAACCGATGGACTATTGCTCCCCTAGACAAGACAAATATCCAGCTGTGTGTTCAGGAGAAACAAAGGATCCTGTATCTCTCCACATCTCCCAGCCATCTAGTCTCATAGCTGCAGTATGACCCTTTCCTAAATCAGTGGTTAATGGGTCTTTGCCATTCCCTTTTTTTTTTTAATCCTGAAGGAACGATTTATTTAGCTACTGCAGAAAGAGAGGCAGCATCGCTATCGGTTTTGAAAGAAAACAGTAATTCCTCTCCCCTCACAAAATAAAAGCTGGGAGTCAGCACTTATCTTCAAGTGCGTGCGGCCTTTGAGATGGGGACATGCCATCTCACTGTACGCACACCCTTTAGGCAGAGTAACTTTCTCACTATGCATTTATTAATACCAAATTCCACTGTAACATCATGCACTATCATGAAACCCTTCTGCAATTCCTTCTTTTACTATATTAAATAATTTGGTATTGTCGGCAAATTCTGTCATCTGCCTTTTCCCCAGCTCCGTCGTGCACACATCAAAAAGGCACACATTTCCTGGGGAACTTCAACAGTGACTTCCAAAAGCAACCACTTATTCTAAGATCAGCTTTGCTCTGTTTTTAAGGGTCCTAGATGTGGAACACTGTCCACAGCTGGTTTATAATATCCAAAAAGCACAGGCAGCATGATTGCAGGGAAATACACACAGAGCATTTACGGGGTGGACGAAGCTTTAAAAGCAAGACTGTGCTCTTCTTATTATCATAAAATGACTTTGTGAGGCAAAAAAACCCCTTAGAATGGTAAAGAAACTTCTCCAGATCACAAGGCTCTTCTGTTACTTCAGCTATCTTGATCACATCTCGTTCTGTCACACCCCTCTCTACTTAGGCCGAACAAGAAAAAGAGGGAAGAAAAAGCCCTGCAGGCATCTGTCACTAAGCGATGGTAATCACACTGCTATACTAACACACCTATGTGCTGGATAAACTATGTAGCTGTGTTCCCCCTTATCACTTTCATCCGTGCCCACCCGGGGATGCTGCCCTACACGAACAGATGACTTAGCTGAAGCAGGACCTTTCACAAGCAAAACAAACAGCCCCGTTGGAGAGCCCCAGTAACGACATCTGAGGCTGGCAAAGCTGCAACCTCCCACAGGCAGACAGGTTGTTCCCTGCTCGGTCCCAGCGGCCGGCGCACTGCCGAGGCGGAGGGCTGAGAGCTCCAAACCCCGTTACCCCTCTGCCTCCCGCCGGCCAGGCCGGTGCTCGCAGGTCCCTTTCTCCCTGGAGACCGCCCCAGAGCACGGCCAGCGCTGCTCCCGCCGCCGGCAGGAAGACACCTTATACCCGGGCTGCCGAACCGAGGCCCCGGCTGGAACTGAGGGAAACCGCTCCGCCCGCTCCTCCCCTCGCCTTCCCGGAGCAGCCCCTCGGGGGCCCGGCGCCACAGAGGAGCCCCCGCTCGGTCCCCGGCGCTGCAGGAGGCGGCAGCCGGGCCACAGCTCTCACCGGGACACCGCGCTGACGGGCGCTCTGGGCGATATACTCCAGCCGGCGGGCCACGCTGCTCCGCGCCGCCCCGGCTGCGCCCTTCCGACTGCCCAGTCGCAGCGATACCCTCGCCCGGTCCGGGCCGGCGCTGAGCTCCGCGCTGCCGCTGACGTGCACCTCCCGCCCGGACGGCACCGGGGGGCAGCCGTGTCCCTCCGAGGCCGGGGCCGGAACCGGCTCGACGAAGACACGGATAGGAGACGACGCCATCACGACGAGTAAATCACGGCACCAACGCCAGCGCGCCCGCTACGTCCTGGGAGACGCCCACGTGACACCTGCCTCCCGCTCGCAGCGAGGCTCAGTCCCGCCATGGTTACCGAGGCGGAAGCCGCTCTGCCTCCCGCCCAAGGGGATCCGCCATGACAGGTACCGAGGCGGAAGCCGCTCTGCTTCCCGCCCAAGGGGATCCGCCATGACAGCTCTGAGGCAGGGCGCCTGCGGTAGCGGGGCGGAATCCGTTAGGCGAACTTTGCAGGAGGTGTAGGTGTACGTCCCCTCAGGAGAAGCTGTCCCGTTTCTGTCACTTCGAACCTGTTGCCACGTTTTCTCAGAACGTTAAGGTCTGCAGCAACCTGAGAGTGTCAGGAGTGCTGGAGAAAGGACATAGGGAGTAAAGACTGGGTTTTGTTGTGCCACAGCACGGCTTCTGCTGGTTGCAGGGCCCACGCAGGGGTCATTAAAAGCCATTCCAGCATCAGAGCCGCTGGTTCCCGGTGGAGAGGTCTTGCAGCACAGGTTCCGGCTTTGCCGATGTCTGCTGGCAGAGTCCTGCTAATGCTGCCCTCTAGAAAACGTAGAGACGTGCGGCTTGGCTTCACAGAGCATCACAGACGCTTGAGATAGGAGGAGACCCCTCTTAAGAGAGGGTTCAGCCCACGGCCCAAGCAGGGTCAGCCAGAGCAGGTTACTCAGGACACTGTATGTTTGGGTTTTGCATATTTCAAAGGAGAACCGTTCTGGGCAGTGCATGCCAGTCTTTGCACTCATAGTACAAAAATAAAATAAAACAAAAATTTACATGGAGCTTCATGTTTTAATCTGTGTTCACTGTATCCTGTCTTGTCTCGGCACCACTGAGAAGAGCCTGTCTCTCTTGTATGTCCTCCCACTAGGCATTTCTATTAATGCAGGCTGATCAGGCACAGCTCTTTCAGCCCTTCCTCATAAGAGAGATGTTCCAGTATCTCACTTTGACGACCCTTTGCTGAACTCCCGTCTGTCTCCCTGTACCGGGGAGCCCAGAGCAGGACCCAGCACTCCAGGTGTGTTACCCCAGTGCTGAGGAAAAGGGAAGGATCAGCTCCTTGACCTGCCAGCAGTGTTGTCCCTAATCTAGCACAGGATTAGGGACAGGATGCTGTTGTCCTGTTTTTCCAGGTGGGTGCACAATCTGCTTGTCCACCAGAACCCCCAAGTCCTTTTCTGCTTCCCAGCCTCTCCGGTGCATGGAGTTATTCCTCGCCAGATGCAGGATTTGGCATTTCTGGAGCTTCATGGATGCCTTCCGGCTCAGTTCTCCAGCCTGACCGTGTGATTATGAAATGGCTAGCTCAGTGATTAACTCTGTATGTCTGGTCTCATTTGTTGTGAGGATTTTTGAGCAGGACCCTGGATATGCCATTAGTGTTTACATTTGTGATATGTTGTGTTTTGATTACCTGGAATCTGGCACAGAGGCTGAACGCTGATCATACTGTATGTTTATACAAGGTCTTCCAGGCTTCAGAATTCATCTTGTAAATGTTCGAAATTCTGCATTACATGATACAGATAAATATTGCTATACTCTATTTCTAGATAAAACCATGACATATAAATACTTCAAGACCTGATTTTACAAGTCAGATGCAGATTCCTTGAAAGCGGTAGGAAAAAAATATTAAGGGAATTGAAGACCTATCTTTATCCCCCCTCATTAATCTGCTTGGTGTGCTGTGTGCTTCATGTTCCCATCATTAGGGAGATTCTGTGCAAACTCCTTTTCCCATCATTAATATCACATCTGCCTTAAGAGGACTTTTGCATGCCTCATGACTTTGAGTCTTCTGCCTTTGAATCTGTTTTTCTTTTCAGATTTGCTGAATACTTAAAGCTTCAAATTAAATGGATCGAACCTGTTAGGTATTCATTACCTCTGGAGATGACACTCCATGTTTCTCAGCATGGATAATCAAAAGTAGACACCTAAAATTTGGACTGTAACTGACTTTGATCACTGTTATATGACCAGACAAGGAAGAGGCTTATAACAGAATCCAGAAATATTGGTGCCTAGTCACTTAACATAAATCAGTTTGAGAGCTTGCATGAATAAATTCTGGGCACTGCTGACTTTAAGAAATAAAATATAAAAGGAAAATGAGTACAGAGAAAATTATAAATGTATATTCCTCATAAATAAATTCTTTAATTAAACAGGGAGTTAAAAATGCTTTTGAAAGGAGTCTGTCACAGCAGCACTTCTTTGTAATTGTTGTTTTTGTTCAGCCAAGGTGTTTGTAGAGGGTTTGCTTTAATATGTAACAGTATCAGTAGACAAACTCTAAGTATTAAATGCTACTTATCAAGAAATTGTTGATAAAGCTTTTAAAGAAATGTCAGATAACGTAATGAAGCCAAATTTTGTACTCTCCAGGTTGCTTTTTGTGTGTTCAAGACTAGTCTGATGTAGCTGTTGATTAAAAGTGATTTGACTTTTAATGAAAGGCAGTCTGCATCAGACAAAATCTGTTGGAGTAGTTACACACAGTGTAACAATGAAATCTCATGCTTGTTACTCAATTCTGCATGATCTTTAAGTTTCCGGGACACAGTGTGTCTTCTAGAAATATTACAAAAAATGTATTATAATTAGGAGCTTAATTGGATGAATCCTAGTAACCTTCTCTAAGGCCAGTTATGAAATTACTTTAGATGCAAATTCACCTGTGGAAAGATACTTTTCTGTGAAAGAAGGTCAAGCATTATTGAATAGTTAGCATGTATTATAACATCAAACAGTAAGGATAATTTAATAACTATAGCAGCATTTTTACTTTGTACTTTTTAGAGAGACTCTGCAAAGCTCCAGTTTAAATATATTGAGAGTCTGTCACTCAGAATTTGAATATGAAGACAAATCTATGGATAATAAGCTTTTTCTGGCTTTGAGTAGGAAGCATTTTTTAAAACGATGGATTAAGCTGTTGTTTTGGAACTGGAAAGTAAAGTTAATTGTCAATATAATTCTTCTAACTTATAGTTGAATTAAAAATTTGAAGATTTTACAGAGTAGGAGAAGATGGAGAAGGTGCTAAATTCTGTGTGTAATTTTTTTTCTTTCCTTAGGAAACAGATGGTTTTATGTTTGGATCTATTTCTGTATGCTAGCAATGAAGTGCTACATTGCTTATGACGTTTAGCATTTGAGCTGGATTTATTTAGTGAGGTAACATTTTTGAGGCTTGGAATGTGTGTGATAAGGAAATCTCTGTTAGAGCTGCTGCCAAATGCTTTTTTTTTTTTGTGAAAGCACAACTTGAAGTAGCTATGTTGACTGATGTCTTTCTGTCTCCCACGTGTCTTGGAGGCTGACTTATTGTACTGTAAAACATTTAATGAATGGAGGCCTAATGTCATATCTACATATTACTTGGTTATTCTTTATAATGATTTTATGCGAAGTCGTTCAGTCATCCACTTCTTACATGGTGTTGGCAGTGACTCTGTAGGGCAAATAGATATCCACTGAAAGCCAGATTTGTCACTTTTTCAAAACTGTATGAGATTAAAAATTGAGAAGGTTAGATGCAAGAAAATAGAAAATTCTTCTTCAAAATTTAAAATTAAATTTCCAGACTTCTAAATTATGACATTCTTAACTTTATAATGATCACCAAAGAGTTCCAGACTTTTAATAGAGCATTTTTTTATCTTTTAAAAAGAAACATGCACGGGAGAAAGAGAACAAAATTAGTCGCCCCGCCCCAATGGTTTCATTTTTAAGATCAAAATTTACTGAATAAGGTGGAGATAATATAGACTTTAGATGATTTCTGTGAAATCTCCTATTTTAAAGAAATGTCTTTCTTTTCCCCTCATGGACTAATGAGAAGAACTGAGACTTGCTGAGGCTTGAGGAGAACATATGAGGACTCACAGGAAGTGAGGCTGGTGAAAAATTTAAAGCCAAAAAAAAAAAGTCTCCCCTTTAACAACATGCAGATGTCTATAGAGAAAGAGAAATGCCTCTAGTCTTCTCACTCTGATCTTCCCTACAGAATTTCCAAGGGGTGTCAACAATTTCTGTAGCTCAGGAAGTTGGTCAGTGAGTCTCTGCTCTAGGAGTTGCTTGCTGGAAGACACACTCCTATGAGTAGCATTCACAGCCCAAGCATGGGAAGTGGCAGTAATGCTGGAAAATATAAATGGATTCATAACAGTTTTACTTTCCTTCAAACAGCCTAGCATCTCACAGAGTCAGAAAAGGCATCTGTCATTTCTTTTCCTCCCAGGCTTCCTCCTAAATAGTGATTTGACAAGATAAAGTGATTTTAGAGGTAATTCCATACAAAACCACTGGCTCACACTGGGCTCAGATTTGATCTGACTTTTTCCAATTTTAAATTGGTCCTGTTAATAAAAGTAGAGATCTCTTTACTGTGTTTTTTAAAAATCAACTTTAACATGGAATGTGAGCAATGGAGTTGTTCTCTGACTGCAGTTTGCTGCCTTTGATAAAGTGAGCTGATAGATTTAGTCTACCATTTGAAAGCCCACAGTGCAAAACATCAATCAGAACATCATTACTAACTGTTTCTATAAAACTGAAGAACTTAATACAGTTACCACTAAAATCAGCTAACAAACTGTGATTGGTTTTGGTCATGACTGAATGAAGCCCTAAATAATGGAAAATTCTAAAAAATGCTGTCAGAGAGAAAGTTAGGTTAAGACTAGTAGAAATTATATTGGAATCGAGTCTTCATGGTAGATGTCACTGAAATGTCTCTTGTTCTGTGCTCAGCAGAGTCACAGCCTCTGTTCAAAGGTACAGACATTACCTAAAGGCTAAATGACTCCTTCATGTGGTCTTCAGTATTGCATTTGTGAGGAAACGGCATGGAATTATTCTCTGTAAGCATTAAGGCTTTGCCAAAAAACCCTAAATGTCAAAAGAAGCAATATTTAAAGAATATTTAAAGAATATGATAATTAAAGTGTAATTTAAGATACTATAAACAACTCAAAGTTTATGTGCTTAAGGATTTTAATGCTAAATCTCAGTTTGTTGTTACTTAAAATGTTATCTGATCTTTTGTGTGTTATGAAGCAAATAACACACATTTTCTCCAGTCTCTAATTTTATATTTTCATAGAAGGTGACAATACCTATGAACGAACATACATATATACTTCTCATACATAAGCCCTGCTGAAAATCTTAATGTTAACTGCCCACAAAGACTCCTTTTTTTCGAAAGGAAATATACCTCTGTAATTTCACCACTGGGAACCTGGCAGTTACAGCAATTACATGTTCAGCAAGAACACTTTAGAGGAGCTTTGTTGAGGCAACCATACAACTGAGGAGAATTACAGGCTGCTGGATTTTAGGACCCTGTGTCCTGACATCTGTAAGAGGCCATAAAACTTTCAGAAGTGTCAAAGTGAGCTGATCAAACTTTTAGAAGATTGTGCCATCTCGATGGAAAGATTTAATATTATGGAGAGTCCCTTGCTGTTCTTGGGCAGATATTTATCAAATAATTATTCTTTTGCTTAGGAAAAGATTAAATTATATGCCACCTAGATGAACAGAAAATGCAGGTTAGAAGAGGCTAGAAATTAACAAATTATTATTTTCCAAGCATCCCTTGGCAGACTTTAGGCTACCCACTTCTAAAAAGACCCTCTAATATTTGAGATTTTTTTCACTCTCGGTTTCCTAGCTGTCCTTATTGTCTCTTGTTGCTTAAATCCTTTTTGACAGGGGATTCAAAGAATACACTGACACAACACACATAAAATCTTATGTAGGACCAGGGATGCTTTTCCCCAGGGCAGGTTTTACCCATCATAGAATCACAGAGTGGTTTGGGTTGGAAGGGACCTCAAAGACCATCTAGTTCCAACCACTGCCATGGGCAGGGACACCCTCCACTAGCCCAGGTTTCCCAAAGCCCCATCCCACCTGGCCTTGAACATTGTCTGGGAGGGGGCAGCCACAGCTTCTCTGGGCAGCCTGTGCCAGGGCCTCACCGCCCTTATCATAAAACATTTCTTCCTTTTATCTAATCTAAATGTACAATCTTAAAGTCTTTGACCCTCAGACTGTCACTCCATGCCCTTGTAAATAGTCCTTCTCCAGCTTTCCTGTAGGTCCCCTTCAGGTACTGCAGGGATGCAATAAGGTCTCCTTGGAGCCCCACTGTCTTTCTAAAGTTAGGCACCGCAGAGCTGGGTGCAGTACTCCAGGTGGGTTCTCACAAGGGCAGAGCAGAGGGGCACAATCACCTCCTTTGACCTGCTGGCCACGCTTCTTTTGATGTAGCCCAGGAAATAGTTGACTTTCTGGACTGCAAGTGTACATTTCCAGGTTACCCTGTTCCTGGAATTTGTCTTCTTGCTTGCATTTCCGTTAACAGAACGGAAAGTACACAATGGAAAAGAGACTAAAATTTGATTAACAATCAATACTAAAAAATTACCTAAGATTGAATTAGACTTTTTTTTTAAATTAAAAATTGCTTTTCCCCTTACTTTTTATTTATTTAACTATATTGAACCTGTCCCAGTGTCACAACATCATGACAAGGAGAAAAACCAGATTCATTTTCAGCAGAGCAAGTTACAGTTTATTGTCTTGAAACACAAGATTAATGTGCAATGCTACATATATTAGCTTTCATAAAACTACCCAGGCAGTCTTTCTGAGACTTGACCCTATAATTTGAATCCCCTGCAGCAAAGAATTCCATAGTTTGACTGTACACGGACTAAAGATTTCCTTTCATTGTTTTTCATTCCCAAGCTCTCAATTCAGATGGGATCAGTTCCGTGTGAATGTAAGAAAACTTTTTCACCGTGAGGGT
>VXBZ01000680.1:123013-156259 GCA_013399135.1 Heliornis fulica | reverse complement strand
CTGTGCCTGAGGATGCCCAAGAAGGACACCATGCCCAGGAAGGATGCTGTGCCCAAGGAGGACACCGTGCCCAAGGAGGATGCCCTGCCCCAGGACGCTGTGCCCATGAAGGACACTATGCCTGAGGACACCGTGCCCAAGGAGGATGCCATGCTGCCTGTGGCTCTCTGCAATGGTCCCGCTGTGGGACGGGTCAGGTCATCCCTGGCTCCCTCCAGGGCTGCAGCAGGTTCTGGCCACGGCTGGGTGTTCTGGTAATGAGAACAAGACTCGGGGCCACTTCACCTTTGTGATGTTTTGTTGTCTACAGTCACACAGCAGCTGCCCCCCCTAAACACTTCACAACTGGTGCAATGAGAGACGTCCCGTCCCGTGCACCGGGCACAAAGACAGGACAGCTCTAAGCAAAGCTCTGCCAGGGCAGCAGCACAGAGGAAGGGGGAGAGGTGCTGCTGCTGCTGCTGCTGCTGCTGCTGCTGCTGCTGGCCGTGGCCCAGCAGAGCGCTCAGATAGGCCGAGCTGTCACGCTGATGGCGGTCCCACCATGTGTGCCAGAAGCCTTCCCGTGCTTGATGTGCTCCACCTCGGCCTGTCACCTCTCTTCTATCAGCAGTGTCAAAGCTCGTCAGTGCGATGTCTCGGTGTGTGGCTGTGCCCATCCCGCAGGAGGGAGCGGGGACTTTCCATTAGCCTCAGGCTGAGCTCAAATTATTGATCAAACGTCTGGCCGGCCTGCACACCCGGGAGAACATCCTGGTTGTTATTCCCACGTGTCTATTTCCCAGTGGCACCTTGTGTTGAGGGCATTACCCTGGGCAGTGGTACCCGGGCAGTGACCAAGAGGCACCGGCTCCCTTGGAGCACGGATCAGCACGGTCCTACACAGAGCTGACACAGGCACCCAGCACAGATGAGATGAGCTGGGCAGAGCTGACCTCCCCAGGCACCCAGCACAGGTGGGATGAGCTGGCTGGGGCTGTTTCCCCACCCCCTGGCATCAGGGAGCCCTATAAAAGGGCTGGTGGGGCAGAGACAGATGTCAGTGCAGTGGTCTGTGTTAGTATCTTGCTGGTTGGTGAAGTGGGTTGCAGTGTCTGTCTGTCTGTCTGTCTGTCTGTCTGTGAGTGAATTCTGCTGGGGCTCTGTTATTGTTCTCCTCTTGCAGTGACTCTCAGTGTACTGTCTTTGTTCCAGCCACAGAGGGGGTGGGGGTGGTGATGATCTCTCTTCCCCTCGTTAGAGGGGTCAGGGAGTGACTTGTGGTGCTTGGCTGCTGTCTGGGGCTGAACCACAACACATGATCTTTGTGTTCTGGCCAGGACCCAACCAAAGCAGCTCTTCTCCAGCCTCAGGCAGAAAACCCTGGTCTGGGGCAGCCCTCTGGAGCGAGTGCCCTGTACTTAGAGCAGGATGGGGGCACAGAGCACACAATGCAGTGACCATGTTCACAGTCCACCTCTTCCCCTTTGGAAGCTTCTCTACAGCACGCGGAGAGGAAGGCTGCAGATGAGGCTCTTCACAGCACTGCTGAGAAGGTGGCTGCAGTTGATGTCAGGGGAAGTTTGGGTTGGATATTAGGAAAAATTTCTTTCCTGAAAGGGTTGTCAGACATTGGACCAGGCTGCCCAGGGAGGTGGTTGAGTTGCTGTCCCTGGAGGGGTTTAAAGGAAGAGTGGATGTTGTGCTGGGTGACACAATCTGGTGTTGGACCTAGTGGGGCTGGAGAGATGCTTGGACTGGGATCTCGAAGGTCTCTTCCAGCAAAAGCCATTTCTGGCTCTGAGGCACACTCACCACAGCTCTGTGCTGAAATGAAGCTCCCAATCTGATGGAGTCTGGCTTGAGAGATCTTTACTGGGACAATTATTTGTGCAGAGCAGAGTGTTGAATTTGGCTGGTAAAGGCACTAGCACTGTCCTGCCACCTGTCTCAGGTTCTGAAGATTTCAACACTCTTTGTATTCATTAATTAAAACTTCTGGCATTGCTGATTAAGATGTACCCCACCACTCAGGGACTTGAGGAACATCAGGAGTGCGCAGATGCTGCAGCCCCACTTCAGACCAAGAGCCCCTTGGGAGCTTCCATGCCCCTCAGGAGCCTGGCATCACTGCAGTTAACCTGCCTGCTGTCCTGTCTCACAGGATTTATTTGGGGAGCCTGCAAATCCGTGTGCCTGCACCTATGCACAGCTGCTGTGTTGCCCACGCTGATTCTTCAACACAACTCCCCTTCATGACCTCAGGCCTTAAGGACACCAACAGTGAAGCTCAATCCAGGTGACCCAGGGCAAACCCTTCTGCACACACTTGGCTTTGTCTCTGCAGTTTAAATGAGTCTTTTCAAGGTAACTTAAAACATCCCTGGACCAGAATTCCTCAGCATAGAAATTGCAGTTGTGCATCTTGATGACCTGAGGAAACAAAAACTTCATTTAAACTTAAAAGCATCAGCTGCAATTAAAGCTCTGCTTGGGTTTGATAGGATCTGTTTAAACCACTGCCAGTCACATCTTAACAGGGCCACCAACCTTCCATTCCTAACGAGCAATTAACTCCAGAAAGCTTCCTGAGACTGTAGTGCTCAGCAAACTAGGGGAAAAGGAGAGAGAACAGGTCCCACAGTGGGTCTGATGACTTCAACAGGTGCAGCACCCCCTCCCCACGGTGGAGCTGTGAATCCCACTGAGATAATGACACCTGGTACCACCCACAACGAACCAGAACCGAGTGGGTGATTTTAAAGGAGAATCAGATACCTGCACACAGCAGCTTTCGGGTCTAGACCCACAGCAGGAGGTGAATATGGGCCTACAGTAGCAGAGATGGATTTTTAGGAGGCTGTTGGTTTTCCAGTGCCAACCAACAAGTCCCACAAGTGTTCCCATCCCATGGGTCAGCCTGGGTTTTGCTTCTGCTGCCCCGAGCAGCTTCCCAGCACTGAACTGGTGGTGAGGAGGGGGCATTTGTTTCTCACATGGGCCAGCTTCTGGCTGCAGCACCATCACTTCCACTTCAAGCTGGGTATTTCTGCCCACAGAAACTCTCCAGAAGCTCTAATCCATCCTGGGAGCTGGTTTACTCCTCCTCCACCCTGCTCCTCACAGTCATCTGGTGCCGGTAGGGATGTGGCTGTAGGGGGCTGTTTTCGGTAGCCAGGGCTAGAAACCCCCTAAATCCATCAGCCTAAACCTGTCACCGCGGGAAACACCCATCACCATGGTGGGAAGTCACTCTCTTTTCTTTGGGTTTGCCATCACAGCTGCAAGGAGAGGTCCTCCCTCACTTCCTCTGGTTGGTTGGGATCCCTGCCCAGGGCTGGGGACAGTCACCTCCTACTCACCTTACGGCCTCCTGCAAGACACCGGAGCAGGCCCAGACAAGTCGAGTCCTTGCTTTGTCATCTCCACTTGCCCAATCCACCAGGATTGAGTGAAGGTTTTCCACACAGCTGTTTAAAACTGAGCCCTGGGTGCAGCAGGGTGTCCAAGAGAAGACACAGCCCAGGACACCTTGTCTGGCTTTGCCCCGGTGCCAGGCGGCTGTCACGAGGCCGCTTTGCAGGCTGGCAGCAGATGGAGTCACCTCCCTGAGGAAACACGCTGGAAGCAGAGCTCCAGGCAGGCTCTGGGCACTGAGGAACAGCCACCCAGCCAGCTCCACAACACCCCCAGCTCCTGGCTCGGGTTTCTCCCCTGAGATGGCAGCTACCAAGAGCATGTGCCCGGTGGTGACCCAGCGAGCCAGGGACAGAGCTCACACACGGAAGCAAAGGGCTCGGAGTGTGGCTCCCAGACTGGCCACCAACAAAACCAGCCAGGAGAAGCTTATCTTGCTGTTATCTCCACAGGCCACTGCTTAAGGAACCTCTGTCACCTCAAGCAAAGCTGTGTTTTAAAACCACAGAATGATGGCATGGCAGGGACCTCTGGGGATCACCCAGTCCAACCCCCTGCCTGAGCAGGGTCACCTCGATTAGATCCCACAGGAACGTGTCCAGATGGGTCTGGAATGTCTCCAGAGAAGGAGACTCCACAACCTCTCTGGGCAGCCTGTTCCAGGGCTCCCTCACCCTCGTGGTGAAATAGTTTCTCCTGACGGTCCCATGGAACCTCCTCTGCCCCAGTTTGGACCCGTTGCCCCTTGTCCTGTCCCTGCCCATCACTGAGAAGAGCCTGGCTCTGTCCTTCTGACATATCTATATACATTACATCTATAAATATATATGTATTTACATATCTATAGACATGAATGGGGTCACCCCTCAGTCTCCTCCAAGCTGAAAAGTCCCAGCTCCCTCAGCCTGTCCCCAGGAGGAAGGTGTCCCACTCCCTTAATGAGACCTGGCTCCACTAAAGAACCCATCTCTGCCACAGGAGGACGCAGACCCCTGGCTGTCCAGCTCATCTCCACCCTTGCTGCTTCCTTAACCCCTGCTGGAGATTAGGCTTTCCTTAGCAATTGCCATCTCCTCCTCCCAGTGAAGAGACACCAAGGCCTCTCACCCACACCCTGAAGCGCCTCGCTGGGTGACCTTCCACAGTAAATCAGCCCAACTTCCACCCTGCTTAGGGAACGTGCCAGACTGCAGGGACCTTTGATCTGGAAGGTGAAAGGAGTCCCAGTTCCCCCTTCCCCACACCAGGAATGCCTGGCACAAAGGAAGCTTGATGTCCTGACTGGGTGGGAGTCAGTGACTTGCTCAATGAGCTGTTTGATAGGACGTAGATGTTCCTGCAGAGCTGCTGCTCTCCAGAGCAGTGCATTCCTTACTCACAAGATGGGTCTCTGGTGACTTCACCACAGAGAAAAACAGGGAATCCTTCTGCCTAGTAAATCCTCCTTGTAGGCCAGCATCTGGATTGACTTACCACTAAAGCCAAACCACGTCACAGGTTCTGCCTAGACCACTGTCAGGGTGTTACTCTGCAATGTGTTTCGCAATCCTCAGCTATTGTGAGCTTCAGAATCTGTGCAAGTGGGTTTTTTTTCTGAATACCACAGTCAGATAATGGATAATGTTGGTCATGTTGCACAGATTTCTTCACCTAAGTCATCTGTTGTTTATAGCTTGTGCCAAAGAAAACACAGCCCATGGATGAAGGGACCAACCCACCGGCACATGCCACGTTTCCCAGATTCCCACCATGCTTCCCAACCACACGACTCACCAAGCTCATGTACCCACCTCTAAAATGAAAGAAACCCAGGGACTAACAGAAAAAAATCAGTTATTGCACCCAACAAAACTGTAAATTAAAAAGCTTTCAACATAGAAGCAGGACTGGGATAGGAAAACTCTCTGGCTCCTGTTGGGTGCACCAGCCAACCAAGTGTGATGACAATTTGCAGAGCAATCAAGCCCTCACTTACAGCAGCACTTAAGCTACAAGTATGTTTATGAGTACAGTAGTACCTTACACTCCCCAGCAAGCAGGACTCTGGTTCTCAAGGGTCCTGTTCACCCTCCTGTCACTGCTCACTGCCAGGCCCAGCGGAGCGTGGCCCCGCCAGGGAGCAGCGAAGGCGGCTGTGGCGTGAGGGTGAGCCAGCTCGGGGGCTGTTGGCAGGAGTGCTGTGCCCTCAGCAGCACCAGGCATGGTCCCACAGTGCTTGTGCACAACAACAGGCTAACAAAGGGAAGAGAGCACCCCAACAGCAAGACAACCCTGAGATACAGTCTGAGCAGCAGGGCAGGAGACACTGAAAAACGAGAAAGAAGCAGCACAGCACCAAATAACCGGGCAGCTGCCCAGCTTGGGCTTAAATAAGGCACCTAGAATAATGGTGTGGGTGGCTGTGGTGTGGGCAGCAGGGGTAGCTGGGCATGGGGCAGCTGGGACCCTCAGCCTGATGACAGCCTTCACCTCAACCCAACAGCCTTCACCTCGACCCAACCGCCTTCACCTCAGCCTGACAACCTTCACCTCGACCCAACCGCCTTCACCTCAGCCTGACAACAGTCTTCACCTTGACCCAACCACCTTCACCTCAGCCTGACAACAGTCTTCACCTCGACCCAACCGCCTTCACCTCGACCCAACCACCCTCACCTCAGCCTGACAACAGTCTTCACCTCGACCCAAACACCTTCACCTCGACCCAACCACCTTCTCCTCAGCCACACAACAGCCTTCACCTTGACCCAACCACCTTCACCTCAGCCTGACAGCTTCACCTCAGGCTGAGGAGTGCAGGGCCAGGGATGGAAATGCAGCCACCAGCTCGAGCAAGCGGCCTGGCCAGTACAAACAGCCTCTGTTACCGTGGCTGCTGCCACCACAGGCTGCTCAGGGCCCGTCCTGTGCCCAGGGAACGGCAGCTGGGGGTGCAGGGTGTGCTGCCTTCCCCACAGGGCTCAGCCACGCTTCAGGACACAAACAACAGGGACAGCAAGCAGAGTGTGGCCTGGAGGAACCGAGGCTGTGCTCAGTGGGCTGACAGCTCCTCAACAGAGCATTTTACTCACTGGGAAACACAGCGAAAGGGAATGTGACCTCTGCGGGAGGGCTCCAGGCAGGAGGAGGAGGAGTTTGCTCTTCACTCAGAGGAAATGATTTGATCTCTGTTTGGGAACGCTTCTGCCCTTCGTGTCGTCACACCTCTGAGCAGATCATGATGGGACACTTCAGGGGGAGCAGAACACAGTGTTTAGTGGTCCCCAAAGTGCTGCCCCTGTACCCTGGCTGCCACCCTGACCACCTCTCCTGGCACCCCGTGAATGCCCGTTCCTCATTGTCTCTGTGCTCCCGTCCAAGCCGCGGGTGAAGGGAGGGATGTGCGTGCAGCCACTTGGCTGCACACTTAATTGCTCCAAATGAGGGGACAGGTCCTGGATCTCTGTCATTCCCTCTTCTCCAAAATGGATTTTTATGTGGAAACGAGCAAACAAACAAAAAACACAGGGAGTGCAAACACAATATGGCCTCGTGCAGCAACGTGCCGTGTCCTGCTCGGACTGGGGGTCTGCCCACCCCCCTTTGTGTCAGTTCATGGCTGATTTCTCCCAGACCAAATTGCCTCTTTCCTCCAGGGCCAAACTGCCTCCCCTGAGGTTTGTAAACCAGCTGCTTCCTCGGGGAGGGACGTGGCCAGCACTGGCCGGTGCTTCCCCGTTCCCGCAGGCGCGGGGGGTGCTGGCGGCGGAGCGCCTGGGGAGGATGCTCTCTGCAGTGGGTCCTGATCAGCGGTGCAGAGTCACTTGTCAAGGATAGTGGCTGTTGGCAAAGCAGGAATGTGACAGTGCTGGGTGTGCTGCCAAGGGAAGGTAACTCCTCTGTGGCTTGTGCAGAGTTCTGCTGGCCCAGCAGCTGGAGCTCATTCTGACAGTGAGCTGAAAGCTGCCCCCCACCACTGGCAGATGAACCCAAAACCAGACTGCTCAGCAAACTGAGCATGGACTGTGCTGAGCCCCCAGCAGCGGGAGCAGGGTGGGTACATCATGCACCTGTGTGTGGAGTTGGGTATGTCTTACAACACAGCTCCTCGTGTTGGAGGAGCCCTGCACCTGAGGCAAGAAGGATTCACCCCCTGCACAGGTGAGGTGGGAGTGTGAGGTCCTCTTGCATCAGCTCCTGAGCAAACCTGGGGATGATGCTGACTGCATGACACAAGGAGTGGTTCAGCTTCAGAGGTGTTGAGAATAGAATCAGAGAATGGAATCAGAGAATAGCAGCATGTTGGAAGGGACCTTTAAATGTCATTTAGTCCAACACCTTGCAGTGAGCAGGGACATCTTCACTAGAGCAGGTTGCTCAGAGCCCCATCCAGCCTGACCTTGAATGTCTCCAGGGATGGGGCCTCCACCACCTCTCTGGGCAACCTGGGCCAGTGATCTACCACCCTCAGAGGGAAGAATGTTTTCCTAATATCCAACCTAAGTCTTCTCTTTTCTAGTTAAAAAAATTTCCCTTGTCATTGGAAATTCTGCCTGGTGGTTGTTCCAGGGACCGTGGCATTATCTACATTGGCTTTAGGAAGCTGACTTCCTTTGCACAAGAGATCTCCTGGCATTTAACAAACTAAATGGACACTTGCAATGACATCCACGAAGTTTCAGTCATTTCTTGAGATGTCTGAATTAGCAGGAACAGTCCTCATTGTCCTTGTGCTGTCACTGAGTCACTGGAAGTACCCACAGGTGCCTGGAGAAGGGCTGTGCCTGACAGGCTGAACGTCCTCATTCACCGTGGCTGTGACTACACTGAGGTTAGTGCTCTCTGTGACTTACCTCATCCACATCACAGCCTGACACACAGGGACTGCTCTTAGCTGTAGACATGGGCCCCTCCTCACCTTGCCTCACTGCTCGTGCTTTTGGCCTCCTAACCCCTGGAAAGGCGTCTGCTTCCTCTGTACTTCCCAAGCACTAAAGTAAGAGCAGTGACAGCTGCTTTGTTTCTGAATGGGAATGTCCACACTGGTTCTCTGTGATCCTTTCCATCCCAGCACCTTTCCATCAGAAGCCACTTTCTGAGTGTCCTGGAGAGGCCAGTCTGTGGTCAGCTGAGGTGCTGGAGGCTGCTGCTGTACAGCATCCCCCAGGGTGTCTCCTGGAAGTGGTGCTGTGAGAGGATCCTGATACATACCAGGACCCATCAGGGACAGTGACCATGGCCCTCAGGGATGGTGACCATGCCCACACACTTCCAGAAAGGGCCATGTGAAATGGAGGTGTGTGTGCTCGGGGCTCCCGCTGCTCCCAGAGTCATAGCACAGTGCTGTGAGCCCTGGCCCTGGCCCTGGGGAGAGGTGTGACAGTCCCTGTGCTGCAGGACCTGAGCTTCAGGCTGCTGGATCAGCACAAAGCTGGTTTTCTTTCACCTCTCTGGCTGCCTGAAGTCTCATGGTTTCAAGGTGGCCCTGAAGCGTTTCCTCTTGTCTGGAGCTTCCTCTTTAACCCACGGGGTCCCTCTCGGTGCCTCGCGCTGCCCCCTCCCATCCCTTCCCTGTCTGCAAGGGCTCTGGCTTCTTGCACCTCTCCTATTAACGTGCTCCATGCGTGAAGGGAGCCACAACATCACCTCCCTCACCCACAACCCCACCTCCCTCACCCACAACCCAACGCTCACAAATACTGAGGCCTCTGCACAGCAAAACAAACCAACCAACCAACCAACCAACCAACCTCTCCCGCAGCTTCCAGCAGATGTCACAACCTCGCTACCCGGCAGCTCTCCCCAGGGAAATGACTGGATGAGGGAGTGTGTCGTTATGAAGAGGACTTGCTGGGTCTAGCAGGTGTTTGTGTCTCTTGGGACAGACAGGCTCTGAGCTCAGAAAGGTCTTTCACCCTCGCTTCAGGCGCTGTCTTAATTGGGCGACTTTGCCTTCGTAATAGCGGGGTTTGCGCAGCACCGGAGACACGTAAGGAGCCACCTGAGGCTGCACATCGCTTTGTGTAGCCATGTCCTGCCCAGAAAGCTGACCAAGCCCTCAGAAGGGAGGATAAGGCCACAGCTGCAGAGGGCTCTGCTGCTCTGACTGTGGCTGAAGAGCAGCGGTGACTTACGGGCCAGCGCCCCGTCGCTGGGGGAAATCACTTTGGCTACGGCTGCTGTGCTTTAGCCCAAGCACCTGCCAAAGCCTCTGTAACCTCTAGACAAAAGCACATGGGACATGGACAACCAGTATGAAGGGATGGCAGAGAGTGATTTTGTGCTAGAAGCCAAGAGCTTTGGGAGCAAGAGGAGCTGGGGCTCCCAGTTAGCGTTGAGCAGCACTGGTGGGGCTCAGGTTCAGCCCAGCTCTGTTTTACTTTACTGGAAATGCTTTTCACAGAGATGGAGTGTGTGAGGACCAGGCAGTGGAAATGGCACTGTCAGGCTCTAGTGTGCAGAAGGGATGTGTGCAGGGGTCTGCTCCTGCTCCCCTGGTGTGCCAAACCAGGTGCTGATGTTGCTGTACCCCCAGCGTGAATATCTGTGCGAGTGTCCTCCTCCAGAGCAAGGACGGTCGGGCCTCCAGACCTGACCATGAACCATGTATACATCCAGGGGTAAAGGGTCAGGAGCTGACTCCTGGCTCCTTACCCTGCAGGGAGTCTGCTCAGGGCAGATGCTGCCTGCTCTGGACTCTCTTCTCCTTCAAGGTGTTTGTGTAACTCTTGCTGTGGACGGTCGTAAGCTCGTGCAAGGCCTCCAGACGCAGCGCGGGTGGTTGCTGTCGTTGCTCTCAACCAGGGTGTTCACTGGCCTGCATTTTAACTGAAAATTGCTCCACCAAAGCCTTGAGTTGTGTAAGCAAGAGTTCTTCAGCACAACAATCCTAAGGACCCTCAAACCCAGGCAGAGGTACAGGACCCGTCACTTCTGGCAGCTGGGGTCCCTTCGGCCAGGCTGCAGGAGGCACCTGTGTTTAGTCCCAGGCTGGACAGATTTTGCTTCACTGACCTGTGCCAAGCTCCTGGGAGCTGCTGGAGGTGGTGCTACAGCAGCCAGAGGTTGGTTGTGTGCAGTGTCAGACGTGGCTGTCGTGGAGGCACGAGGCAGGTGGCCTCCAGCAGAGGTAATAACACCCAAGCCAAGGGCGACTTGTGCCTCAGAGCAGGGTGGCTGTTGGGACTGATAAGTGACTGTGGCACACTGTTCCCTCCAGTGCCAGGTTGGGCTCCTGCTTAACTTACCTCTGGCAGAGGGACAGCTCGGTGCACTTAACCCAAGGCAGAGATTTCCCCTATGTAAGTAGGGACCCAATGACCTGCACTTCAAAGTGAAAACGCTGCAGGGGCATAGCTGAAGTAGCTCAGAGAGGCCATGGGGAGTTAGTCACACCTTTGATGTAGCCTTATCTTATCAGAGTATGTAGATATAAGGCCTCTGTAGAGGCTGGCCAAGTGGCAACTTGTTGGTTGTGCAAAGGCTGAGCGGGTGGCTGTGGTTCAGGGAGGTGAGCAAGTCCCAGAGGACTTTAGTCCCTGAGCATTAAAAAATAAAAAAGACATTGCAAACTCTGACCTGCATCTGCCCCACAGAGCAGCAGACGTGTGGATGGGGCAGAGGGCTGGGCTGGGACACTCGCAGCACCCTTGGGGACACTGCAAATCCTCCCAGCTTCTGGGGCTCGAGGCCACCATCTCCAGACTCAGGTGGCTGCCCCATGTAAACAAGATCCTGATCCACTTGTTTCAGTTGCTACCGAAGAGCCGGCTCCGTGGCGACCTGCCAGCCAGGAGCTGTGATTAAATGATGCTGCAATAGATAGAGCACGACACTCGTTAATTCCCAGTCCAGGGAGGCTTCTCTGCCTCCCTTGAAAGCATCTGCTTGTCTCACCTCTCTGGGAAGAAGCAGTCAATGGGGTGGGTTACTGGGGTGAGCACTGGTAGACTTTACTCTTTTTTAAACTCTTTTTTTCCCCTTATGTTTTCTACTTGGCAGCTGAACTACCCCTGGCTTTGTGAAGTTGCCACCCTTTGTCTCTTCCAGGTTGTGTCTGTGCCAGCCCTACCTGAGAGGAGGTTGGAGAGAGGTGGGTGATGGTCTCTTGTGCTCAGGGAGAGGGGACAGGCCAAGGGGAATGGCCTCAAGCTGCACCAGGGCAGGTTCAGATGAGATGTCACAAGAAATTCTTCCCCCAAAGAGCTGTGGGGGTGTGGGACAGGCTGCCCAGGGAGGGGGTGGAGTCCCCACCCCTGGGTGTATTGACCAGCTGGGAGATGAGGTGCTCAGGGAGATGGGTCAGGAGAGGACAGGGGTGGTTGGACTCTGTGGTCTCAAAGGTCTTTTCCAAGCTGGTGATTCTGTGTCTGTTTTCCTGGGAGACAAAACGGGCCTCGGAGCAGCACCACTCCTGACATGTGCTGTAGCACTTGTCTTTAAGTATCCTGAGACTGTGGGAGTTTCTCTCCTGATGTCAGGGGGAGAACATCCCCTCTGAGAACACGAGTCTCCCGTTAAACGCTCTGCAGAGCTTCAGCCGTGCCGGCGCCGCCAGCGGCTGGTGTCTGTGTGGACGGTTGGGCGCGTGCAAAGCCGGGGTGATGGAGGCTGAGCCTCCCTGTGCCTCCTGCAGCTTGCAGAGGCCAGGCAGCCTGCCCAGCACTGATGGGAGACCAGATGTCCTGTGTGGTGGGAAGTGACAGGGACCCCTGGCCCTCACCCTCCTCCACAGCAGTGTCCTCACATCAGCTGCTGCCTCTGCAGTTCTCTTGCTGTAGGCTCCAGGCGCGCTGAACCGTCAGCAGTCCAGCTCAGCGCTGCTTCTCACCAGAAAGGGGACAGCAGGGGTTTTGTTGCTTACAGGCCTGTTGCTTCTTCACCTATAGATGATCAATAACCCTAACATCAACCCTGTGCTGTGCTGAACAGCAGCTTTGGGACTGACAGCCAGCCAAGGAAGGGGTAGATCTTACCAGTGCTCAGCGGCAATTCTTTTCTGAGGGGACAGCAGTAGGACCTTTCCTTTCTGATCAAGGAAAGGTAACATCTTCTTGAGATGAATTTTACTCAGCTCACATGCTGAAGCCAGACTCTCAAATAAAGAAACACATAAATGTCCCTTTTTTCTCCTTGAAGAAGGGAAAAGCTCACTAAAAGATGCCTCCTCGAGGTTAGGATGTTTCCCAGGAAGAGACACTCCATTCATCTGAGGTGACCCAAGCTGGTGACCCTGAGCTCAGGGATGGGTGATGTGTGCTTTACGTGGACAGGGGCATAGCCCTCTGGCAGAAGGACTTTGACCAGTAGCACTCAGGGCCTGGCAGCTGGGCATGGGAGGTGCCATCGTTTCACTCAGACCTCTTACACGAGCAGAAGAGTGACTGAGCAGAGCACTCGTGACAAGACAGTGTCCTGGTTATCTGTGGTCTTTCAGGCCAGCTCAGTTTTTCCAGTGCCCACCCAGACAGCCCAAGTGACCCCCACGACAGGCGTGAGATGGGCTCGTGAGCACACAGCGCCTTCTCCAGCTGCCCCAACCCTCGACAGCTGAAGTGGACCAGAGGACTTGGGGCTCGTGTGCTCCTTGCCACACCGGGATCCTGTGACTGATAGTGTGTAAATCACACCGTTTTATCCACGTGTGTAAGCACAAAGTGTGTGTCTGTGCCCCCAGCCCCCAGCCCCGCCGGCCGGGCCGCAGTCAGGGGCCGGGCTCTGGAGGACACAGCTCCGCTCTGAACCGTGCTCCGGAAGCCCTCCTGTCCGTGGAGAGGGGGAGGCTTCAGCATCAACACCTTTAAAACACCAGCCTTTAATTGCAGCAGGGGCAAACGGAGAGGGAACAGCCTCTGAATGCTGTAGGGCACGAGCAAGGTTATTTGGAAAAAGGATTTGAGAGTCACTCTGCTCAGGAGTGGCTGTCTGAGCCCTCAGGACTCTGGATCTGCCCTCAGAGACCCAGGCAGTCGCCAGCCCTGTGTGCTCAGGTCTCTGTCTCCCATAAGAAAGAAACTAATGTCTCTAGTGATGTCCCATGTCCTCCTATTTTTCCAAAATTCTTCTGTTTTCACCACCATTACAGGGCCCAAGCCCCATGGTGGGCAAAGGGAGGAGGCGTGTTGCTCAGTGCACTTTGGATCACGTTTACCTGGATTATCTCTGTCCTCGCAGCAGCTCCGTTCTCCACAAACCCTGATGGGAACAGACAGTTGAGTTCAGAGTCCTCAAAGGAGAACACATGGAGGTTCACTGGAAAGGCACCCACGATCATGGAATCACAGAACCGTTGGATGTGTTGGGTTGGAAGGGACCTTTAAAAGTCCTCAAGTCCAAGCCTCCGCAGTGAGCAGGGACATCTTCACTAGAGGAGATTGCTAGATGGGGAAGAGGTTCTGAAAGCACCTTCTTGACAGAACAGTGAAGCCACCAAGCACATCTGGCTGGGCTTCCTTTCATACTGGTGTCTTCAGGATCAGGACTCAAGGCTGCAGTGGGACAGGGTTTTGGGTTTGGTTCTGGGTTCCTAGGACCACTGGGTTCTCTTTGCAGATCTGTAACAAATCTTAGGTCACTTCCCACCAATCTGGTTCTGCCAGCTGTCCTCTGTGAAGGAGGCAGAGCCCATGGCAGAGCCTTAGTGCCCCTCTAGGGTGGTAAGTGCTCTTACAAAGGTAATGTCATTCATTTGCTGGAAAGAGTCAGCCGAACTCTGTGGCATTCTGGTGTGGCTTTGCCAGAGAACGAGTGGCTGTGTCCTGGTGGTGGAGTGCTCTTCATGGCTGTGGCTGGTGCTGAGAGCTCCAGGTGACCATGGTGTGGGCTGGTGGATAGTCTGCACCTCCTGCACCAGCACTAGGCAAAGGAGTAACTAGGTAGTAAATAGCTCTGCAGTCCCTGCAGCGGTGCTCCAACACTGTCAAATGTCCGTTGTTCTCCAGCACTGACGATCTGAGAGCACTTCAGTGGGGTCTGTGGAAGGGTCCCCCCTTGGAACAACAGACGTGCAGGACCGTGACGCCCGAGGGAGGCACGCTCCCCTCTGCCAGTCGAGGTCGGGCCTCCGGTGAGGTCAGCGCCGATGCAGCGAGGGGAGGAGGCCGACAGCTCCTCTGTCCCTGGCTGAGCTGGATTTAGGTTATTGAGGAGGGAGGGGAGGAGGTGAGCAAACAGCTCAAACCAGCTGGAACTCGGTCTCTGCTCGCTGGACAGTGGCAGTTTGTCACGCAGAGACAATGCCCAGCTGTTCCCAGCGGGTAAACACCGGGGACAAAGCCCGTGGGCTGGTGGATAGTCTGCACCTCCTGCACCAGCACTTACTGGCTGGTGCTGGTGAACCTCCTTGCTCACACTTACTGGCCATCCACGAGCTGTTCAGGGTGTGTCTGTGACCGAGACAAAGGAGAGGGACAGGCCGGTGGTGACAGGCAAACTTAACCCTTCCACGCCCCGGAGACCTGCGCTGTGCCCGTGACGCACCTGAAAGCCTCCGGTTCGGGCGGCCACATGGTGGAGAACGAGTTGGCAGTGAAGTTCAGATGGGTCAGGACCCACCAGAGCTTCCAGGAGCCTGGAATCCCCTCGGTCGCGCTCGGGGAGCGTCGCCGCCGTGTCTCCTTGGACAGGAAGGCCACAGCCAGGGCTGCACCCAGCAGATCCACCCAGCCGCCTCCTCGCTCACACACAGCTACTCTGTGCTGCCTGGGAAGGCTGGAAACAGGGGGCAGAGCCTTTATTTTCCAATGGCATCTGCAACTGTGGAGTCTCAAAACAGTGACAGCATGTGACTCCTTTGTCACTGCTCCTAGTGATGGGAGGGAGCAGGAGGGGGATGTGTCCCAGGGTGAATTGGAGACAGAGGAGTGGAGTTCTAGGGAAATGAAATAAATTGGTCCTGTTAGCCTGACCACTTAGTGAAATGATTTTCTGTCAGTTTGTCTGGGAAGAGCTGATGTGTGTCAAGCATCTGCAGCTGGGAAATGATGACATCAGGGAGAGAAGCGAGGTGGTCAGGGAGCGCTGAAGGACAGGGAAAGGGAGCACTGGGACTGTCAAGTACTGGAAGCGCTGGAGGTTGGACACTCACTTTACTTGCAGACACTGGAGGATTTCACCCAGGGAAACTCGAGGTGACTGGATGCTTCAGTCTGGATACAGCACAGAGGATAAGGTGTAGTCACCCTCCCCAGGGTGCAGGGACAGGCTGCCTGACTCATCCCTGAAGATGCAGCATTAAGGTCCTGGCTCATTTTCCCACCGCTTTCCCAGAGGCCCGAGGGAGCCGAAGCGCCCCGTCCCTCGGTGCGCCCCGTCCCTCGGTGCCCCCCAGCCACGCTGCTCTCACGGAGCCTGTCGGCTCCCACAGGGGTCTCCTCCTCAGCTGCCACCTTTCTGCTTGTTCAGGCCGTGGAAGACGATGCCAAATGGCAGCATAAACCGATCCTTGGCTCACGGTACTTGGCAAACAACCTCGGAACTGATTAGCCTTTAACTTCACTTATCTGCTTAACGGCGGCTCTCTGAAGTAAGAGATTGGCGCTGGCGCCAGCGGGCTCCAAGGGTGACGCTGAGCTGGCTCATAGAGGGTCTCTATCCTAAAGGTTCCCCTCAGGGCGGTAAGAAAGGCACGTCAGGACGGCTGGAGAACGAGTGGCTCGTTTTCTGATGTGCATGGGGCTAAGCTTGCCAATCTCCAAGAGAGCTTTCTGAAGCCCTCAATCAAGAGGCTGGGAGCATTTAAATAGCCGAGGCCGTGCTCTAGCGGGCTGTGAAAAGCCTGCCAGCACAAAGGAGGTTAACACATCGTGTGTGCACCGACAGGAGCCCAAGCTCAGGTACCAGAGAGCTCAGCCACAGCGCTCGGGCAGCGAGCGCGTCGCCTCTGACACGGGCCCTTCCCGGCGTGCTCCACTCCTTCGGGTCAGCCCTCTCCTTAAGGGCTCTTCCAGCCTGCTGCAAGTCTGGGGTTGTGCGGGCTGGGACGGTGCTCGGTTGGTCGCTGTGGAAAACAGCAAAAAGCTTTTGAAAACTTCCAAATTAAAAGGGGTAATTGTGTCAGAACTGAGACACAGGGGCACTGCCAGGCTCCTGTCACTGAGCGGAGCGGGAGCCGGCCGGGGGAGGAGGGGGACACGGAGGGACCGCACAATGGCAGCCCCGAGTCCCGGCGTGGAGCAAGACCGTCTCCTGGCAACGTGTGGCAGCCAGTGGATGGAGCGAAAGGAGCCCGAAGGAGGCGCCGGGGCCCACTGCCAGGGTTCTGGGGAGATCTGCCATCCACTTACTGCAGACCTGCCCGGTTTATTAACAACACTGCCAGCTGATGTCATCCTCCCGGCCACGGGGCGCTGAGCAGCAGCGTCTGAGGGCACACACTGCCGTGGAAGAGCCGGGCAGCGCTGTCCCTTGGCCGCTTCTGGGCTGGTTCCTTGGCCGCCACAGCTCGCTGCCAAGCATTCGGTTGCCATGCCAACTTTTCAGCCTAAAATCATAATCTAAACACAGCAGGAGGCCAAAAGCCTTTTCAGGTCTAGGTCCTGCTCTGTCCCCGCTGGTGACACGGCCAGTTGAGCGGGCAGGGCTGGCTGGGCGCTCCGATGGCTGGTCAGCAACGGCCCGGATGAACACCGGCAGCGGGGCGATGAGGGTTCCCTTGGAAATGGGGACAGGAGTTAATGGGAGCGATGCCTGGAGAGATCTGGCTCCCTGGCCCTGCCTCCTGCCTGGAGCCAAGGCCCTCTGGGCTGCTGAAGACAGGCTTCAGGGTCTCAAACCAAGGGATACTCCTTCGTGGGGTGTGCTGCAGCACTGAAATACTAAAACATGTTGAGTGCACAGTGTGTAGGTGTTGTCCTACGAGGAGACAGGTAATAAAGCTGAGAGGGCTCAACATGAAAAACCTGCTCTGAAAGAACTGAAGGGGTGGTTAGAAAACCCTTGAGCTCTGTCAGCCAGGCAGGATTTCGTGTTCTCCTGTCGTGTGGAGGTAACCGAACACGCATCCTACTTTAACTCAGCCTGGGAGAGCAGGGTGCAGGGTACCAGAGGGGGAGTCACTGCCTGGAATCAGCAGTTCCCATGAAAAGGCACTTGGTTAAAAGTAGGGCTCTGCTTTGGAGAGAAGAGGTGGGACCTGATGGGACCCAACTACTTTTTAAACTGTTTCCAACAAAAAACTTCTCGTGTGTTCCTCTAATGAAACTCAGTGCTTGGAAATTATCAGCTGCATCCAAACAGAGGTCAGAATCCAGAACGGGATTTGGAGACGAGTGCTGCCAGAGGAACAGCTGGAGTGGCCCTACCTAAGGCTCAGGACCTCCACAGGGGCAGCCAGGACTCACCAGGGAGCACTGCAGATGAGTCTGTGTTCGTCACCTACCTACAATCTCACCTGCAGTTGTGGTGGGGTGGGTTGTTCTGGCACTTAGGCGTGAAGGGAAGATTTCTTATTGCCCTCGTTGGTGTCACAGCACTGGGGTGAAGAACATCCTAACAGCACCTTTACTTCAGGTTTTGAATTCCACTGCAGTCCTGCCAGCCAGGTTGGGCTGGGCTGTCCTCTGCAGCGGGTGGGATGGAGGCAGAGCACTGCTCACTGCAGTGTTGTTCAGTAACGATCTCCGTGCCAACCCACCCGAGGGTTTACCTTGACTTTCCACCTAAATTACTGTACTAAAACTGTATTTGGAACGAAGGACAGCGTTGGAAAGGGCTGTGCAAGAAAGCGCAGCAGCTGTCCTGGCATTCAGGAGACTTTCCCCTCCGTCACAAGGGCGGAGAGCTCCCAGGAGGGACCCTGCAAATGCTGTAAAACCCCACAGGAATCTTGACACCGAGTCTGAGACCGTGAATGACTGCAGCAAAACTGTCCTGTGGGTCAGGGTATTTGTTTCTGTCTCATGGACTATGTGCCATACACCTGACCTGACCTTCTGCTGTCACTTTAACCTGCTTGAAGAGGGGGCTCAGAGCACTGGGATGCTCCAGGATCCTGCTGGGCTGTAGTGAAGGCACTTTACATTCCCTGGCATGGAGGAAAGCAACAGAGAATCTGCCCCTTGTGCTGCAGTAAATAATGATCTCTTCTCTTGCTGCCTTGTCTGAAACATCAGCTAGATGTACACAGTGACTGAGAGAAAGGGGTGATGGCTGTGCAGGAGAGAAGGGTTAAGAGAGCACATGTCAGATGCTCCCACTCCGATCCTGCTAAGCTTCCTTGTCCCTGTGCTGGCACAAATGACTGTTCAAAGAACAGGAGACAGGGGTAGGGTGCTGCATACCGACACTCAGGCAGCCCAACAGCTAACACCAAGAGCAAAGTGATGACCACCAGGCCTGGCCTGGGCCAACGAACTCAGGCCTGCCTGGGGTGCACACTGTCCTGCTCCCACACTCCAGTCCTGGTCAGGAGTACGCTGGCGACTGCTGCCCCGAAACATGGACCTGCACCGCGGGCACCAGAGGAAGGGGAGCCCAACGCTGCGTCCCCTTCAAGTGCACTTTTTAGTTCAAGTATTTATAAACAAAAGGGTTCTGTTTGTCCCTAGAAAGGACATAACTGGGAGTTGTGCAAAGCACACGATCCTCTGAAGGACACAGTTCCCTCACTAGAAGGTGGCTCTGGGAGAGGTTTGTGGAAACAAATACCGTGGCAGCCACCGGGAGCTCTGGTTGTGGACCAAGACTTGCACTGGCTGCTATACCAACATCGAATGACAACAGTGCTTTGAGTGTCCAAATTCCCTTTGGTTTTCAAGCTAAAAATACCTACTCAAAGGGCCCAAAGCTGCTCCCACTTCAAAACACATGTTCTTAAAGAAAGCAGTGATTATGTGGTGGATGTTACTGCAAAGGCGCGTGCTGGGAAGCTCTGACTTCCTGCTCGCTACCTAAGCACAGTTCAGTGGCTTGGACATGGCCTGTTCCTTTCAAAACCAGGGACAGCTTGGGGAAGGGTGAGCAGTGAGAGGATTTGGTAGTTTGATCATCACTGCAAGTGAGAGCTTGCATGCTCGTTGTACATATATTTTGATCTCCCTCAGCTTTCATCTACGATGCACAATAGTCCCAAGCAAAATCATCCTCTCTGTTTGACTCCGCATTCCACCTGTTCTTTTATACCACTAATCAATGAATATTGAATTATTAATGCACTGGGTGAATTTTGACAATATGCATCGAGGTTTTCATCACCTGAATCAAGTGGGACTGACTCTGAATGCTTCATGCCACAACTGCCAGCCCTTGTGTATCACCGTGCAGTCCTGCAGTGCNGCTGGATTGCCCCATTCCACACCAGAGGCACAGCTGGCAGCGTGAGGGTCATGTCCCACAGGCCATGTCCCATCTCCTGGTCAGCTCTACTTGAGCCAGGCTCGGGTGAGCTCCACCGGAGTGCTGCAATGCGGAGCGAGGGCCTGCGCCGGGGGAAGTGGGGGGTTACTCTGTAGAGAGAGAAATGTCACGGAGCAACATCGGAGGAGGAAAGGAAGGGAGGAGGAGGCTGCCCTTCTGCAGCAGCAATGTTGCTCTGTTTTGCAGAGATGTTGGCATGATTACAGAAGTCTAAGGAGGATCAAAGAGGCAGCCTCCCAGATGACAGCAGCTCTTGCCAAATCCTGCTTCTCAGCAGCCTTTGCTTCGGGGAACTCCGACAGCGCTAAAGCTCTGTGCGTATCAGGTGGGAGGATGGAGGAAACTGGTCCTGCAGGCTTCACCCTGCACATGCAAGTGCTCACTCATAGCTGGTCTGCCTGAAAGCTCACACACCTTTCTACTCCTGATGACAGGGACAGCTTCCATCAATGTTCTGAGAGGATTAGGGCTGCTGGATGTGGGACCTTTGGGAGGAATGGGATCACCAGCAAGAGGCTGCAGGGGGCAGAACCATCCTGTGGGGCTGTTTGCACGGTTGGTCTCTGACAATCCATCTTCAGCTTCAAGGCAAACGCTCCGATCTCACGGGGACAGAGCCAGGCAGAAGTGCCACAGGCTTTAGCTAGAAGGGTTCATACTCCTCAGCGTGTACATCGAAGCGTGAGCATGCTGTGTCAGCAAGGAATCACAGCTAACCCTGATGTCACTATCTTGGTGGGCAGAGGAGATGGCTACAACTGGTTAGCATGGCTGGTGACACCTGGAGTGGGTGGGCAGGCAGCAATCACACAGGACCTAGGAGCCAGCAGCACTGCTGTACTTGCACCTCTGAGAGCTGGTCCGTTGCCAGCTGAGAGAGGGGTTTTGCTCCAGTATCATCTGTTACAAAGCAGTTGAGGTACATGGAGTTGGGATAATCATTGTCAGGCAACATGCCTGAAACAGGACGGTACAAACGCCTTGCTGTACATCTCCCCATCCCTGGAGACATTCAAGGTCAGGCTGGATGGGGCTCTGAGCAACCTGCTCTAGTGAAGATGTCCTTGCTCACTGCAAGGTGGCACTAGATGGGACCTTGGAAGGTCCCTCCAACCCAACCCATCCTGTGATTCTATGGTTCATTGCTGATCTGTGATGCCAGTAGTGTTATTTCTCCCAGGCTTAAACCAACCAAACCCACTGTGTGAGTGCCCAGACTAAAGGAGAAGAGGTCACCTTGCAGCGTTTCTCAGCAGCTGGATCACAGCCCAGTTTCTCTTGGGGTTGTAAAGGACCCAGTTTCAGAGAATCCTTGGTCTTGCCAAGGCCAGAGCCTGCCCATCTAGCGTGGCAGGGGGAGGGACCCTCTCCAGGTCCAGGAGGGGTTTTTGCTTGACTGGTTTTCTCAGGGAGAAATAGTTTCTAAAATGCTCTTGTAGGCATCCCCTCCATGTCACAGAATCACGGGACTGCGTTCAGACAGCAGCGGGCCTGAGGCCTGACCGCCGAGGGGACGCCTCTGGCCTCCCTCGGAACCACACTGCGGAGGAGGGGTCTGCTCAGGGGCTCTGGAGCACAGGGGCAGGGTGTACCCTCCCTCTTGCCCCTGCCTTCCCCTCGCCCCATCCCATGTCCACGCTGGTGAGGTCAGCTGTAAGGAAGGGAAGATAGCGATGAGTTCCCGGCGTTCTGCAATCCCCACCCCCAGCTCTCGCTCCGTTTCCTTTCATTCACATCCAACTCCACTGAGTAAGTTCATGGTTGACCTAAACCTCCCCAGCACTAGGGCTGTGGTTTGGAAATTGCTTTAGAATCCTCTGAAGCACAGAACCTGAAACCCAAATAAAATAGGTACTTCTACAGCAGCACACGTAGCTTTCAGTCCCACGAGGAGGTGACAACTTGTCACCCCTCTGTTGTGTCTTTCTGTGACACTTCTGGAACCTTCCACCTCTAAGACTCACAGCAGTCGCTGGTTGTCTCATAACAGGCCACGGTTGCCTGTGCACACCCCATGTAATGCAGGGGGAGGCTTCTAGGTGCCCTCCCTGTCCAGGACAGACGGTGTCTGCCTCCAGGGAATGGTCCTTTAACTGGCCGGCAGTCAGCTACGCTACCCAGCATGACTGACCCTCTGCCTCGCTCCGGCAGCGGATGATCTCATGCAGCTCTCGCTTCCATTTCTGGAGGGGTTTGTGCTTCACAGAGGAGAAAATGCCCTTTGTTATGTCAGTTTAAGCCTGTGAAGCTCCCGAGAGGAGTGGCAGGGCGGCGTTACTGACTCTATCCCTGCAAACCACAGCTCTCATGTGAGCTGCTCCTCGTTAGAAAGGGCAGCTCTGGAAATCTTGTAATTAAGGGGGAGATTTCTGGGGAATTTTAAGTAGGCCTCTTTCATGACGGTGAACAGAAGGTGAAAATCTGAATCCCAGAAGCACTAAATCCACTAAGCTGGGAAATGTTCCTGCTTGAAGAAATTAAAAACCACTCTGGTCTGGGGGGTAGTTGGGACTCCCTGACTTCACAACGACTTGAATCCACACTCTGGCTATGTAAAGGCCATGTGAGTCACTGAGGTGACGATGCTTCCCGGACCGGGAGGAGCAGGCTCACGGCGTGGTGCTAAGCCCTCTCACACGGTCTGTTTGCCCTGGAATCACTCTGTCAGGCCAAGGGAGAACACCTCTCTCTTTGTATTCGAGGTGATGGCCTTGAGAACAGTCAGAGACCTCAACAAGCCTCTTGCCAGGAGACACTTCCAGCAGGTAGCAGTGAGGGCGTAGGAACCTGCGCTTTACAGCAGAGAGTAGAAAGCTGGTTACGATAGTAGCATCGAGGCTTTTGTTGTAGGGTGAAAGATTTCTTGGGTTTTGGTTGGGGTTTTTTAATTAAAAGAGGTAGCCCCAGAATATTTACATATCCCTTGCTAAAGAAGTCACCAGAGCAGAGTTTAACCATCTGCTGGCTGTAACAGTTCCGCCTGGCTACAACCATCAGTGCAGAAATGTTGCTGGTCCCTTGGGAACACGCTGGCACCAACATTCCGTGGTTGGCTGAGCTCAGAGCACAGTTACTGCTCCATGTCACTGTTCCTCTCACCCACAGTTGCGTCCAGCTGTCCCCCAGGAGAAGGATTTCGAGGCTGTTTCCCAGCTGATGGGCAAAGGATGTCCCTGTCAAAACAAGCCCCAGGCCCTATCCTGTTCCTTTTCTTACTCTCAGCAGGACTTGGGCACTGTGCTTTATTGAGGAGTTTCTCAAAACATCTATTTTTGGGCAGGCCCTTAGAGTAGAGCATTCTGAAATGCAGTCCTAGTCCTAAAAGAGAGGGTTTAAAAAAAAAGGGGGGGAACCCCCCCATACAGAATCAAAGTGCTGAGCAGGTCCCTGAACGTCTCCCTCAGGAAAACCCCAGCAGGTGACAAGCAGAAAGTTTCCTTTCTCTGACTGTCAGTGTTTAACTGTGGAAGGTGACATTCCAGCTGGGTCTGCTCGCTCGCAGCCGGCAGCAAACGTCTCTGTGAGTTAATGAGCGGCGCTCACCGGTGAGGTGACGGCGCACGCTGTGCGTGACGCTACCGCGACCCATTTCTTGGCAGGGCGAGATGAAAAAAGCCTCTGCAAGTCTGTCTGTCTTTGCTCTTCATCTCCAGGCAGAGCAGGGCACTGGGAGACTCTCCTTCTGCTTAGTCAGTGGCCCCGCACGCTCAGGAGAAAGAAACTAAACCCAAGAGATCACCTCACGTACGGACTCCGTCTGCGGGGGGAAGCTGCACTCCAGACTGCGCAGGGACCGCGGGGAACGGCGTGGCACGGCAGCAGGTGTTGGGCTGAAGCTCAAGTCCGAGGCCTGGATAGTTTTTTAACGAGGTCTGTGCATTGCAACGTGACACGAACAGCTGCCCTGTGTCTGACGGGGGCTGAACGCTTGCGCCTCCCACGCGCTGCAGCCCTGGGAGCTGTTTCCCATCAAGTAGTTCCTCTAACATAAAACTTGCTTCTGAACCAGTACACCATGCTCAGGATGTGAATCTCAGTGTCCACGCTGGAGCTGATGGGAAATAAAATGTCCTCATGGAAACGGTGTCTCTTTCACCGTCGTGGACTAGATTACTGATGGAGGTGAGATGCAGCAAGTGTTCATGGAGAAGTTTCCTTCTGGTGGACCACTAGGGAAAGCCTCAGAGGAGTGAATCTGGCCCTGCTTCTCCCAGGGTCTTTAAGCTACAGCAGGAACCGAATGTTTTTTTCTTGAGAAAAGCTATAAAGCAACTGTGGATCCTTGCAGGGGATCAGACACTGGAACTACCTCATCTTTTACAAAGGCGACTTTAATTGCATGTCATTTGCAGCGCTGCTCCAGCCGACCTTTGGTTTATCTCTGTCCAAGCGCCCCTCGTTGCTGCGTCCTGCTTGGCTGCACATTTACATTTGCACAGGGGCTGTAGCAATTAGCTGCTTCTCTCTTCTGCTTCTCCCTTCCCCCTTTCTGTCCTTTCACTGTTTAAGCTTCTCATCTGCTTCTCGTCCAAAACTCACAGAGTAAACTTTCCCCAGCACACTGACAGAAACAGGTACCTAACCCCACCGTGGGTCTGCTGCCTTCCCAGCTGCTCAGCTCCGAGCACACTACATTCCAGATTAGCCCATCAGACGAGCGTTGCTATTTTCCGACTGTTTTCACTGTGTGTCAAGCCTTGACACTGAGCCAAGCTGAACTGGCAGCAGATCTCTGGAATCAGCCACGGGGAAAGCAGCAAAACACAGTCATTTATCTTCGAAACAAAAGCCCTGAAGATGGAGTGGCTGGTTCTCTCCTCGTTTAGGCTGGTGGGGAGCAGGCTCGGCGCCTCCGACCCGGAGGACGCAGCTGGGGAAGGGGAGAACTCCGCTCCTGCCTGTGTGCCTCCACAAAAGGGAGATGGTGGCTTGGTTCCACAGAAAAAGGTCTCCTACTTCCCTGGGTGGGAGGGCAGCACAGGGAGAGTCCAGGATTCGAGGTCCCTTAGACAGCTCTTTGGGATTGAATGGGTTTTTTAAGGCACACACTCCTCACTGCCAGGATAATTCCATGATCCGTGAGGGGTTCTCCGGCTTAGCGGTGGTGACGCTGCCGGAGCTGGGCTGGGGCTGTTCGGTTCTCGTGACTGCAGGAGTTCTTGTCTCAAAAAGCAACAGGCTTCCATAGTTTGCAGCATGTTGTTTACCCAGTGTGCAAATGAGTTCAGGGCACCCTCTCACCCCTCCTGTCCTGGCAGCAGCCCAGAGTACCTGGTGACCTCGGGTGTGTTGCTGGCTCGGTGTGGGTGGGAGGCGGAGCCCGTGCCCCCACCGCTCCAGCACTCAGAAGGGAGCTATTCTGAACCCATCTGCTCCTCACTGCCAGTGCTGCGGAAGTGAGAAAATGCTGAGGAAGTAAAACGAGCTGCTGAATGACACAGATCTGACCAGAGCTTAAAGGGAAACTCCAGGGCTTCAGAAGAGCCGTTTGGAGCAGCTGATGACTCAGTGACACCTGCCATGCACAGGCGATCAATTGAGGCTAGTGCAGGCACCCACCCTGTACTTAGTTACCGGCCCGAGCCCCCCTTCAGCCACTCGTGGGACCTGGGAGATGGCTTCCATTTCCCAACGGGACAGTCCACGTCCTCGTGTGAGAAAGGGGCTTTGCAGCGTCACCCAGCAGGAGCAGTAACTGGTGCCCGTGTCTCAGGTCGGAGCACGGCGCGGCCTGCTCGAGGGCCATAGCGTGGGCCTGCACATGCGGCGTCTGTGGTTTGCACACGGGCTTGTTTCAGCTCCCGGGGCGCCTCCTTACCTAAGAAATGTCACTTTTCTCTGCTCATACACATGTGTGTGTCCTTATCTACATGTATGTGCACCTATGTACACATGTCTGTCCTTATGTACATGTGTGTGTCCTTATGAATATGTATGTGCTTACATATACATGTGTCCTTATGCACACATGTCTTTATGTACATGTGTGTCCTTATGTACATGTACATGTGTGTGTCCTTATGTACACGCGTGTGCTTACAAACACATGTGTGTCCTTATGTACACATGTGTGTCCTTATGTACATGTACATGTGTGTGTCCTTAAGTACATGTACATGTGTGTGTCCTTATGTATATGTGTGTGTTTACATATACATGTGTCCTTATGTACACATGTCTTTATGTACGTGTGTGTCCTTAAGTACATGTGTGTGTCCTTATGTACATGTGTGTGCTTACATACATGTGTCCTTATGTGTATGTGTGTGTCCTTATGTACACGTGTGTGTGCTTACATACTCACATAAGCTGAGTACCATCTCCTGTAACTCCACAAGCTGGAGGGAGATGGCTCGGCCGAGAAGAGGCTCTGCTACAGGAGAGGCGGTGTAAGCTCAAGGGAGGCAGACAGCACCTCCCAGGCTATTTCAGAGAAAACAGGGTTGTCTACCAGGTTGGGAGCTGGGGATCCCCATGGGAAGAACCTTGTCCTGCCAAAGGAAAGGGGAGTTTTGCTTTGTCTTGCCTATGCAGCAGGGGTGTGCATAAGCCTGTTCTGGAGGTAGATAAGCTGCCACGGCTTCTCATGTGGAGGTTCTTGGGGTAGGAAGCGCTGCCAGCTGTGTTCAGCAGCTCACTTCACAGTGAGATTACCTGGAGAGTCAAACCAGCCTAGGAAAAGACAGGTATGTCAGCATGTGAGAACTAAGTCCTGGGTGGGAAACCCCGAGGCAGCCATACCTTAAAATGGGACCACCTTCATCAACTTCTGCACTGCTAAGCTGAAGTCCCAGCTTGGAGATGACTACCTGACCCTGTGCACTTAGGCACTTCCCGGACTGAGCTGGAAAATCAGTTTGGTAATCCCTACCTATACTCTGTGCCTTGTGGTTCTGGGATCAGGCAACATGTGTGGTGAGAACCAAGCAAGGGCTAAGAAAGACGACCACATGCTCCAGACCTTACATCTCAGATCAGGCAGATGAGTAGGAGTTGATGTATATTTACCCAAGTAAGCAGATTGTTACTGGTTTTGGCTGTGAGGGAGGGAAGGAGGGGACACTCTTTCCCTGAGGAGCTGTCTGTGCCTTCTGGCACCTTCCAGTCTCGAAGAAATTTCTTGATTTACAGTATAAAAATAATAACCAAGCTGCACGTTTCCATTTGGACATTTGAAGGCAAAAATAAATGTTCTTTGGACTGGTAGGCTGAGATGGCAACATGCCTTTGCTCCCTGGGTTAGTTCTTCAGTCAGGTGAATGACTCCCACTGCACACACTGGGTGGTTCACAGAGCTGCGTTGTGGATGTCTCTCAGTTGCTGTAACAGCGTCAGTAAAGGCTGTTGGTAATTTTGGCCACGTCTAGACAGTGGCACAAGACATAATGTTGGCATGTGCCACAACAACCTTCCATTTGGAGACAAGGTCAGCGAGGGCTTGTGGCATTGCTCAAGGTAATTATCTCTCTGAAAGGCTACAGCAGTATCAACAGATGGATTTTTTTTTATATGAAGAGTGTTCAATAGGAAGATGTGATTTGCCAGCTGTGGATTTGTTTCGCTTCCTACCTCTTCCAGGGAGAAGAGCAAAACACTGTTCACTCAGCAAGGCGACCAGGCCGTCATTTCCACGGCAGGAGGCAAGTGAGCGATAGCACAGACGAGAGAAAACAGAGGCTGTTCTCTTTAAGAAACACTTGGCACTCCAGACAGTGCAACCTCTGTTTGAAAATCTGGCAGCTCACCTTACGGCAGCTCAACACACGCGAGGAAGCCCATCAGCAGCTTCCTGCTGCTGGCAGTGATGCCTAAGTGTGCCCTGACAGTATGGAGAGCTGATGCAAAGCCCATCTGGGCAGCACGCAGCAGCCTCTTCAGAAAGCACTCTTGGAACAGACCCCATCCTACCGCTCCTGAAAAGCAGAGGGAACTGTGCTGCTCTGTGGCAAGGGGGAGGAGCGCCTGGATCTCCTCCCTGTGCCTCCCACCCACCCTCCACTGCACCATGATCCTCTCTGCCGCGGTAGAGAGGATCATGGTGCAGTGGAGGGTGGGCTGAACCCACCCGTTTCGCCTCTGAGCCTGCGTTTCTCAGACTGGAAGTGTAGTGGTCGTGAGCATGAAGAGAGGATATAGCCTGAAAAGAGCTTGCAAATAACATTTTTTTTTCCTGTGCAGGCCTGTCAGAGAACTGGTGACCAAGGGAAGAGCTGAAGGCAGCACTCCCCAAAGGGGCAGAAAGGCTGTGACATCTGAAAGATCCTTTCAGGAGCAGCCATGGCGTTGTGGAAGCTCTCCCATTCCCTACGTCTCACGGCCACTCTGCGTTTACAGCCCCACCAAAGGACTTCTTTTGCTGTTGCTGTTTTCTCTTTTGGTAACTTCATTCTCAGAATCAAATGGTTTTGGTGTGACTGCTACTTGTTTGGCCCCTCTCGTTGAGGCCCAATTCTGAGGTGCTTTCCTGGAAGCAGGAAGGGTGATGAAGTGCCAAGCCCCTGTCCTGAGGCCGTAGCGCTGCTGCCGTCCTGCAAGACAGCGTTCATGCTGCTTTGAGGACAGTGGGATAATTTTAATTGGCCTGGGGAGTCGTTAACCCGTGGCAAATTAAAAAAGGGACCATGCTTGACTGACCCCTTTAACAGCCCAGGACTTTGTAGGGTCCCCCTTGGCGCTGCTGCGTGATCTGACACTGGCAAATCACCATCTGAGCCCTGCGGCTGTGGCCGCGGCGCCACGGCTCAGTTTGGTTTTGGTGCTGCAATGTGCAGCCTGAATCCCTCGGGAGAGAGGACTTGGGAAGAGTTGGAGGGGAGCTGCAGAACAGAGGCAGGGTGAAGGGTTGGAAGCGGAGGGCAAAGCGCAGACTGAATGTGTGAGAAGGGAAACGAGTGACACTGCCAGCTCTGAGAAAGAGAAGGGTGACACAACAGCCTTGGATCAAGTGCTGTGATGATCAAGAAGATGCAGCTGAGGGAGAGCAACCGGGGAGCAGGGAGGGTAACGATGGGTTTGCTCCTTGGAACGCCTCCGTGAGGAGCTGTCCTAAACACTCTCTTAAGGGAGGCAGGGCAGGAACAAGAGGAGGTGAATTCCTTGGGAAGGCAGGAGGGTCGCCTTGCTTTGCTGTGCCCTTCATGCCCTCCTGGCCTCCACCTCTTCTGTGCCCCACGGTGTGAGTGTCCTGATTATCATCAAGCTGATTGCCCTGGGCCCTGAGAGATTCCACCCTTCCTCCTTAACGCTACCAGGCATCTTCCCCTTCGAGGCAAAACCATCCTGTCTGTGCTTGTAATTGTGNATTTACAGTATAAAAATAATAACCAAGCTGCACGTTTCCATTTGGACATTTGAAGGCAAAAATAAATGTTCTTTGGACTGGTAGGCTGAGATGGCAACATGCCTTTGCTCCCTGGGTTAGTTCTTCAGTCAGGTGAATGACTCCCACTGCACACACTGGGTGGTTCACAGAGCTGCGTTGTGGATGTCTCTCAGTTGCTGTAACAGCGTCAGTAAAGGCTGTTGGTAATTTTGGCCACGTCTAGACAGTGGCACAAGACATAATGTTGGCATGTGCCACAACAACCTTCCATTTGGAGACAAGGTCAGCGAGGGCTTGTGGCATTGCTCAAGGTAATTATCTCTCTGAAAGGCTACAGCAGTATCAACAGATGGATTTTTTTTATATGAAGAGTGTTCAATAGGAAGATGTGATTTGCCAGCTGTGGATTTGTTTCGCTTCCTACCTCTTCCAGGGAGAAGAGCAAAACACTGTTCACTCAGCAAGGCGACCAGGCCGTCATTTCCACGGCAGGAGGCAAGTGAGCGATAGCACAGACGAGAGAAAACAGAGGCTGTTCTCTTTAAGAAACACTTGGCACTCCAGACAGTGCAACCTCTGTTTGAAAATCTGGCAGCTCACCTTACGGCAGCTCAACACACGCGAGGAAGCCCATCAGCAGCTTCCTGCTGCTGGCAGTGATGCCTAAGTGTGCCCTGACAGTATGGAGAGCTGATGCAAAGCCCATCTGGGCAGCACGCAGCAGCCTCTTCAGAAAGCACTCTTGGAACAGACCCCATCCTACCGCTCCTGAAAAGCAGAGGGAACTGTGCTGCTCTGTGGCAAGGGGGAGGAGCGCCTGGATCTCCTCCCTGTGCCTCCCACCCCCCCTCCACTGGACCATGATGCTCTCTACCACCTGTGTGGTAGAGAGGATCATGGTGCAGTGGAGGGTGGGCTGAACCCACCCGTTTCGCCTCTAAGCCTGCGTTTCTCAGACTGGAAGTGTAGTGGTCGTGAGCATGAAGAGAGGATATAGCCTGAAAAGAGCTTGCAAATAACATTTTTTTTCCTGTGCAGGCCTGTCAGAGAACTGGTGACCAAGGGAAGAGCTAAAGGCAGCACTCCCCGAAGGGGCAGAAAGGCCGTGACATCTGAAAGATCCTTCCAGGAGCAGCCACGGCGTTGTGGAAGCTCTCCCATTCCCTACATCTCACGGCTACTCTGCATTTACAGCCCCACCAAAGGACTTCTTTTGCTGTTGCTGTTTTCTCTTTTGGTAACTTCATTCTCAGAATCAAATGGTTTTGGTGTGACTGCTACTTGTTTGGCCCCTCTCGTTGAGGCCCAATTCTGAGGTGCTTTCCTGGAAGCAGGAAGGGTGATGAAGTGCCAAGCCCCTGTCCTGAGGCCGTAGCGCTGCTGCCGTCCTGCAAGACAGCGTTCATGCTGCTTTGAGGACAGTGGGATAATTTTAATTGGCCTGAGGAGTCGTTAACCCGTGGAAAATTAAAAAAGGGACCATGCTTGACTGACCCCTTTAACAGCCCAGGACTTTGTAGGGTCCCCCTTGGCGCTGCTGCGTGATCTGACACTGGCAAATCACCATCTGAGCCCTGCGGCTGTGGCCGCGGCGCCACGGCTCAGTTTGGTTTTGGTGCTGCAATGTGCAGCCTGAATCCCTCGGGAGAGAGGACTTGGGAAGAGTTGGAGGGGAGCTGCAGAACAGAGGCAGGGTGAAGGGGTGGAAGCGGAGGGCAAAGCGCAGACTGAATGTGTGAGAAGGGAAACGAGTGACACTGCCAGCTCTGAGAAAGAGAAGGGTGACACAACAGCCTTGGATCAAGTGATGTGATGATCAAGAAGGTGCAGCTGAGGGAGAGCAACCGAGGAGCAGGGAGTGTTTTCTCCTTGGAAAGCCTCCGTGAGGAGCTGTCCTAAACACTCTCTTAAGGGAGGCAGGGCAGGAACAAGAGGAGGTGAATTCCTTGGGAAGGCAGGAGGGTCGCCTTGCTTTGCTGTGCCCTTCATGCCCTCCTGGCCTCCACCTCTTCTGTGCCCCACGGTGTGAGTGTCCTGATTATCATCAAGCTGATTGCCCTGGGCCCTGAGAGATTCCACCCTTCCTCCTTAACGCTACCAGGCATCTTCCCCTTCGAGGCAAAACCATCCTGTCTGTGCTTGTAATTGTGTCTGTGTTGTTCTGGACAAGGGGCTTTTCATTCCAAGACTCAGTGAGCTATTTTGGCCAAGCACGCTGAATGAAGCATTTACTGCTTTCCCTCTAACTCAGTTCCCTTTTAGACACTCCATTTTTAAAAAGCTGAGATTAAATTACCAAAATACTTGGATATAATTAATATAAATTGGACCAAAATAGTACAGATGGGGTTTCTCATCATGGCATATAAAACATCCCAGGATGCCATCTCGTCTGGGACGCTGCTACTCCTGAGGTAGATGAGGTTCAGGAGACAGACACATTAATGGGAATAAACAACTTCTCTGTGTGCATTTTTTAAAAAAGCCTCTGAAATCAGGTTATTTTGGGAAGTATCCAGTTAGAGAGATCTGTGTAGGCTAAGTAAACTCCCTTCTCATTAATTCTGCGATGGCTCCCTTGGGACTCGACCTTGTGGCGCAGAGCACATTCCCTCCTCACGATAAGCTTCTAAAGAAACAGGAAAATAGCGGGACAACAGAACTCCCTGGAAGTCACACGCTGAACTGGAGAGGTCTGGTCTCCTGTCTCCTCCTGGCTTGTGGTGTGTCCAGCTGGAGCATCACGGTACAGGGAGCTACTGGCTCTGCCCCTTTCAGTGTGCCCTGCTCCGCGCTTGCTGCTTTTCAGCACTCTGGGGTCTTCCAGAGGCAACGGTACCTGCGTGCTTTTGGGTGGACAGAGGCTCCAGGGGTGTTGGTTTGTAACCTGCTGTTGCTGCACTGTCAGCTCACTTGTAAGAAAACTGGGTTACGTGAAAACCAACACACTGCAAGAGTTTATGTGCGGGCAGATTTTGGGCTCCCCGGCCAAGCCGAGCGTAGGGAGCCGAGTGGAAGCCGGCAGCCGTGTGCTGAGCGCTCGGGAGCGCGGCGCGGTGTTGCCTGTCCCTGACACGAGGGGCAGGAAGATGTGCTTCAAGTCAGTGCTGGAAGCAGGATGTGTATGCTGGTCTCAAATTTGGAAATAGCTGGGTGCAGGCTCACATAGCTGTGACCTACAGCCCCCCGCTGGCCTATGGCACAGTGTGGGTTTAATTGGCTTCATCAGATGGGTGATCAGCCCGTAGAACCCAGGCCAGCAGTGGTCTGAGGTCTGCAGTAGCAGTTTCCATCTCTGGGATGGAGGGGCCCTCCCAGGAAGGTACTCAGGACCCAGCTCTCTTAATGCTTCTCTCCCAGGAGGTGGTTGGATGGATCTGTCACTGTGTCCACAAGCAGCATCAACCCTAAAGCGGGACGTGGGCCTCAGGGTCTCATGGCCACGCGCTTTGGCTGGGGGCAGCTCCTCTGCTGCCCCATCGCTTCCAGTGCCCTCTAAGGCGTAGGGACCACCCTTCCCCATCTTCCACTGAGCACTTCCCCAAAGCCAGAGAATCGTCCCTGTCAGTCAGCACATCAGGAGCACCCTCCACCCCCGCCTGTTTCCTTGGTGCATCCCATGGTTTTGGTGCAACTCCCTTGGGTGTAATCCAGAGGAGAACTGAGACTGAGGTGTGGATGGTCGGTTCTGATAACCCCATGATCTTTGCTCCAGCTGCAGGGCTGCTCTCTTCCCGCACCGCTTCCAGAGCACCTCGGGCAGCTGCGTGCTTTCCCGACACGAGGGGCTGAGATGCTTCTTCAAAGGGGCTCAGCCAACGTGGGCAAACGGCAGAAGCTGGAGGAGAGGGAAAACTGAACCAAGGACAAGCCAAGAGCAGACTAGGCTCTGCCTCTAGGACTGGTAGGAACATGGGCAGGGCAGGGTCCTCTCTGCACACAGAGCACATTTCGTTCCCTTTTCTTTGTTAAAGGAACTCCTCCTGTTTGTACAACTTAGAGCTAATGTAGTGTGTGGGGAAACCCCAGCAGGTTGGATTGCCAACATCTGGGGAATGAGGAGGGAAAGGGCATCCAATTCTTCCAACCTCAGTGTTTCTCTTATCAAGTCTGATAGTTTCTTTGCTATTTTTTTTGAAGATACTAGGAATCCTTAAGACTGCAAATAGTTACAAGTCTCCATATATATATATATA
>VXBZ01000680.1:98149-109160 GCA_013399135.1 Heliornis fulica | reverse complement strand
TCCGCAGCCGGTGCGGGGAGTCCCCGCCGGGCGCTCCGGAACAGGAGCGCTGGGGCCGTCCCGCCGGGAGCGAGGCGCGGGCGAGCGGCGCGCCGCTGTTCGGCCGGGGGCCCCGGGGGCGGCGGGGCCGGGACCGGGCTGAGCCTGCAGCGGGGCTTCGCCGGCCGACCTGAGGAAACCAGCCAGGGCCCCGGGTGAGAGACGCGGTCGTCCCCGCCGCAGCCCCGGCGGGCGCTCTGGGTGTGCTCCCCGGGGCTCTGGGCTGGTCGCTCTCGGCGTGACCTCGCCCCGCGCTGGGCCCTGGGGAAGAGCTGCGTGGGGTCGGGGAGCCGCGGCTGGACGCCGGAGCGGGGCCGTGATGGAGCCCTGCCCCGGCCCCTGGCAGCCGGTGCGGTGGACGAGGGGCAGCCCTGTGCGCTCCGCAGCGAGGGGCTGGGGCAGCGCTGCCGCCCCGGCTGCTGTCAGCGAAGCACCTACCGCGGCCGGTCTGGCGCCGGGGAGAGTGGCGTGCGCGGCACAGAGGCACGGTCAAACTTCGCTGCCGTTACTCCGGGGAGGTTTGAGTTGTGCTCTTAACGACCGTGTGCACAAGCTGCTCCTGCTTCGGGTGAAAAACCTCGAGGTGGGACTTTGACTTTCAGCGCTGTCTGGGAAGTGTTTTTAGTTACAGAGTGGAACCGGTACGTAGCGTGTAGAAGACCATGTTTTGTCCTTGGCTGTGCCCAGCCAGCTGCGGGCCTGGCTCCTGGAGTAGAGGTGGCCTTAGGCTTCCCGGGCTGCTCCTCTTGCTCAGCGCTGCTCAGATACCATTCACAGGTTTTTCAGGAGGCTCGTGTCAGAGTTTTAGGTTGTGTGATGTGGAGCAGTGTTAATAAGCTAATGAAGGTAATGGATTTCACAGGAAGCCTGTTTCGGAATGGATGTGTGATGCAGTGTTAGCAGTGCTGTGGTATGGGTGAGCTCTCTTACCAGCTGTTGGAATGAATCAGTTTATGTGCCTGTCAGATCCAGGCTGTTTAAACACCTGCACCCCCATACGCCCCTTCCAGACCTTGCATCTGAGTTGTCCTGGGAAGTGAAGCCATAGTTTTGCACGGGATGACAGCTGCCAGTGGCTGGAGCGAGTGGTGGTGCTGGAGGATCAGGCTGTAACCGCTCGTACGCTGCGGTGATGAGGCTGTGGGAGATTTCCTGTGTGCCTCAGATGCTGCCTGCTCTTGTGCAGCCTCTGATAATGTGTTTTATCTCCGTGTTGTAGAGGCAGAGGTCCATAGCATGATAACTCGTTCCTTTGCACGAGCCTGTGCAATGCCATCCAAAGCAACCGCATCCTTTCGCGGTGCAGGGGGTGTAAAGGTCCCAGTGCTGTAGTTGGTGGGATGTTGGGTGGTCTCTGTTACAAACACAGCTCTCTTCTGGCCATGTCCTCGCCTTCACAACCCAGTGATCACTCTTGTTGGATGAGTATTTGTTTTTCAGGCTTTATCCTCTGGGGAAGGGATAAAGAACTCTGTTAAGGGTTAACGAACTCTGTTAAGGTCTGGTGTTAAACAGGAGTTCTTACCCATTTCAGGGGATGGTGGGAGCATGCAGGGCAATGACCGCTGCAGGCAGCGTGGAGCTGTTTCTCTGTATCCTCTTGTCTAAAGAGTATGTGTAACACAGCTGAAGTTTGGAGAAGTACTGGACAAAAATAGGGAGTTCTGTCATGTGAGGGTTAATGGTGGGGCCCAGGGAAGTTGGTTGTGGTGACTCCAGTATTGCAAAAGACTTCCCAGTTCAGAAACTGTAGCACACTGGGCATGACTAAGTATAACACCATCCTTTGAAGTTGATCTCCAGTGTCAGAGCGAGGCAGTTGGCATTGTGTGAAAAGGCAAACTGGCAACATAGCAGAATGGTTTGTGTGTGGAAGGAGGAGATGGAGAGTTGGGGCTTGCCACAGGCATAACATGCTGGGTCACTGCTTGCCTGGAAGTTATGGAAGTGTGAGAAATGCAGTGAAACTTCATTCTCTGGTGGCTCTAAGGGTAGGTAGGTACTGGGAGATGGTTGTCTTCTCTTGATTGCCTGGCAGGGGATGTCAGAGTGAAGTGAACAAAGACTCTGCAGGTTTGCAGCTGACTGTGTGCCGTGGGCACCGAGGTGTCGTGTTGTGACGTTCAGGAGGTGGGTATGCTTTTGATGAGTGCAGATAACAATCCCCAGCAGGGACCGTTACACAGGCTTAAAACCAAACCCAAACAGAAAAAAAAACCCACAGCAACAACAAAAAGCCACCAAAAAGCCTGAACTGGAGGTGGGGAGGGGAGTGTGGGTGTGGTGGGCAGTGGACTCTGAGGCTTTGCTCGCAAACACTCATGGCTTGGTCTGCAAGCGAATTTATGGGCTTGGGGAGATGATCATCATGCTGCTTTTATTGTTTCCTCTTCAGAAATGGCCAGTGGAATCGTGGGGCACATGGTGTTGCCTCTTCTGAAAAGAAAACCAATGCAAAACCCCAGCACAGCCCCAAACAAGGACCACTCTCTGGTGCCCTGAGCTGGTGCTTCTAGTACCACAGTTTCATGGGTTACTTGAGGCAGGTTGTTCTCCTGTTGTCCAGGACAATTAGTACCATATCTGGAGGTTTCCAGATTTCTTAATTTGATTATTGTTAGTCCAACAGAGAAATGGGGTGACTCCACATCAGGCAGCAGTTGTTGTTTGTGTCCCCTCCCCCTTCAGGGATCAGCCTGTAGAGGCACTAAACGTGTCCCTTGGGGAGCACTCCACCAGAGAGGCAGGAATCCATGAATCCCTACCTCTCCTTGCTCCTTAGTCTCTCAAGTGCCTCATAAAAACTGAGCTGAGACTCGGTCCCCTGCTGAAAGCAAAAGGGAAGTGATGGAACGTGAAGCTCAGGCCACCTGAAGCTCATAGCTCCCGGGTTAAGAGGAGGGTTGGGAGTGGATGGGCCTGTGGGGTACCCTGGTGTTTTGTGATAAGTGTTAACTTGGCACTCGTGTCCTGGGCCAGTGCTGCTGGCCTTGGAGTCATCTTCAGCCAAGAACTTTGCAGTAAAAGTAGTGGTGTCCTAGAAACAAGCGTGGGGAGTTTTGTTGTTGTTTGGGTTTGGCTTTTTGTCACCTCCTGGGACGGCTGATCTGGCTGTGGGTGAGTTTTGCTGAACTGGATTACACTGGATTATGTGATAGTAACTGTTTGCCTGTGCTGCAGATGTTAACCCAAGTTCCAGATGAGCAGTGTCCTAGGGTGCCATCAGCATGACATGAGAGGGTGGTGATCTTGCCCATGGAAACCTTGGTCTTCTGGAAGGATGGGGCTGACTGCATCTGGAGGAGACAAAACTCCTGTCATTTGCATCAGCACAGGGTTTTTTCTTGTGAAAGTGGGGGTGGGAGGTGTGCAGGGAAGGCAGTAGCTAATCAGCACCTTGGATGTCCAGGGGTGTAAGGGGTGGTGGGTAGTGTCACTGTGCTTAGATAAAGCACTTCAGCTGTCTGTGTCTGAAGCTTTGGATTGGAGGGGCTTGAACATGAGCCTTCTGCTCTTGTGCTCTTTCCTGTGCCCTGGTGTTTGTGGAGAGCAGCTGTGTGATGTTTGTGTTGTTCTAGCTGATAAAAGGCGAGTTTGGAGCCCTGTGCTGTGGAGATGTCTGGTGCTCTATCTCGGGAGGCTGTTGTTTTTGAAGTGACCTTCTGTCCAGGGCTGGAGAGGCAGGGAAAGAGACACTCACGTGGTGGAAGCTTTAAGGTTTATCAGTTAATGCTGGTGTAACAGAAAGTTTGCTTCATCTGTTTCATGTGATGGGTAGAATATACCGTCCTGTGAGGGACACCTTGGCAGAGAGTACAAGTGAAAATGTTGAGTCTGCCCTCATGAAAACTGGAAATTCTTTCTCCTTTTCCCCCCGAAAGTGAGGAAGAGGAATCTTAGAAGTTGACCAGCACCACGGCTGGGGTAGAGGTTGAATCACTCATTTTGCAGAAGGGAAAGGTGCCAAGTTCTTCAAAATCAGTCCTACAGTTAGAATTGCCTGGAAAGTTCTGGTCTGTGTGGCTTTCCCCCCACCTCCCACTCGTGTCCTCCCAGTAGCAGATCAGTTAGCAGATCAGTTAGCTGTCCAAATGGGTGGCTGTTCCCATGTGAACAAGGTTCTTGCCCTTCTGGGATGTTTGATTGACCCTCGTTTCAGTGAACCTTTCACACCCTGCTGGTTAGGTCTTTAGAGGAGGTTATCTCGGGTTTGCTGCTCCAGCAGCTGCTGTAAGTTGTGAGGACAGGCTGAGAGAGTTGGGCCTGGAGAAGAGGAGGCTCCGGGGAGACCTTCTAGCGCTCTGCCAGGACCTCAAGGGGGCCTCCAAGAAAGATGGGGAGAGGCTGTTCAGTAGGGCCTGTTGTGACAGGACAAGGGGTGATAAAGGGTTTAAAATAGAGGGAGGGAGATTTAGATTGGAGATTAGGAAAAAGTTCTTTGCTGTGAGAGTGGTGGAGCACTGGAACAGGTTGCCCAGGGAGGTGGTGGATGCCCCTGGATCCCTGGAGACGTTCAAGGCCAGGTTGGATGAGGCCCTGAGCAAGCTGATCTAGTTGGGGGTGTCCCTGCTTCTTGCAGGGGGGTTGGACTGGATGACCTCTGGGGGTCCCTTCCAACTCCAGCCAGTCTGGGATTCTATGTTCCTGAGCGTGCTGCCGTACAGCGCACACCCTGCTCACCAGTGACATCGTGTCTCACTGGTGCCTGGTTCCCAGGGACAAACGGGCTCTGGTGCCATTGTAATGGATCTGGTGAGTCCTGTAGCTGACTGGTGGAATGGGAGTTGGGACTGGTGGCGTTGATGTCTTCTGCCCAGTGTAAGGTGATGGAACCAGTGTCTGAATGTGGCTGCTGTTCTGTCTCAAACAGTTTTGCTGTGGGGGTGGTTGAGCAGCAGCAATGATTGGTTGTGTTCAGAGGATAAAGGGAGAGGAAAAGCAGCGTGAGAACCTGAATCCCACCTTGTCCAGGAGCGCGGTACCCGCGCGTGGCGCTCTCGCCTGCCCCAGCAGTGGGCATGGCTGCCCTACTCCAGTCCAGCTCCAGACTGGTCCATGCTGGGGCACGTTCTGAGCGCTGGGTAGTGACAGGTGGGGAGCCTGGGCCGTAGTGGGGGGTTTACCCTCAGGCTTTGTGCCTGTTACGGGGTGTAGCTGCAGCCTGTGTCATGGAGGGTGACAGAGTAGGGAGTAGTTTGGGTGCTGGCATGTGACCACGGTGTTACATCAGTGGGCAGGTAACACGCCTTACACACGCCTTACACACGCCTTACACACGCCTTACACACGCCTCAGCAACACTCCTCAGCTCCTGCAAGTGTTTATTTCTTGCCCTTGGGCTGTATTTTAGGGCCTGTGGCTATTTGTGGCTTTGGTAGTAGCCCGGGCAGGTGGGTGCCGGGAGGGTGCGGGTAGGGGCAGAGCTGCTCCCTGGCAGCAGGGGTGCTGGCTGGGGGTCCCCTGTGTGGCGTGTGTCGGGGCACACGCAGCGCTGGCCTTGCTCTGCCCTGGGAGCACAGACTGGCCACGGCCTGGCTGGCTGCTTGGGATGGGGTCTGTTTCCTACGGAGGTTTGCAGGCGGCTGGAGCGGAAAGCAGGTTTTCCTGCGGTGTTTTCACAGCTGTAGCTTTAAAGCTCTTAATGCAGTGGATGAACAGCTGCTTCCTGCAACCTGGGGAACCCTTGCCTGTTCCCAGTACCTTGAGCTGAAAGCCTGAGGCTGTTGTGCAGACCCTGGTGATGCTGAGCAGCAGTTTGCTGGTGCAGGTCAGTTGGAATGTGGTGGAGATGGCTTGTCCCGCGTCTCCCTCTCCGGTGTAAGAAGTTACACACTGAATGTGAAACCCCTTCTCTTGAAGGGTTCTGGTTTGTCTCTTCCTCGTTGTCCAGCTGCTGTCAAGGAAGGAAGATGAATTCTTCTGCTTTCCTGTGAGTCTCGTAGGACCCTCTCCCTTCCTCTCCTCCAGGCCGTGCTCTCCTTACCCTTGTCTGGGCTGGTTGATCTTCAGTAGTAGCAGTGGGACAGCTTGGGACTGAGTGAGGTCAGTTGTGAAACTCAGCCCCTGCAGAGAAGGCTGAGGAAAATGCATAGAAAAGTACAGGTTAACAACTGGAAACATCAGAACTCCCTGGTCCCATGGGGTCTGTTTTAATTCAGGGGGGGATGTGTCTTTTGGTTGGAGTAGTAAAAGAGACTTTTGCTGCTTTGTTTTTGAGTGACACGAACGCAGCTGCGTGGAACGTTAAGGCAGCATCGTGAAACTGAGCAGCAGCTAACAGGTGGCCCCCTCCCCTTAGAGACAGACTTTTCTTAGCCCTCACTCTCCTTGGGCTCTCCCTGCTACCTCTGAGGCTAATGGTGAAGCGGTTGATGCCTCTGGTGGGTTCTGGGGTTTAGTGGTGGGTTCTGTTCCGAGTCTTTTTTCCCCTTTGTTTAGTTGTTTGGGCTGTGACGTCTCTCTGTTCAGCGTGTCTTTGGGCAGCAGTTTTGGTGAGCTGCTTGTACAGCCTTTTGCTGCTTTCCCTGAAAACCCAAAGGTGGTTTTGAATGTTAGTGATGCCCATGGCGTGTCCTTACGCTCCTGTGCAGCGGCTCCGCACGGCACAGCCCTGTGTGCTTGCACTGCCGAGAACCCGGAGTTTGAGTTCTTACTAAATGACTTGGATGAAACTGCGTGAAAGCGCTGTCCCTTTGGGGGGACAAGCTGTGGAGGAAGAAGACTTGGAGCCAGTCTTCATCTAGAGGTGCATGGGCTGGGGGTGGGCTGTTTCAGAGCCCCGACAGGGCCAAGTCCTCTTTCGGGTTGCACCAGTGTGAACAGGAGATGGTGACTCTGCTTAGTACTTTGGTTTTGGGCTTGATGCCTCAGGTACAGATCAAACAGGTTGTTAAAGGCTATAAGGTGCTGAGTTACTCCGTGGACAGGTGTGTGGGACCGGACTGGAGTATAGTGTGTGTCCCACGAGACAGGGGTAGGAAGCATGAAGGAGGTTGGTCAGCCCAGGGGCAGTTGTGGGGTCTGTTTGGACAACCAGCTTTGGGGAAAGAGGGCAACGAGGTGGTTGTGTCCCTCAGAACACCGCTGGCTCTCCCCAGAGCTGGGTAGCACAGGCTGTGTCTGGAGTGGAGACCTTCACCCTGAGCTCTGTTTGGATGAGACGGTGCTTAACGTGCTACCGCCTGGCTTGTACTTAATGAGAACTGGCAGAAGCAGCGGGGCCGTCTGGCCTCCCAGCGTGTGCCCAGGGGTGGGTTCCAAAGGCAGTGTAACAGCCACCACTGTGTGCTGTGTCCCTTCAGTGTGGTCAGGTAGATGCCTCCAGGCTTCCCCAGCCACGGTGTGAACGGGCAGTATTGATACCTGCCCTGCTCTGTGCCGCTCGCGGTGCTCGGCTGCCTCACCCCGTCTGTTTGCTGCACTGGTCTGGTTAGAGGTGGGATTGTCAGGGCAGGCTGTGCTGAGGGACACCTTTGGGTTTGGGTGGTAGATGTCTCTGAACTGAATAGAACACGTGGGCTGCCAGGCAGGGCCACTGGACCAGTAGCTGCGTGTTCAGAGGTGTTGCTGGGGCTGCCTCGAAGCACAGCAGCTGTAGGGGAGGTGTTAAATGGTTTTGGTAATCTTGATTCTGACAGTCCTGTTGCCACCGGAGCACAGTGTGTTTATTTACAGTGCTCAAGCTGCTCGTGCTGTTCAGAAGCTTCAGTGGCTCCTTCTAAGTTGCCAGATATCAGAGTGTGGAGTTGGATAGTGTTATTACCAAGGAATCCCCAGGCATAAAGGTGGTGTGAAATAATTCAGGCATCAGAATTAATAAAGATATTTTCTGGCATGCTTGCATGCATTCAGCATGTACCAGACAGAACTTTAACTGCCTACCCCATGCAGGTGCCAAGGCAATATTATTACCTAGAACACTGTTTGATTCACTGGTGTGAGCATGTCCAATCTCAGATATTTTGCTCTTAAAGTTTATTGTTCCCTGTTGTTCATCTGCCAGAGATGTTGGTCTCTGCTCCTTCCCTGTGCTCAGGGTTCAGACATACACAAGTGTTTGCAGACAGCTGAAGATGAGGTGGGATAGTTGCAGTCCTTACACTAGTCACCTCAAACACACACAATCCAAACAACTAATTCCAGCCAGTTAATCCAGCTGTCATCTTGCTCTCCTGTGGAACATGGCCAGTGAGTGATGGTGCTCAGACGTGAGTGAAACTCTGCAGACCCTTCCTCGCTGTGGAGAGGTGTTTTTGCCAACTCAGGATGTGTGTGATGCCTTAGCAGACACAACCCAGACTCCCCCTGTGCCCTCTGCCGAGGCCTGAAACGCTTGTGCCGCTGAGCCGCTCGACATGGGGCTGCTGCTANACGCTTGTGCCGCTGAGCCGCTCGCTTTGTCTCTGCACGGCCGGTGACTCAGGTTCCTGGGGTGACGTGGGGCTGTTGCTTNTCCTTCCCTGTGCTCAGGGTTCAGACATACACAAGTGTTTGCAGACAGCTGAAGATGAGGTGGGATAGTTGCAGTCCTTACACTAGTCACCTCAAACACACACAATCCAAACAACTAATTCCAGCCAGTTAATCCAGCTGTCATCTTGCTCTCCTGTGGAACATGGCCAGTGAGTGATGGTGCTCAGACGTGAGTGAAACTCTGCAGACCCTTCCTCGCTGTGGAGAGGTGTTTTTGCCAACTCAGGATGTGTGTGGTGCCTTAGCAAACACAACCCAGACTCCCCCTGTGCCCTCTGCAGAGGCCTGAAACGCTTGTGCCGCTGAGCCGCTCGACATGGGGCTGCTGCTAGAGCTGGGGACCCTGCCCTTCACCGTGCTCCCGCCCCGTGGTCCTTTGGTGGGAGAACTACTTGTGTGACCATGCAGAGCCATTCTCTGAGGACTTCTGCTTTGGGTTCTTAGGCTGCAAATAGTCATTTAAAGGAAGATGAAGGAGAAACTAGAGAAGTAGGAGTCAGTTAAAGAGCAGGTGTGTGCTTTGTGGTTGGATGTTTTTAACTGGGTGGTAACTGTTGAGTATGAAAACTGAGTTTAGATCCAAAAGGGTTTCGGTGGTTGCATGAGGTGTGTAACGCATCTGCACCCACTGGTTTAACCCAGAGCAGCCCTGAGGAGAAGGACTGGGGAGTGCTGGTGGGTGAGAGGCTCAACATGGCCGACAATGTGCTCTGGGGCCCAGCAGCCAACCGCACCCTGGGCTGCATCCAGAGGAGCGTGGCCAGCAGGGGCGGGGAGGGGATTCTCCCCCTCTACTCTGCCCTGTGAGACCTCACCTGGAGTACTGGGGCCAGTGCTGGAACCCCCAACATGAGAAGGACATGGAGCAGTTGGAGAGGGGCCAGAGGAGGCCACAAAGATGATCAAGGGGCTGGAGCACCTTTCCTACAAGGACAGGCTGAGAGAGTTGGGGCTGTTGAGCCTGGAGAAGAGGAGGCTCCGGGGAGACCTTCTAGCGCTCTGCCAGGACCTCAAGGGGGCCTCCAAGAAAGATGGGGAGAGGCTGTTCAGTAGGGCCTGTTGTGACAGGACAAGGGGTGATAAAGGGTTTAAAATAGAGGGAGGGAGATTTAGATTGGAGATGAGGAAAAAGTTCTTTGCTGTGAGAGTGGTGGAGCACTGGAACAGGTTGCCCATGGAGGTGGTGGATGCCCCTGGATCACTGGAGACGTTCAAGGCCAGGTTGGATGAGGCCCTGAGCAACCTGATCTAGTTGGGGGTGTCCTTGCTTCTTGCAGGGGGTTGGACTGGATGACCTCTGGGGGTCCCTTCCAACTCTAATCATAGCATGATTCTATGATTCTAACTGTGCTCTAACTGCATTGTGTTCAACACTTGATAATCGTGTTGGGCTTCAGAGTAAGGTGGATTTTTATGCTTAGCAAATGTCATCTGAAATCAATCTGCAGAATGAGTTGAGTTAATGGCTTCTATTGATCACAGCCACCCTGTTGTAACATAATAACTTCGTTTTGCTGTCTCGTCCCTGTTGATAGACGATGTCACCGTGCAGCTGTTCCCACTGCGCTGTCAGTTGAGGTTGTGGATGGAGCTCACCTCAGGGAACCAGCAGAGCTTCCAGAGGGATGGGGAGGTTTCACACACGTTGAACATACACAAGAAGTGGGAGGTTTGAGGGCTGTGGGGTTTTGTGTGGTCTGGTGGTTTGGGTTTGCTGTTCTAAGCTGTGCTAGTGGGTGGGTGTGTTAGGTGCTTGGTGAGGTCTTGGACAAGGTGAGACACTTGTGAGAGCTGGCTGGGGAGGACATTGTGCCTAAAGCCATCCCCATGGTTACACCCTGAGTCACCTGTGTCTGGTGTGCTGGGGTTTGAGAGGCTTTAGTGGGGCAGTGAAAGGGGATCGACTTAACTGTTCTGCCCTAGATTACACAGCATGATCCCTCGTACGAGCAGTGAGTCAGCAGCCTCAGCACTGACCAGAAGGCCAGGGGTGGGCTGGTAGAGTTGTGTCCCGTGGGTTCCTGCGTGCTCCTGAGGCTTGGAAAGGGACACGCTTTGGCAGTGCCACGAAGCTTCCTCCTCCCTGAGAAAAATCCTGCGTGCTCCTGCCAACAGCTGTCACTCCTGACAAGTGTTCCCTGGCTTCAGCAGTGGGGATTGTGCTTCTTGAGCTTCTTTAATTCCACAACTGGTTTCTGCCGGCTTTGGAGGCTGCACAAGTGCCGAGGCAGCAAGGGAGGCAGCTCTAGCTGCTGGAGGCCGGGAGCCTCCGCCGGCGCAGTAGCCTGGTGTGGGGAAAGGGGCTCCAGCAGTGCTGACCTGCTCCATGCAAGGATGAAGCAGAGCTGACCTGCTCATCAGAGTGTCCAGGCTTGAAGGGTCTGGTCACACTGTGCTCCTCTCGGAGGTGAGACTCGCCTGGAGCCCCCGTGTTGTGGAAGATGCTTGTTCCCAGGCTGGAAGGGGGTGCTGGGGTGCTGCAGGAGGAGTGGAGCTGGGT
>VXBZ01000680.1:60838-97937 GCA_013399135.1 Heliornis fulica | reverse complement strand
GGGTGCTGAGGTGCTGCAGGAGGAGTGGAGCTGGGTGCTGGCTTGCTGCTCTTGTGGCTGTGCCTGCAGATGACCAGTAACTGGTGGTGCTGTGTTGTGCTCAGCCCACCGGTGTGGGGAGCGGGCTGGGACAGTCTCTGCCCAGATACAGGTGTTGGGGCTGTTTCTGAGAGAAGGAAACTCTAATTTTGGTTGGGAAAACCTCCTGTTCCCCTCCTGCTCTTACGTGTAACTTCTAAATAGAAGGGTGGCAGGTGGTTGCGTGATGTTGTAGCCCGAGAGTTGTCAGGGCTGAGGTTGGGAATGAAGCCCAGTGGGTTGTGGCTTGTTGCCAAATGAGCCAAAGTAGCAAATTATGACAGTCTGTTAGTATAGAATCATGGAATGTGCTAGACAGGGAGGGTCCTTCCAAGGCCATCTAGTGCCACCCTGCAGTGACAGGGACATCTTCACTAGAGCAGGTTGCTCAGAGCCCCATCCAGCCTGACCTTGAATGTCTCCAGGGATGGGGCCTCCACCACCTCTCTGGGCAACCTGGGCCAGGGATCTGTCAGGTCAGGCTTTGCAGAGGTAATGGACCTGTTTGACACTCATGGCACTTCTGTCAGAACATGGTTTTGGCATCTGCAGGTGAAGATCTTCACAGTCAGTTGACCTGATGGTGATCTACTCGTGCTCTACACTCCCTTAGCGAGGGAGGGCACCTCTTGACTCTGTCATAGGCCGATGCAGAGGGAACCGTGACCGTGTTTTTCCCAGTGAGTAGTGAGAGGGGTGGTAACGTTCTGGAGCTCTGTTACACAGCTTGTGACCAGCTGGATGAGGAGAGGCCTATCCTGTTTATTCCAACAGGGATAGGGCTAACAGAGGGATCAGTTTTTCCTGGAGAAGTGCAGCCGGGTGTGTAAGACGTGCTGCTTGCAGGGCACGTGCAGCTGCACGGGCACGCGGCCGACACGCCGGAGGGGAGGGGTCCGTCCAGAGCAACCTTAGGAGCTCAGAGAGGGGCCTGAGCATGGCCAAGGCAAGGTCCTGCCCGTGGGTCAGGGCAGTCAGAAGCATGCTGGCAGTGGCTGGACAGCAGCCCCGAGGAGAAGGACTTGGGGGTGTGAGTGACAAGAAGCTCCACGATGCCCAGGGTGTGCACTAGCATCCCAGAAAACCACCCGTGTCCGGGGCCTCCTTGGCCCTTCCTGGCCAGGAGGGATGACAGCCTTGTCAGAGGTGATGCCTAAAACCCCCTGTGTGATGGCCAGTAACTTCACTGCTGCACGGAGAGGGTGTGGAGGTGAGTGCTGTGGGATGATGCCAGCTCGGCAGTGACACGTGTTCCTCCGCCTGTCCCGCGTGAGGGGGGTTCCCGCGGCTTCCAGGCAGCCCCTGTAGCACCTTGTGTCTGCTTAGGTTTGCATGAGTTAATTTCCTGCACTCTGAGCTCCTGGGATGGCAGCGTGGACACGCTGAGGTCGGTGAGTTCGTGAGCTTGCCTGGGGTTCAAGCTCTGTAGCCGTTCGTGGTCTTTACCAGAGCACCGCAGTGGCCCGAAGTGTCTCGGTGCCCCAGGTAGTGGCAGCTGCTCCCGTTGAGGTCTCTTCAAAGCTGGAGTGCAGCTGGAGGAGCTGTGGGAGGGCTGATGATCCCTCTAGCAGGTGAGGTGCATGTGGTAGATCTGCTTCCAGTGCAGTGTGCTCCGGTGTCTGGGTGCTGTGTGATTCCCAGCGCTGTGCTCAGGGTGCTGCCATGGGAGCAGACGCCGGGTCCTGCTCGTCTCACCAGCCTTGACACCCTGCTGGCTCTGTGGTGGGAGTCTGTGGGTGGTGGGAGTCTGTGGGTGGTGGGAGTCTGTGGGTGGTGGGAGTCTGTGGGTGGTGGGAGGAGGAGTGTGCTGTGACCCCACAACGCCACCCGCCCGCCTCGGGTGCGGGGCACAAGCGCTGTTCGAGGAGCAGGGAGCTGGTTCTGCTCCCGCCTCGGGGAGTGCTCGGCTCTTGAGTTTGAAGGCAACATCTGCCAGCTGCTCTTCCAGATGGGGCTGTGCCTGGGCCTCGTGACAGGAGCGTGCACACAACGTCCTTGTGGGTGTGAGTGCCGTGTACTGTCACCTTCACTCGGCAGGACGGGCGCCTTCGGGCGGCCAGCACGGGCAGCGTGGGACAGTTGGAGAGCAGCACCTTCCTGGTGCCTGGGCATGGGGCTGGGGTGACTGGTGGGATGGGACAGCAGCATAGTGGGATGTGTGTTGGTGGAAACTGGGAGAGTGCAGCAGGAGGGATGAAGCAGCTCTGCAGCAGTTCTTGTCGTGCTGCGGGGGGACCGATGCCTTCGTTACCGGGTCACCCCCTCGTGCAGGGGTGCTGCAGCAGAGAGAGGCAGCGTGGTGGCCAGCAGCTCCTCTGCCCTGTGGGGCCTTGACAGAAGCTGGGTGCTTGAGCAGAGCTTTCCCAAAGGCTTGAGCTCTGCATGGTCATCTCCTGTTAATACACAGGTTCAAGGGCCACGTGGTGTTTGGGGCCTGGATGGAAACCCTGAGCTCTGTGTCCCCAGAGGCTGCAGCCTGAGATGTTCCTGAAGAGCCAAGCAGCGTTCCCTGGGCAAGCAGAGTAGTTGTGTGTGTGCTTCTGGTGTGTTGCACTCGTGTCACTGACTGACACAAGGCAGAGCCACTGTGGGGAGCAGACAGACAGGCCTGGTTGTGGAAAGCCGGGAGCTTCTGTCCGTGGGAAGGGCTCTGTGATGGTCCTGATGGGGTGCAAGCAGACCTGCAGCCACGGGCACTGCAGCAGCACGTCCCAAGAGAAGGAGCAGAGGGGAAGGGGGGGTGTGATGTGGTGGAGCAGCACACCAGGATCACACCAGCACTCTGGACTCATCAGTGTGCACAACTGGCTCTGCTGTGTTAGTGTGGGGTCAGGACTGAGCTGTGAGGACCAGTGTCCTCTGTCACACTGGCTGAAGGGAGGTCACTCAATCTCCAGCCAGACAGGACACTGAGGTGGTGATCAACACGTGTTCCAGCAGGGGCTCCCAGTGCCCAGCATGGAGAGCTGGTGTTCTGGGTGGCCTTGCTCCTTCAGGGGGAGGAGGACCACTACTTCCCTGATTCTTTTCATTACTGTTCTGGTTGTCCTCGAGATGCTGGTTTGGTTGGTGTCTCAGCAGCTCCTAAGGCTGGAGAGGTCAGACTGTGGGTTTTGGTTGGGGTTTTTTTTCTGACTTGGAACAGTCAATGTGGCCTTGCTGGTGTCCTGCAGTGTGGAATGCAAGGGGATTTGTGTTTGTGCTGCTTGGGGCTGTCTGCAGGCTCAGCTGCCCCTCAGATTGGGGCTGCTCCTCATCTGTGTCTGCAGCAGACTGTGCAGTGGTCCACCCTGGGTGACTCCTGGCTCGGGAGGTGATGGGGGGCAGGCATGGGGTCACTCATCCAGGCATGCAGTGATGCCGAGGAGGGCAGAGGAGGCTTCACAGCAGCCAGCTCTTGCTGCCTTTGTAGTGGAGCTTCTGCACCTGGCTGGGTTGGCAGCTGCTGTCCCCAGTTCAGTGCTTGTGGTGTGGGTTTAGGGTAGTCAGATGTTACTGCACAGGTGACATCTGCTTGTGATGTTCTAATAGGAGACCTGAGTGTGCAGCTGAGTATCCACCAGTTGAAGAAGATTTGGTGCTCCTGTATGTTTCCATGGAATATTTAATTTGTGTGGCTCTCTAAAATACATGTAACATTGTTCAGAAAACCTTTGTTGATGTTCTAGTCTTGCCTTGACAAAGTGGTTCGCTGCAGGTAGGAGATGAAGGTGCTGGAAGGTTCTTCACGTTCTCTCTACCCGAGCGAGCAGGCAGGGTACTTGAATCCTGACAGCCTCTCAGTGTCCTGGTTGGACTAGTGGCAATGTGGTGTGGTGAGCTGTGAACAGGCTGCTGAGGCCTGTGAAGTTCTTGAAGGGTGACCTTAAATATGTGTAGGGAAGAACCAGCCTAGAAAACGTGGCTGATGTGGAATTGTTTCTCACAAATCAGCCGACCAAGCAAAGCTCCCCCAGAAAACCCCACCCATTGCTAGTCAGCGTCTTGATAGGGACCCAGGATGGTGGATAAGATGACAGAAATGATGGCTCAAGGTGAGGTGTGAACCTGCAGCTGTGAACTTCATGAGACATCATGAAGTTGACCTTGGGGTCTGCAGAGTTTCTCTCATCTTCTCACTCCCTTCTCTGGTGGCAAAATGCAGCTGTTTGGGATTTTTCTCTCTCTCAAATGTGATTCCCAGAGGCCTGTCACTATCACTGAACCCCCTGGCCAGACCTGTCAGTAACAGGGTTTGGGATTGGGCCTTGGGAGCCCAGCTGGGATTTGCTTTGTTGGACCCTTAGACTTTCTATCTGCTTCTTACAGACGCCACGATGCAAACCCACAGCACACCAGGATGTTCCAGGCAGGGAGTTGAGTGGAGATGACAGCTGCTCGGGGGTGGGCATTGGTCAGTGGGTGGTGAGTAGTTGTCCTGGTGGGTGACAGCCTGGCCGTGAGCCAGCAGTGTGCCCTGGTGGCACCAAGGCCAATGGGATCCTGGGGGCATTGAGAGGAGCGTGGCCAGCAGGTGGAAGGAGGTGACCCTCCCCCTCTACTCTGCCCTGCTCAGGCCTCCCATGGAGTCCTGTGTCCAGTTCTGGGCTCCCCAGGACAAACCAGACAGGGATCTCCTGGAGAGAGTCCAGCGGAGGCCACGAGGANAGAACAGGCTGCCCAGGGGGATTGTGGAGTCTCCTTCTCTGGAGATATTCCAGACCCATCTGGACACCGACCTGTGTGCCCTGCTCTAGGGCCCCTGCTCTGGCAGGGGTTGGACTCGATGGGCTCTGGAGGCCCCTTCCAGCCCCACAGCTCTGTGATTCTGTGACAAGTGTAACATGGGGACTGATGGAAAAGGTTCAGGGTTGAATGGCTCAGGGTTTGCTGGGTGAAGGTTCCCACAGCAGTGGTGACTCCGAGTTCTCCTGTAGCTCTTAATCCACTCATTCCAGTTCCCCCAGGCTCAGGCCACTGGGCTTTAGGGATATTTACTCCAGAGACGAGCTGCCGCTTGGCAGAGCGGGGTGGGCTCTGATGGCTTGATCCATAGTGACACCTAGCGGCAGGCTGGGCACGGCCCTGCCACCGCGGGGAGGGGACGGAGGGAGGGCTTGTACCCGGGGTGTCCCCTCTGGTGGCATCCAGTGATGGTCGCGGCAACCCCAGGCCGGTCCCTGCTACTCACGGGGACTTCGGGGCTGCAGACCTGGTGCAGAAGGCAGGAACCGCTCCTGGTCTCGCTGTTGCTGGGTGCAGTTGTTCGACCCGAGGGAGAAGCACCCGAGTGCTTCTCTCCCAAGCACTAGTACTTGGCCATCTGCTTCTGGCCAAGTATTAGTGCTTGGGAAAGGAGTTTCTCCTTGTGGCTAGCACAGAAAAAGTCTGAAAAGAGAAGGGTCTGCAGGGTGGCCAGCGCTGTTTAGGTGTCAGGGAGCCCCGCAGCTCCGTTCAGCCTCCACTGGCGTCGGGTTTGGAGCTTGAGTACCTCTGAGCAGGTGCACATCTGTCAGCAGATGTTTGGGAAGGCGCTGTGTCAGCTGGGTTAAGTGCAGTCAGTGTGCAGTTGTGTTAAAATTGGCAGTGATTCTGTTTTGACAGCATAGCACCTCATTTGGCTAAATGAGCAATTAAGCTAGAAAAAGGGTATTTAATCTTCAAGAGAATTTCCTAATAAAACTTCTTCAGTTGTGACTGTTCCATGTGTGTTGGCTCTCACACGTGAGGCTTCTCTAATGAGACACATTATACTTGATGTATCTGCTGTATATCTGCTGCCTGCAGACCGTGTCTGGAGACACGAGGCGCGAGCGTTGCGGTCGGCTGCCCGGTCATCAGAGCAGATAATCGTCTCCATTTGCAGAGTTCTCTCCTGGATGTGTACTCAGGCTTTCACATGGTTCAAGGTTCCCATGGCCATAGTTGGCTTGCCATCAGACAGTTGAGGAAAGTATGGGTTGATATGAGCTGGTTTGTGAGCCAGATGTCCTAAAGCTGTGGGAGAGCTCTGCTTATGAGCCTGGAGGTGATGCTCATGTCGTGTGTGTGATGCCTGGAGCACTGGCCAGGACAGGCAGAGCAGGAGGGTGTTGGGTTTTCTGTTGGTTTCCCTGAGCAGAGCAAATGTTTGACTTATGGAGTGTTGGTTACTCCTACTCAGTGACTGATGTAGACTTACTCATTCCTTTCGTGATGTGTAATGATCAACATGCAGGAGAAATACCAAAAAAAGCTCCAATAATTCACCTGTTTATAGTAGCTTTTTGAATGTTTTGTTTGCAGGTGGCTTCTCAACTGTGTTTGTGGTACGTACCCACGGAGGGATGCGCTGTGCGCTGAAGCGAATGTACGTTAACAGTGTGCCAGATCTCAACATATGCAAGCGGGAAATCACAATTATGGTAAGTAGCCAATTATTTGTAACTGGAAAACATATTAATTCATAATATACATACACCAAAGGCTGCTTGAATCATTTCCATCTCCTTCTGGCTTACAAGTGTTCTAATTATAGCAGAGCCAGTTTAATTATCTAAGAGGTGCTTTTATGTTAACCTGCAGTTATCTTACAGGCAGTAACTCTGTAGTAGAGATGACAGTGCTTGTACAGTCAGATGTGAAATGAGCATTGCTGAGTTCCACATGCAGATTAGCTCTTAAGTTATGTTTTAGTTGTTTTCTCTTTTCCCTTGGGAGCACCTGCTTGTGTGTAAGAACTTTGTAATAGTTGGGATTGGAGGAGTTGTGGTGGCTTTCCAGCTACTTTTTAAAATAATTGTGAAATGCTGATTTCCAGTTTAACTTGGGAAGGGCACCACTAGTAGCTTGGTTCTTCCTTGTCTCCTACACATTGAGGCTCAAGCTTTTGCTCCTTCACAGCATCATTTTAGAGTGCAGCAGATCTGCTTGGTATGTGATGTGTAGGAGTCACTCTGGTGGTACTGGGAGCAATGAGCTTACGTCTCTCTGTGTGGCACTTACAGTGGATGTGGGGCAGGGGCTGGGGTAACTGGCAATCACCAGTGGTTGTCTGAGAACATACTGGTTTATTTGGTTCAGTTTCCTGTGCTGAGGTGTTGTGTCTACTTCTCAGAAAGAGTTATCCGGACACAAGAACATCGTGAGCTACTTGGACTGCGCCGTGAACTCCGTCAGCGATAACGTCTGGGAGGTGCTGATCCTCATGGAGTACTGCCGAGGTGAGAGCCAGGCCTCGGCCTCCCGGGGCCACCCCCTTGCTTCTTACAGCTTGGCTGCTTCAGCTGGTGGTTCAGCACCGAGCTGCTGAGTGCTGACAGAGGTTCTCGTGGCTCTGAAGTAGGGTGACAGAGCAGGGACACTGCTTGCAGGAGTGTAACGCGGGATCACTGCGCGGCTCCTTGCGCTAAGCAGTGCCCAGCTGGAGCGCGGTTCACTGGGGAGGGCTCCTCACTGCTCTCCCCCTGTGTCCTCTGAGGTGACAGTGTGGAAGGTGCTTGACTGACAGGTGGCTTGTAAATGAGCATGGCTGGTGGTGACAGCGCTGGGCGACCAACAGTAGTGCTGGGGTTCTGCTTGGTAACGTAACTTTGTTTCCAAAAATACCCACAAGTGGGGAGTTTCCAGGGGATTTTTCACCCCCCTTGTGGATGCTCTGGAACGAACTTGTCATCACATTTAACTGCTGACGCTGATCTAAACCATGAGGTGACCAGGCAGTGACCCCATAATTCCCAAAACCAGGCAGTGATACTGGAGCAAGTGCTGCAAGTGCAAAGTAACTGTGTCTAGACTGAAGACCCACCCCATTGTCTGTAAGACCGGAGAGCACTTGGAGTTGATGCTTCAGCTGCAGTGCAAGAAGCAAACGCTGCAGCTCGTGCACACTGTAGCACAAGGAGCCAAAGAACAAGTCTTGAAGGGGACCAGGAGCACTTGAGCTGATGGCTGTGCTTTTGGCCCTCTACTCTGCTTGGGAGGACAAATGTGTCTGCCCTTGTGGGAGCTCACTTGTGGTGCCAGAGGGGTGGCAAGCCATCCTTGCTTCTGGTGGGAAGTCTGGGCACCTGACAGAGCTAGGCTTTCCCTTCAGACAGTACCAGGGCCCTGCAGATACCAAGTCCTGCCTCATCAGCTGATGTTAAGTGAGCTTTCTGGTAGGAAGAGCTGAGTATCACCTGGTGAAGGTACTTCAGGAAGGAGTGAAGTAATGATGCCTCATCTTGCTAAGAAACCTGAGAAGAAGTTAAAGGCCTTTCTCACAGGGTGGATCCAGGGAGCACTCCCTTTTTTTTTTTTCCCCGTTTTTTTTCCCCACTCTGTTCTTTGTCTCCCAGAATAATAAAGAGAGAGAGTGTCTGGAGTATGAAGTAAATTATATTCAGTTGGCTGACAGGGTTTTGACTGTAGGTCTAAATGCAAGAGACACACCTGAGGTAAGGGCTTTGGGTGATGTGTACTTTTTTTGTGCTTGGAACAGTCAGTCCCAAATGGGTTTCACTCTTAGGGGCCTGGTTCTTCATTTGAGACAGGATTTTTTTTTATCTAGGAAACAGGAGTGGACATTTGGGAAATGAGGTTTGTTTTATTTAAGCACTGTGACTAGGGAAAACTTTCTTGCATCTTATTTGTGGACTTTTGCATATGAATAAGTCTTTGCTTTTTTTACTATTTCCTATCATGTACAAGTTACCTTGCTGTCTCTTTAGCTGGGCAGGTTGTGAATCAGATGAATCAGCGTCTGCAGACTGGCTTTACCGAGTCAGAAGTAATGAGAATATTCTGTGATACCTGTGAAGCCGTTGCCCAGCTGCATCAGAGCAAAACACCCATCGTTCACCGGGATCTGAAGGTATGAGCTTCATCAGCAGGAGTGTCTAGGGCAAAATCAAGGGTTTGAGGAGGTTTGGGAGTGCAGGAGGTCCCTCACTAGGAGTGGCCTCTGTTGGGAGGCACTGGGTGCTGGTGGAGCTGTAAGAGCCTAAACCATAAGACATGACTCACTGCTAATGCCAGTCAGTGGAGTTTCTGGAGCTGTATTGTTTGTGTGTGTGTGTGTGTGTGTGGTAACAGCCTGGAAATTAACTCCACATCTGATGTTTCTGCTGCTGTTTCTGTTTTCCTTTCAAGGTGGAGAACCTGTTGTTAAACGATAGTGGGAACTATGTTCTCTGCGACTTCGGCAGTGCCACTAACAGATACCTAAATCCTCAAAAAGATGGTGTTAATGTGGTTGAAGAAGAAATTAAAAAGTAAGTTGGCTTTGAAGTGGCCTGTTGTAAGCAGTGATTGTGCCCCAAGGGAGCTCCCTGTGGTGTTGTGCACTGTGTGTGTCTCATCAGCGTGAACTGCATTTCTGGTTGAATTTGAGCTGGTGGTGACACAACTGTAGTAAACCAGTGGAGCCATTTGGTACCATAGATTTCCTCTGTTCCTTCTCAGATTGTTTTTACACTCTTAAGAGTGTAAAAGAGACTTTAGAGACTCTTAAGAATAGAATTAGGGAAAAAAACCATGTGGTTTTGAAATTAAGTTGTTCAAGTAGAGATGTTTGGCTACTGGCCATTTTAGCACTTGTGTTTCAAATTTGTGAGGCCCCATCCCTGGAGACATTCAAGGTCAGGCTGGATGGGGCTCTGAGCAACCTGCTCTAGTGAAGATGTCCCTGCTCCCTGCAGGGTGGCACTAGATGGCCTTGGAAGGGCTCTCCCCGTCTAGCACAGTCTGGGGTTCTGTGATTCTTTGATTCTATTTTAATACAGCTAGCAGTGTGAGAGAAATAACTGGAGAAAATAAGCATTGGGATAGGTCCATGCAGAGTCCTAGTTCTAGAGTAAGGTCCATGCAGAGTCCTAGTTCTGGAGTAAGGTCCATGTTGGTCTCCTAAGGCCGGTCAGAATACCTCAACCTGTATTAGAGGTGCATTGCTGAGGAGATGTGTTAGTTTGGGTTTGCACCCTTGGGCTAACTACTGCAGAAGAACAAATGCAGGCTGCTTGTTCCCCAGGTTATGAAGTGGTACAGGGTGTGTTTTTCTAGCTCTGAGAAGGGCTCTGGCTGCCAGCTGAGTGCTCATGTTGAGAAGCCAGGTTCAGGAGTCTGCACTCTGTGTGCTCACTGCTCCTTAGGGAACACTCGTGAGGCTCCTACGTCGGATGCCTCCGGTGACCGGTTACTGCAGCACCCACATGAAGGGGCTCCTGCTGAACTAGATGTGGGGGGAAATAGAAGCAAATTGTAGCTGACTTGGTATTTATTGTTGTGTATGGTGATTTCTGTGATGATACTCCAGATACTGCATCTGCAGCATCACAGAGAGTGACTTGCCTCGAGTCAGACCATTCCAGGCACGTACCTGAAGCCTGGTGTAAATGCTGTGTGTGTGGCAGAGGCAGGACACACGCTCCAGTTTGGAGACAGGCTTCTCATCACTGTCCTCTCACTTCTGCACTGCCAGGTATACAACACTGTCATACAGGGCACCCGAGATGGTCAACCTTTACGGAGGAAAACCAATTACTACCAAGGCAGACATCTGGGTAAGCGAAAAACTCAGCTTCTGTGGAACAGGGGAACAGTTAAAAGCAGTGTGTGTGTAAAGTAGAAATAATTAGATTTTTTTTTTGTCAGTCTACCCTGTTTTAAAGTGAAATGTGTCATGCAGCTGTACAATGTATAGTAGGAGTATCTTTGGCAGTTGTTTCCTGTAAGTAAAACAGATGCCATGTGTGGTGATCCTGGAGTTAAGGGGGAGATGGTTTAGAGCTCTCCCTCAGCATGGTCTCATATTGCTGTGTGGTAGCCAGCAATGATTCCCCATGGAGACCCGCCGGCAGCGCGCTGAGGAAAGGTGGAGTTAAGAGGTGATGTGCAGTGACTTAAGCAGGAACACCAGGGGTGCCTCTGGGTGATAGGACAAAGACCCTTGGGGTCTGCCCAGACCTTGGTAGTGAGCTGCCTAACACAGGAGTTGGTGTGGAACAAGGCCTTTTGTTGCTGCTTGAGACATCTGGTCCCACCAGCAGCGTGGCACAACGCCGCCTCCACGTGACTGCGTCAACCTGAGCTGCGCCGGTGTGTTTCTCGTGGGTGCTGCTCGTGTAAAGGCTTGTGCTCCCCTTCACAGGGCCTGTGTTTGTCTTTTGCAGGCACTTGGCTGCCTGCTGTATAAGCTCTGTTTCTTTTCACTTCCCTTTGGAGAAAGTCAAGTTGCTATCTGCGATGGAAGCTTCACCATCCCCGACCACTCCCGGTACTCTCACAGCACACACTGCTTGATAAGTAAGTATCTGGACAGCACCGGGATCCCCTTCCCACAGGAGATCCCACTGGTGTAGGTGGATGGGTGCTGCTGGGTTCCTGAGTGAACACTGGGAAAACTGTGCCTTGTTGCTCCAAGTGTGTGTTTTCTGTGGAGTACCAGGCTGTTAGTAGTGTTGTCTGTCCGAGTTGGGCCGCTGTGGTGGCTGCGTTCGCTGTGCAAGTCCAGTGGAGAACAGTAAGTGACCTGAGCTGCGCTGGGGAGAACCTTGTAGTGTCCCATGTTTGTCACAAAACAAATCACATAAGGGGTGTGCAGCATGAGGTGCTGGGTGTGAGCCCTGGAAGGGGACAGAGAGCACCGAGGCGGAGGCCTGGTCAGCAAGCTCTGCGGCTCGCGCCTGCGCTCCCCAGGTACGGACACGGACTGTGACGGGGAGTGGCTTCAGCTGCTCTCAGCAGGGCAACTTGAGGGAGTGGGATGAACAGAGAGAAGTTTTAAAAGCTCCTGTTCAAACTTTCAGAGTGTTTCTGTACTCGGAGTTATGACTGTGTTGACCACGTCACTTCGCTCCTGGATGACGGGAAATGCCAAATCCAGACAACTTGTTGGAGCCTGTACTGGGAAACAGCAGCTGCCACGGGAAGCACTTACCTGCTGCAGACCCTGAAACAGGTTCCCTGTGTCACAGGGCTGCTTGTAGGAGAGTACAGGTTTTGCTCCTGTTTCCTGACGAGTGAGAACCCTGATTTATTGCGAGCCAGCGAAGCGCCGAGACGAGCGTTACTGTGTGTGCGTGGCAGGGAAGGCGCTTGTAATGCCACAGACTTCCCTTCCCTTTGGAAAGGCTGCACTCAGTCATAAAAAAGGGTGTTTTGGGGACTCCTGGCTCAGTCCCAGCTCTCCCACAAGGCAGAGGTGGGGAGTGACAGGCTGAGCAGTCTCCACCTCATGAGTTGGATAGTGCTGAGTTGAGTGGCAGGAGCCTCCTGATGAACAGGTTCCAGTTAACGACGCTGCCACTGGTCGTGTCTGTCCGCTGGTTTGGTAAAGCCCATCAAAAATAAAACTTGCTGTGTGCTGCATTGGCTGAGAGAGAGTGACTTTGGGTTAAACAGTGAGGTCTGTCTAAAGTTACATGAATGTAAAAAAAGATTTGGGGTGTTTTTACAACGTGTTTGAGGCTGTCAGTGCCCCTGGACAGTTTGGGAATGCAGCTCTGCTCTTCTCATCAAGCCTGACAACTCACACCCTGTCAGGCTGCTCATTTCATTAGCAGATGAGTATGTTTTGGGTGCCTAAGCCTGTTCAAAAAGCACCTGTCACTGCTGTGCTTAGGTTCTTGCGTGTCCTGGGCACAGTGTTTGGTTCTGTATGCTGTGTCATACTGCAGACAATGCAAAGAACTTGTGTGTGCTCAAAAAGTGCCAGACCCCCTAATTTGGGAATCTAATGTGTGAGGGGGACATGAGAAATTGCTTGTCTTGTCAGGAAAACCCCTTTTGCTCATGAGCTGCACGTCCTGTTGGTAGACAGGAGTGTGTGTAGCCAGCTAAACCTGAGGCACAGAAGTGGAACCATAGCCTGATGCATTTAGATACACCAGTGAGTCTCCTGTCAGCCACGTTGGTTTCTGTGCTGTGGTGGCATTTGTGTTGTGTCTCTGAAGTCACCAACTCCTGCTGAGGGACAGCTACCTGTTCCACAGCTGGCTCTCAACACACCAAACAGCATTTACCTTCTCCAGTTATGTTGGGCCCTAGAAACCTCTTGGCTGAACAAAAAATAAAAAACCCTGTGGCTAAAGAAAGGCTGGGGCTGAGTGAGTTTGGAGCTGCTCAGCCCTCCTTGCTGGTAGGGTGCTGCCTCCTGGGGTCTGATACCCCAGAGCAATAACCTGCTGTTGTCATCGNTCCTTGCTGGTAGGGTGCTGCCTCTTGGGGCTCTGATACAGCTCAGGGGCTCTTAGGGCTCCCCACAGCAATAACCTGCTGTTGTCATCATTGCAGGATACATGCTGGAACCCGACCAGGAACGGAGACCAGATATCTTTCAAGTATCTTACTTTGCCTTTAAACTTGCCAAAAAGGACTGTCCAGTGTCTAATATCAGTGTAAGTATTCATTGCTTCTGTGGTTTGTGTGGCTTGTAGCAGCTTTGAGAAGAGTCTGTCAGGTCAGCCAGGAGGGATCCTTTCAGTCTCCTCACGTGCTTGCCCCTGGCTTGAAGAAGCAGAGCAGAAGTAGCTGCTGTGTACATGCAGTGTGAGATCTCTAAAGGAGAGACCTTTCCAGCTCTGAGGGTGTAGCTTCATGGGTTACACTTGTGCCACACCAGTACCTGGGTTGTGGGTTGCCATTACTCATCTCTTGTGTAAGATACAACAGATACTACAGAGCTTCAGCTGCTTGACAATAGTTTTAATGTTGTAATGGCAGTACTGGTGCATGGGAACAAGAGTCAGCTATTGCAGAGGAGCAAACTTGGAGAGCCCTTGGAGTTCCCCATGCGTTGATCCGTGCAGGAGCAGGTCCTTAGTAAGTGTGAGCGTTGCTTTTTCTGGATGTGCAGGTATTAAGAGCCAGGAAACCTCTGGGCCCTTGCTGTAAAGGTGCAGTAAGTGCACTTGCTCTCAGATAGGAGGGAGTGTTCGAGTTCACCTCTCCACCTGGTAGTGTGGGGATTTACTGTTAGGATTAGAGGGGTGATGTCCCCTCGCCCGTGACGTGAGCCGGTCTCTCGTGGGTTCCCCTGCCCGGTGCAGATAGCAGCTGCCTGCTCAGCTGGCCCTTTGCCCCATGGCAGACACACACCAGTAGAAGTGCCTGGAGTGTCCTTTTAGAGAGCAGCTGAGTGCCTGTGAGCTCTGTGCTGGAGTGTGACAAGAGCAGTAGGAGCAGCAGCCTGTGCCCTGCCTGCTGTTGACTTTCTCTGGAGCAGAGGTGGGTGCATGTGGGCAGCGTGCCGCTCCCTGCCCGAGTGTTGGAAGGGGGCTGCCTGAGAGCAGCCCCCTGGTGTGGGCAGCAGAGTGCTGAAGGGAAGGTCAGAAATACACCCACCTCTTCCCCAGGCTCTAGACTGGCTCCAGACTGGCAGCAGTCCCCAGCAGCAGCACTTGGTGACTGGTAACTGTCTCCACTGTTTGCTATGATTTACATTGTTTCCCTAAGGAGCTAATGCTCATGTAACCAGAGAGATCCCCCCTTCCCCCAAAACCACCATTTTCCTTGGTAAAGTGCAGCCTGGGGAAACCAGTTTACCCAGGTAACCAGAGAGATTGATGAGGAGCTGGAGGTGATGAGGAGTTGGAGGAAGCTCAGGTGCCCAGTGGCTCTGGAGTGGGCGAGCGGTGACAGAGCCGAGCAGGTGACAGCAGTGGCTGTAGTCCAGCCCAGGGGTGGGCTCTGTTCTGCCCCCAAGGCCAGAGCAGGGCTGTGCCCTGTGCAGCTGGAGGGAGCTCGGGGCAGCGTTGCGCTCGAAGGGTGCTCGGCAGCGCTGCAGGGGCAGCGGTGGCCCCGTCTCGGCGCCGCTGGTGACATGGTGTGGAGATGCCTGGGGTCCGTGGGGGTGAGCCTCTGCCTGGAGCCTGGTAGCACAGAAAGCTTGAGCCCAACAGCTCCTCCAGTATGTAATGATTTCTTTCTTTCAGGATTTCGGTCTTTTAATGTATTCAAATTTATTTTTCCCAAGAATTCTCCTGTCCCTTCAACTCTTCCTGAACCCATGACAGCTAGCGAGGCAGCTGCTAGAAAAAGCCAAATAAAAGCAAGGTGAGCAGTGAATGGGGCTTTGCTGCTTCTTTTTGCTAATACCATTAAACTGTGTGTGTGCTCGAAACCCGTTTCCATATCCTTGTTAATAGATGAAGGATCCTCTTGGTGGTGGAGGTCCTTACAAAGGTGACCTGCAGCCCTGAGAGCTTCGAGTCTCTCCTTGGATTCCACCCCATTGCTCGTTTCATTGTGTTGGGGATCTGCTGGGAGAGTGAGACCCTGTTTGGTGCTGGGGTCAGTAGGGGCTGGGGTCAGTAGGGGCTGGGGTCAGTAGGTGCTGGGGTCAGTAGGTGCTGGCAGTCAGTGTTTCTCATCTGCTTCGTCACCTCCTGGTGTGACAGGTGAATTTAGAAATAAGGGTTCAGTGGCAGGGGAGGAGAACCTGGTAAACTGTTTGTGGGAGTTTTCTTCAAGTGCTGATCCAGTCTGATGGGAGGTGAGGGGGTTCTGTCACTTCAGGAGTTTGGATCTTTGTCCCCCTGCTTGGACGCTGACTCCGTTAGCCTGGTGTGAGTGAGGGGCAAACGGATGGGCTCCTCCCAGCCACGTTTGACTGTGTAGATGTCTGTGCTCTGTTTTAAGGTCAAGTCATGGTCTGGAATTAGTTGGTTCTGCTGGCTCTGCTGTCAGTTGGCAACATGCAGCCAAGGCCAAGCACAGCATCTCTGTGAAATAATGTGTTAAATCACACCAAAGCCTCCTGTGCCACAGGATGAAGGCTCACGTCTTCCTGATGTCACTAACCTCAGGCTGAGGCAGACAGTGTCCTGGTCCAGGGAGGTGCTGGGTACAGGAGCTCAGCTGGGGACAAGGGGCGGTTTCAGCCAGTGGGACAGGTGTAAATAACGTGAACGCTGTGACCTGTGACCGGGCCTCAAGCTCAGAAGTGCTGAGGCTTTGGGAGTCGTTATTACCCCGCAGACTGTTAGACAGCCCTGAGATGCTGCAGGGAGATGCAGCCACTGCAGGTGTCTCGTGAGTGTTAGGGCTGCTGGAGGCTGAGCTGACACACAGAGGGGTGGGATGATCACACAGATAAGACAGTCTGATTTCCCATGTAGGAACAGTGATCATAGCTCTAGTCATGGGACTGCTGACTCAAGTGACACTTAACTTGTCACTGCTGTGAGCGAAATTCCACCCAGAGCCACGGTGCCCTCGGCAGTAAGGGGGTGGTGTCACTCCCTCGTGGTGATCCACAGCAGCCACGTGTCCTGAGGGTTGTGAGTGGAAGTGCAGGATGCAGATCTGAAGGTGTTAGAATCCAGCTTAGAAGCAGAGCAGCTCATGGTGAAGACCCAGCCCAGCCATTAAGAGATGTACTGTGTCTAACTGGAGAAGAGTTGTCTTGTTTTTATTTAATCAAGTCTCCTCTGTGGGAAAACTTGTTGTTCCAGAATAACGGACACCGTCGGACCAACGGAAACCTCAATTGCCCCACGGCAGAGACCAAAGGCCAATGCGAGCACCAGCGCTTCTGCTGTGCTGGCGATCCAGAGCTCAGCAACTCCTGTCAAAGTACAGGTGCCCAGTGAGTTTGGGAACCGTGGGCAAAAAGGTAACTTAAGGCCTAAGATGGGCACACAAAAAAGAAAATGATTCTGTGTTTTGTTCCCCTCTCACTTGAGGAGGATAACACATAAAACACAAACCCATCTGCTTTTTATATGTGAAAAGCCAAATCTTCATTCTTTCCAAAGGATTCAGTGTGCAAATAACAGGTTTGATCAGGTGCCACAGACTAGGTGCACGTTGTTGCAAAGTGAGGGTGTTTTTTCATTGTGCCTGATGCTGATTGTGAACTGGTTTCTACAGGGGACAGGGAGAAGTTCATGCTTAGTGAATTTTTTGAAAGTCAAAACCGAAAGTACTGAGCTCTGCTCTGACAAACTGCTTCCATTGTAGTGTGAGAAGTGCTTTCTCTGTGCCTCAGTAAGTCATGAGATACCAGTGTTATGTTGGTGTTACTTGGAGCCTGGAACCATGTCAAATCTCCACTCCCCTGGTGATTGATGATGTGCTTCACGCTGTACCGAGGGTGGAAGAGGGGAATGAGAGGAGGAATCGAGGGAGATGCAGTAGAGTGAAATAGGTTTTCAGTAAATCCTTTGTGAGCTCATCTCATTCAGAAAGTTATAGCTCCAGAAGGGATTCAACCACTTCAGTGACTCCTTGTCTTGAATACTTTCCTAGCTGCACTTGGGTGTTAGGTGTCTGTTAGGGTGCAGGAAGGGAGTGTCAGGGCTGGCATTGGGAAAGCCCAGTCATGAGGCCCTGGAGAACGTTTGTGTGCCAGGTGTAAACAACTTTCCCTGGTCAGGATGCCCCTGAGGAAGCTTTCCCTGTTGCAGCAGGGAGCAGATGGCTCCTGGGTGGCTCAGAGTAGACCGTGCAGATGAGGTTGTTGGTGCAGCCTTGTGTTGTCACTGGTACAGACCAAGCGAGTGGAGAAGCCTCCCGGGTGTCCTGGTGAAGGGAAGCTGACAATGAGCCAATAACTCCCTTAAGAGGGTGGGAAGCATCGAGTGCAGAGTGCTGGGTGTTGTGAGGGGTTTTAGCAGGTGCAGCTGCAGTGTCTGTGGGGCAGAAGCCTCACACACCTCCTCCTCCTCCTCCTCTGCCGTGAGACCAAGGGAGGCTGCCTGCATCCTCTGAGTAGAAACTGTGCATTGACAGGCCTGGAGGTTGCCTTGGAGAGGAGAACTTGGTGTCTGCCAGCTTGTTGCCAGGCAGGAGGGGGAAGGGAAGCTCATGAACTGTTTGACCTTGAGGTGTTACACAGAGCAGTTCAGTGCCAGGGAGCTCTCTAGCTAAACTTGAGTTCGGTGTGTCAGTGCTGTTGTCTGAACGTGACAGGAACCACACGACTGGGGAACGGACAAGAAGTCCTACAGTCCCAGGGGACCAACCAGCACCCCCCACAGCAGACCAGAGTCCTCCAGCAGCTGCAACAGGGAGACTGGAGACTGCAGCAGCTGCACCACTTGCATCACCAGCAGCAGCAGCCCACGGTGCAGGACGCTTACATTCAGCAGGTAAACACACACATCACCCTTGTGTAACGCCCTGAAGCACGATCGAGGCAGATGCATGTGCTGGTGTCACCTGGCCTGTGCCTGAGGGGAGGGAGAGGGGCTCCCACCCCTTGTCTGACCCTGGGTTTGTCACTCCTGGGTGCATAACCCTTATCCTAGAAAGCCACTTTCCTTGGGGTCTCGTGTTTTGTGGCTTGACCCTGAATCCCGGCTGGCTTTGCACCAGGACCCTGTGGCCAGAGTAAGGGTCCTGTGTGTGTGTAAACATGCTCAAGGAGATGTCAGGAGTTATGGAGGTGGCTGTGCACAGCCCAGCTGAGTAGGGTTTGTGCTTTTTTCAGTTTCTCTTGTCAGCAGAGCTGCTTCTTCTGCAGCTCTTCAGTCCACCCACATTCTCATGGGTACCATGTGATCTCACACAGTCCAGTTTCTGTACTCTCAGGTGTAGTTGCTTGAGTAGCAGAGCATGGATAACTCTAAACATAAGAGGAGAGTAGCTAGATCAGACAGGAACCTTCACATCTTTCTCCAGGACACCTGCTGCTTTCCCTCTCTTTATCCCCTTGTTGAGATGTGTTATTCTCTAAAGCAGAGCTGAATTGTGTTCCAAAGGGGCTCAGCAGTGGTGAGCACTGCAGAGGTTGGGATGTTACTAGGCCTGGCTTAGGAAAGGCAGTGCTGCATCTGTAGTCTGACTTTGTTAAACAGGCTGGAAATAACTGGGGGAGAAAGACAATGGAAAAGCTTCCACAGACAGAGTTGTTCAGGCTGCAGGCGGGTTCTCGGTACTGCGGTGTGCTGCTCTTGGGTCACAGAAGTGATACTGTCATTGATGCTGCTTCTGGATGTCTTGATAGTCAGCCAGGGAGGGAATCATGACTTCTTAAAGCTCTTTTCTTCCTTTCAATTACAGTATCAACAAGCAATGCACCAGCAGATGGTCCAGCAGCAGCTGTTGATGCAGTCTGTGTACCAGCAGCAACCTTCTCAGTCTCAGTATCCTGCTATGGTATGTGAAGAACAGGGGTGGTATGTGGATGGTACAGTTTTAAACTGCCTGCTGTGTTTGTGAGCCTGCTGTGAAGATGTGGCAGGAGAAGTTTGTGGCTATCTAATGAGTGGTGGATGTGGTAAATAGTGTAAGTTCAGCATCTAAAATGATACTCAGCTGCAGGAGGAAAAGCTGACCCAAACGTGGTTGCACAAGCTTATCTGGAGCTGAACTTCTGTATTAATTAGATAAGATATACTCTAAACTTCATTAAGAAGGTATATACTAATTTGAAACATACTCAGTGCTCAAGGTTTCCAGTGGTCACCACAGCAATGAATGTGTGTTATGCTGCAAAGTGATAGAAAATGTGGTGCCACCAGTTCCTGCTTGAAAAGCCAGTGAGCTGCCTGGCAAACCCAGGTTTCCAGAAGTCAGGAGGGGTTGTCCTGGGGTTGTGATGGCTGCTGTTGAGGAACCAGCACAAGGAAGGTGAGCTCTAGTGCTGCAGTTGCATGCAGTTAGGTGGCAGTAATTGCAGAAAGTGGTGATCTGTTGGAAGAGAAAAAACATGCCCTGGACTTCTTAGGGCAGGATCTTGTCCCTCGTGGAGTGGACAGGTCTGGCTCCTTGCTTCTGCCAAAGCCACCACGCTGTCCTGGAGTGCACTTGGCTGCAAGGCTGGTATTGGTGCTGGTCCATGTGAGCTTGTGTAACGTGATGGTTGTCTTGCTCAGGTGCAGCAGTATCAGCAGGCTCTCCTGCAGCAGCAGATCCTTGCACAGCAGCAGCAGCAGCGGTCGCAGCAGGCGCAGTCTCCTGAATATATCCCCTCCCCACAAGACTTCTCACCAGCCTTAATCTCCTGCCCCGGGCCGGGAGCAGCGGTGGATCCGCCCTGCCCTGCCAGCAGGCAAGTGTTGTGTGTGGGTGGACCCACTGTAATGGATGTTCTGGGAGGAGGTGGGACACTTGTTGACAGGTGAGCCTGGTACAACCTGCTAAAGAACCTGCCTCTCATTTGTTGTCGAGCTCCTTGCAGGAGCTGGCTGCTAGCCACCGTGCTCAGGATGGCCAGGAGCTGATGCTGCACGGGGCTGTGGGCATGTTCAGCGTTCCCAGGTCCTCTCTCACGAGGCTTGATGGTTGGCTTTGATTTGCTGGGGCTTGCAATGCTTGTGTCTGTCAATCAGTGGTCTGACTTGGCCCCTCATCAGCCATGTGGCCCCTTTGCAGGGGCCCGTGGACTTAGTCTTGCCTCACAGCAAGCAATGACTTTCCCAAGAATCCTTATGAAAAACAGCATGTGGAATAAAAATGAACAAACCCTGTTGTGATACATTTCTGAAGTAAAGAGCAGCAGGTTTCTCAGTTTTCACTGGTGTTGGGAACGTGGATGCACGTTGGTGTGAGCTCCTGCTGGCCCTACTGGAGGAGCAGTACAGCCCTGGGCAGTCGTGGGAGCGCTGCAGTCTTCGGTGCAGCCTGTCTTCACACAGGCTTAGGTGCAAGGTGTGATGTCAGTGCCTCAGCCTTCCCCTGGTTCCACGTGCCCCCTGCTGTAGGCTGGCTGGTGTGACACAGCCCCCTGATCAGTGTGACCTCATCCCACCGATGAGCAGTGTCGTGCTCTGCCCCCGGGTGCCCGTGTCTGGGCCTCAGCGGCTGTACTGAGGTCAGGGCTGCAGCCTACTGGTGTCAGGAGTGACTTCTGAAGCAGGATGTTGGTTTCTGTGTCTGGCTGGAGACTGGTGCTGCTGCACAGCCTGGAGCTGCTGGCAGTGGTTGGCAGTGGGCTGCAGAGCGTAAGTGATGTCGTGACAGAGGTCCCGCGTTGGCGTTGGACGTGGGGTGATGAGTTCCCTTCCCCTGAACACGCTCAGAGCTCTGTGCTGTACCTCTAGTTGGAAGAGCCAGTAGTCCTGTGGGTGGGCAGCACCTGTGCTCTTGGGAAGGAGCCCCTGCTCCTCTCCCCTCTTGAAGAGGTGTTCCCACGTGGACCTGGGCTGCAGGTGTGGCCCACAGACCCACGTGGGCTGACTGGCTGATGGCAGACTGAGGCAGGAGGTGTAACTTCCTCANCACGTGGGCTGACTGGCTGATGGCTGCTTCCCCAGTCAGCTGCAGGCAGACAGAGGCAGGAGGTGTAACTTCCTATAAGGAAGCTGCTTTTGAGGAATTAGGCTGTCTCCTGAGACACCAGAGGAGTGACCACGAGTGGAATATGGTTTTGGCCCTTGCACATCCTGCTGATGGAGGAGTCTGCTGAGGCCATCACCGAGAAATCAAAGAACAGAAGTCCAGGGATGGCCTACAGAACAGTGCAGTCAAACCACGCTCTTCCCCTTAAGCTCTTCCAGGAGCCTCAGGAATGAGCTGTCTGTTACTTGTCTGTAGTATTTTGGCATGACAAAGCATGTCACGTGTCCCCACGCTGATACACGGTCCCCTAACGATTCTCTCTGCTTCCCCGGGCTGCCTCTACAGGTCAGGTCTTCCCGATGCCGAAGCGGTTGCCGGTTACCCCAAGCAGAGCATCAACAACCCACCTGATATGTCAGGCTGGAACCCGTTTGGAGAGGACAATTTTTCCAAGCTGACGGAGGAGGAGCTGCTGGACAGAGAGTTTGACCTGCTGAGATCAAGTAAGGGACACTTGAAGGCTTATTTTGCTTCCCAGTAGCCGAGGGCTGTAGCTGCCCAGCCGTTCCAGCGCCCGAGTGTTGAAGGGCCCTGCAGTCCTTGCAAGGAAAACTCTTTCTGAGCATTTGAGGGCAGAGTTGGGCCTCTCCTCTTTCCTTCCTTTCCCCTTTGGGAACGTGGGCAGTAGGAACTCGCTGTCTGAGATGGGTAGTTACTGGTTCAAGTGCTGCAGAAACAGTAATGTGTTAAATGCTCTTCAATGCTGCTTGTGTCACCTAGACTGTCGAGAAGCTCTGAGCAGCAGAGCTATGTTGTAGGTGGGGGGAGGTTTGGCTGCTTGCTTAATTCCTTTCCAGCTTTTCACACGCACCAGAGCGGAAGATTCTGTGGGTCTGACGTGTCCTTTGACAATGCCTGAAAGGGAGTGATCTATTACATTATGTTAATGTTTGGTAATGTCCTTCTGGAGGAGTGTGAGGGCTGCTTTATGTCTGGGTATGGCAACGGTCCAATAAAGGTTTTCCTCCTGAGGTCAGTTCTCTCGATGGTTTTTGCTTGGGATCTCTGAACCGCTGCATGCTCGTCAGCTGCTCGGCCTAAACCTGCCTCTGTCAACACCAGCACTTCCAGTGAGGCTTGTAAGATGTGGCAATGTCAAAAAATAAATGGTTATTCCTTGCAATTAAAACTGCAGTAAAGTTAAATTACAGGCAACTGACCCCCCCCATGCCTTCCTTGGAGTCTCTCTCGTCTTGGATTTCTGCGTCCTTACGTGTAGCTGAACAAGGTGTGTGTGTGTTACCTGGGAACCCCTCAGCCAGTGGCTGCTTTGGCTGGGTGGCTCTTCTGGAGAAACTCCCAATGGATTGTTTTCACCAGTGCCCTGTGCTGATCAGATCAGGCTCATTCCTCAGATGTGGCTGCAGCCTGCCGTGTTTTACAGCTTAGTGACTTGCTGAGGGATCTGGTGACGCACCGGCTGGGCAGACAAGCGTCTTCCCGAGTCAGAGTTCAGAATTTGGGATTGTTTAGCAGTAGAGTTTAATATCTTCAGGCACACAGCTCCCAGGTGAGGCCTTAGTCTTCTGAAATACTGTGCTCTTCAGTCTCAGGGAGCTTGGGCCAACAGCTCGGCACAGTGTTACCCACAGCCAGACCGTAGCTCCTGTGCAGTGCAGGATTGCACTGCGATGTTACATGGTGCTGAGGAGCATTCAGAACCTCAGCCCTTTCCTCTGCTCCCAAACACCTGCTTTCTGCTCTCGACCTGAGGGTTTAAATGTAAGTTAAAAATACTTCTGAAGCCATTGTGTCCCTGCTGGTAGCACACAAGTAATTAAACTCCCAGCTGTGTCAGATGACTGAGCTGTCATGGGAGTTTGTCAGGTGGAGATGACGGTTGTTTCACACCTTCAGTAGGTCAGTGTCACCGTGTGTGTGTGTCTGTGCTTGTACATCGTGACGGGTGCTGCTGCGGTGATCAGTCCCCTTGGTTCGGAGCACGGGCTCGGAGCTGAGTTCCTGCTTACAGCCTGAAAGCTCCTGTGGCAAGAGCCTGACAGTGGCCATAAAACGTGGTGTGTGACTGAGGGAAGGTTTCTGCCCCACACACCTCTGAAGAGCAGTGGCACAGGGTTACAGGGTGCTGTAACCATTGTGGCAGCTGGTGATCCCCCAGAAGCAGCACGTGATGCCTTGATTCTGATGAGGGTGAAAAGGAACAGATCTCTTCAGAAAGAGCTCCCTGAACTACTTCATCACCTGTGCTGGCCTGGGAGCCAAGAGGAGTCCCCTTTCTCCCTGCAGAACACACTGGCACAGCTGTCACAGCAAACTGGGTCATCTCAGAGGCCCAGAGTCATGTTGTGCCAGAGCCTGCCGAGCCCGTGCCCGTCTCCAGTGCGGCCTGTACCGTGTGAAGGAGCTGCCTTGGGCACCCGGCGGCAGAGCTGTGGTCTGTACCAGGCCTGGGTGGCTCCATGGTTATTCAGTGGGGGACAAACAGCCACCTCAGGTCCTGGTTTGGAGGGGCTGCATCTGGTCAACGTGATGTTGAAGACTGGCAGTCCTGCTGAGTGGATCTGCTTGCATGGAGCTGGAGGGACTGTCACTGTCCCTTGTCTCTCAGACCTCTGAGCCTGAGCAGCGGAGCTTGGTACCAGGTGGACAAATGACACTTGTGCCCAGCTGGCTGGAGAAAAGACAAGTCCTTTCCCAACAGCCTTTGGTTTGATGAACTGACACACTTTCACCTTCACTTTCCAGGGAGAGGCATCCCAGTGCAGATTTGTCTCAGTGCCCTGCAGGACGGGGTGTCTCGTGTTTACGTGCTCTGTGTCACGTTTCTGTCATACTTAGCGTTTCAGTTCACCTTGGATTCACTGTCCCATAGCTGGCTGCTCGATTTGGAGGTCACAGCACCGTCCAGGGGCTTGGCCTTGCATGGCTTTGCATGCCAGCATTTGCAGGGACTCTCCAAAGGGTAGTTGAGGCATCAGTTGTGATCTAATCTAGGTGATCCTGCTCAGGCAGGGGGCTGGATTGGATCTTTCAAGGGTCCCTTCCAACTCCTCATGTTCTGTGATTCTGTGAGGCTGCTGTGCCCTCAGAAGCCACTGTAGAGTTTGACTGTCCCCAAGCTGTGTGGCAGTCAGCTGGTTTGGCTCCGGGGCTGAGGCCCTGGGGACAGGTGATGCCACAGAAGATCCCTCAGCATTGGCAAAGCTGCAACTTCAAGGTCACGTCTTTCTTTGAACACAAAAGACAAACTCAACAAATCAAAATATTCCTTCAAAACAACTCCAACCACAATCCCCCCAAACCCTTCCCAGAGGAGGGGGGCAGTGTGGGTGCAGCTGCTGGTCCGGGGGGCTCGGCTGGTTGTCTCCTCTGCACGGCCGTGTGGCGGGCGGGTGGGTCGGTCTCTGTGTCTGGGTGTATCCCTTGAGTGAGAGCAGCTACTTCACCTCCTGCACCAGGAGCACGTAGTGTTTGGTCTCGGGCTTCCTGAAGTGGAACAACCCCCACTGGTGTTTCTTGGGAGGGTCTAACTGTAGGCAAGAGCGAGACAATTCCCCTTCCAGGTGCTTGTACAGAGCAGAGCACTTGGCTGAGACCTGTCACCTTACGTCACAACTCGTGGGCTTTGCAGCCAGGGCTGCTGGGCACCTTCTGAAGCAGAGGAGCAGATGGGGCTGGAACATCTCCAGAGAAGGAGACTCCACAACCTCCCTGGACAGCCTGTCCCAGGGCTGTGTCACCCAAATCTAGGTGGTCCTGCTCTGGCAGGGGGTTGGACTAGATGACCTTTTCAGGCTCCTTCAAAACTCCAAATGTTCTGGGATTCTGATATGTGCTTAGGGCTCAGTCCAGCTGTATCTCTGCAGCAGTGGGAGAGGGTTGTGCTGTGACCTGCTGAAAGCTGTGTCCTCTGCCTGGAGCTGCAGGCCATAGCTGGAGGGGGACACCGTGTCACAGTGTGACAGGGCTGTGGTGACACCCTTGACATCCTGCGTGGTGCTGGGCTGGATGCTCTGGATCTCGAGTTGGTGAATGCATCAGATCTTCAACAGGAAAACCTGTATTGACCATTCCAAGCATGTCAGATCTTTGACCCTGTTAAAGATGTTCTTCTGTTGGAGGAACAACAGTCTCCAAAGGGCTGAGGGCCACGCGAAGCCTACGCCACACTGCGGTGGGACACTCGTGGTGCTTTGAGTGACTGTCAGACGTGACATCTCCTGCTAAAACCTACCCCCAGCTCTCTTGCTGCCACGGTCACCTTGTCTCCTGGCAGAGGCTGGCCAGACCACGGTGGAACAGCTTTAGATAAGTGCAGGGACTGATGCTGTGGAAGCTCAGAATCACACAGGACGTGTCGCTTCTGTCTGAGTGCGCAGGCCGCGTACAGCGTGTGTGAGACACTCGTGTAGAACATTCCAGCACCAAAGCCGTGATGCTCTGGGGGTTGGGGAGTTTACTACAGGTGTGTGTGTGTGTGTGTGAGTGGTCAGGCAGTGTGAATCCAAGGTCTGGGTACCTTAAAGACGAGCCCCACACCCCGAGGGAGAGGCGCGCTCGCCCGCCGCCCGTACTGTAGATGTTGTGTAGGCCCGAGACCTGCCGGTTTTATTTTACTTTATTTTTTGTTCTGTTTCGCTTTGTTTTTTACAGACAGGCTGGTGGACAGGAGAGCATCTTCAGATAAGAGTGTGGAGCCACATTCTGCTCCACAGAAAAGTCCTCCTGAAGATCCCTTTGGTTCTGTTCCTTTCATTTCCCACCCAGGCAAGTTACACCTGTAGCGTCACTACCTCTCGGGTGGGGTGTGCGCGTGTGTCGGTTGAAGTACGTCCCCCTTGCTGTGACAAAGGACAGTGACAGTAGTGGGTGATGGTAGACAGGCTGATTATACTGTGTGCTGTGTGGGTTGCCATCCCATCCCCGGTACCTGTACGGCGTGCAGACACCCACCCTTCGCAGTGGGAGCGCTTGGGGCCAGTGCAGGGTCAGTTGTGTGGAACCAGAACCGCTTCTGCTGGAGGCCAGTTACTTGCCCAGACCAAGTCCTGCTGCCTGCCTGTAGTCTGCCTCCAGCTCCTGGTGTTCCTGTAGTCCTGCTCTCCCGCTGAGCGCGGACCGCGTGCTGCCGCCGCGTGCAGTGCCCGGCGTGGAAGCGGACTGGCAGCCCGATCGTGCGTTGTGGAGGGGTGGAACACTCACTGCCATGGCTCGTTCCCCTTTGGCTGTTTCTTCCTTGGGTGGAAGTAAAAACAACCTTGTACATGAATGCTGACTGAAATGGGGTCATCCTGCGGCTTCATGGCCACTTTGGGTGCCTGTGGCACTTTGGGTGCCTGTGGCACAGTGAGGGCCACGTGACAGCTAAATGGTGCGAAGGGTTTCGGTTTATGGAGCCTCTTAGACACCCAGGGTGTTTATTCAGGATGCTTGTGTGGAAAAGGTGTCTTGATAGGACTCCTCTTACAGAGCTCAGGTAACGTGCCTTAAAATAAATCCCTTGGGCTCAGCCGAAGTCAGTGTCCGTGTCAGGGTGCTCCTGACAGCTGCTGGCTCGCTGGATGCTCCCCAGGGCTCTCGTCCCACGTGTGGTCATGTGTGCTTTCTGCTGAGTTATGGCTTCCTGAGATGAAATGCTGATGTTATCCATGCAGACTACTTAAAATAAAGAAGATTTACTCTCTTAAAAAGTGACAGCTCCTGTTGAAGGTCTGTTCTACTGTACTAACAACCTCTGAGTTGGAACTGGGGTCTCCTGCTTTGCTTCCCACCCACCTACTCCCCACCTGTGGCAGAGGTCTTGGGTTGATAAAAGTTGTTATATATGGGCAGTAGCTGAGTAGAGTCACACAGAGTATTTCCTTCACTTTGGAGCCCTGAGGGCTCTGCTGAAAGCAGCACCTGACTAAATCCTCTGCCAGTTCCTGGCTCCTGATGGGAGAGAGCAGGAGGAAGCTGAAGAACAGGTGTCCTCTTGCCTTGAAGCTTAACCTGAAGTCATGGCAGTGTATCAGCGCTACCAGGTACGTTTCAGTGTATCTGGGAAGGCGATGCCAGGGAGATGCCGAGGAGGAGCCTGGAACCTGCTCTCCCTGCTGGAAAGGGCCGTGGGGTGCTGTGAGCCCTGGGATTTTCCCTGTGGAGCTGAGCGTGCGTCTCAGGCAGCGGCTGCTGCGAGGATCACCGGGAGCAGAACCTGGAAGCGATGGCCTGAAGCTGGTTGTCCATCAGAGCTTCTGTGCTTACTCAGGTGGGATGGAGAGCCAGCAGCGTGGTCCAGGTCACCTGTCACGTGTGCAGAGGGCGAGTGGCTGTGCACGATGCACGGAGATGTCACTGGGTTCCTCCTGCTGCGGTCGAGGGGTCTCCAGCGAAGGAGCACTCGCTGTTACCTCTAGGTGACACGTAGCCTGTTAACCGTGTTCTCCCCAATGCTGTGTGCTGGTGTGCTGTGCCCACTGTTCACACCTGAACCTTTGGGGAGAGCAGCAGTGACTTAGAGCTTCAGGTGCCAGCAGGAGACAGCTGGCCTGGCCAGACTTCCAGTGCTCAGGCTGGTAGGAGCCAAGCTCAGCAGCTGATGTGGGAGGAGAGCACGTCTCAGCAGCCCGGAACGGGGCACTGGGGGCCCGTGGAAACGGGGTTCTGGTCCTCGGATGCCTGAAGTGCAGGGTGGTGGCAGAGGATCGTCTGGCTCCTGCGCCCGGCGCTTGTAGCAGGAGCTTTGGGTTGCAGCGTGCTGGAGGCCCGTGGTGTGACATCCTCTGTCAGTGCCAGCTGAGCGTTTCGGAAGCGACGATGGTTTCCTGCCACCTTCTGACGACAAGGAGGAAATGTCACTGGTGCTCCTGTGCTGTACTCGGCGGCCTTTGGCCATCTCGTGTTTGTTTAGTGCTTTCTGGGATGACACTGGGCTTCGCTTCCCTCAGCCTCACCCTGGAGCTCAGAAGTAATGAAGCATTTGAGGTGACTCCCGATGATGGGGACAGACTGTGTGAGGGGTGGAGGTGTTGGAACACCGGGACTGGAAGTGCTGCCCTGAAGCTGTCTTGGCAGGGAGCTGTCTTGTGGTCTGTCCCACTGGGATAGGCTCTGGTTGAGGTGGTCTGCTGAATGTTCTGCTAGGTGTTGCAGAGCTCATCCCCTGTCCTGCAGACATGGTGCTGTTGTTTCTCTAGTGTACCCATGTAGCCCCTTCCTGGCCACCACACGCGTGTTCTCCGTGTGGAGCCTGGGGAGGTGAAATCAAGGGATGCTCTGCTGCAGCTTCCCTTTGACCTCAGACCTTCTGCACTCTGGGACTTGCTGATGTCTCCAAAGGATCCTGATGGGTGTCTGGCTTGGAGCAGCAGCTGTCCTGGTGTGGTAGGTGCCCCTCTGGTCTGTGGGTCTGGCACAGTGCCACACAGCAGTGCCGTGGAAACGGGCTGGACACTGCACGTCCTGGGGAGGACCCTGCTGCTCTAGCAGGTGGCTAGTGGCAAGAGGACTTCTGGCCTTGAGAAACGTGGGGACAGCAGGGCATTTACTGCTCTGTGTGCTGCTGCCCATGCAGTTCCAAACCCCTGCTGGTCCCTGTCTGGGGTTCTGGAGCTGTGGGAAGGCCCCACAGGCTGGCGCTCGGCGTGAGGCAGCTCAGCGCAGTTCGGTGAGAGAAGCGCCTGCAGGAGGAGTGGTGAGAAGGCTGGAGCCAGCTGCACCTCCAGCCCAGCTCACCCCTCGGCTGGCAGCTCTTCAGCCATCGATCTCCGCTCGCTGGTTCAGACATGCCCCAGTCTGCACCTTCACGTGGCTGTTGTGGGCAACGTGCCACCAAACTGGAGCTCACACCAGCAACTGCCCCCTGCGCACGCTGCCCGAGTGACGTGGTAGCCTTGCCTTGGCCAAGGCTTTGGTGGTTTGGGTTTGTTGTGTCAGGACCATCTTGAGCCACCAGCATCTCTAGGTAGCCCTCCAGAGGGACTTCAGGCCACTCACCTGTCCCGGTCAAGGGCGCCAGGGCTGTGCCGGTGCTCTGCTTTTCCTCCCCAAAACGCCCGGGTAACTTCAGTCTTGTAGATCAGTCCTGGTCACCTCTCACCTTTTGTTCTTTCCACCCTGTGGATTAAGGATTTGACAGGACAGATAAGCAGCACATGGCAGGCAGAGACGCTTTGTTCTTTTTCATTGGTAAACAAAGGTGTTAAGCAGCGTCAATCCCCGCTCCAATGCCCAGCAGCTGCTGCTCTGGCTGCTGCGGGGGAGTGGTGCAGATTGAGTTGCAGCCTGCCCGTAATCCCTGGGCCTGACATGTGGCAAATTGTCCTGCAGTGATGGTGGCAGTATGCTACCAATTCACAGAGGGCTTAACGCCCTCACCACCCCCGCAGTCCCCGCAGGATGGGCCAGCAGAAGGCGTGTAATTACGGCAGTTGTTAGGGGGAATTCATCCTCTTATAATCGGATGTCTCGGAAAAGAACATCGGAACAGAAAATTTCCTTGAAGATTGGGATCTTCTGATACGATTAAAGATGTTCCACCTGGCTCTCGTGTGAGTGGGGAGCAATTGTCTTCTACAAGCTGCAAACCTGATTAGAAGTGTAGTAATCTGCACAGGACATTGCAAACAGATGTTACTCAGCGTTCCGCGGCTTCTGCTCTGAGTCTCTCGGCCCGGCCTCTGCAGCGGTGTGGGCTGAGGGGGCTGCATGAAATCAACGTGACACAACACTCCAATGTCTGAAACCTGCTGGGCCAGAGCATTAAATTGTCATTACCCAGGGACTTTGCCTGGCTGGGGCACGGTGCTCTTTGTGCTTAACCAGCCAGCTACCTTCAGGAGTGAAGGAGAAGGAACAGGCCGAGGGAAACAGCGTGTTCCTCCCGTGCCTAAAGCCCAGAGCTCTGTGGAGGACTTCTGGTCTGGTTGCCTTTGTCACTGGTGTGCTGCAAGGTTAGTCCCAGCACCAGGGAGAAACGGAGGATGCAGCAGAGAAGGAGCCACAGGCAGACGTGTTTTCTGCCCTGGAGCTCGCTGGCTGCTGAGCAGACCGTGTGTCTGACTGGTCTCGGGGCAGAGGCCTCTCTGGTCACCGCTCCTCGACACGACAGGGAGCTACTTGCCCTTCCCTGAGAGGCAGATGTGGGAGGGCTGAGGTGGTGCTCAGTGCTCCAGGAGGAAACAGCCCTCCTGGCAGCCGTGCAGCAGGAGCGGCTGTGCCACACGGCCACAGCTGATGGGTGCCGCTTGCTTCCCGCTCGCCCTGTGTGTGTAGGGCCACGCGTGGGTCTGAGCCCCTTGGGGCTGCTGAGCTGTTCCTGGAGCTTGTGGGGGTCCAATCGCTGCAGAGTTCGTTGTCGCTGTTAATGCTGAATCCTGCAGCACCCGGGGGTGCAGATTTCCTGCTGTGGAAATGCTGAGACCTGTCAAGGGGATGGGTCTAGGGGACACCGGGGCTCAGGGCTCACGGTTCAGGGGTGCCCTCAGACACAGTGGAAATGAGGGGTTTGGAGGTGATGAGTGAACAGACTGCCCAGCGCTGCGGCCGGGGGCGTTAATCAGCGTGTCCCATGGCTGAGTGGGCTCGGGGTGGGGGTCTCTGAGAGAGCACTTCCTCGGGCTCAGCCTCGGGCTCAGGCTCAGGCCACCTCCTGCCACGGCTCGGCGGGTGGTGTGTGCTGCGCCCCGCGTGCAGTCAGCAAGTGGTGTAGGAGCAGCCAGGCACATCAGGTGTTCAGTGCTCTCAGGGGGTGTTCAGGCACCTCCCGTGTCTTCATCAGCGAGTAAGAGGCTTGGACGCCCCTCCAGGGGGTTCAGAGCTCCAGGTACCCGAACAAGGCCCACGTGGCCTCGTGCGTGCGTACGTCACAGACACGTTCTCTCCGTACTGGCTCTGCGACACCGACCTCCAGCGAATCCTTCTGGCTTCGGCTCGGTTCTTGTAGGGGCAGCGATTGTCCATCTGGACAGGGACCACGTAGGAAGCAGATGTTGGCCCCTTCAGAGCGTGGTTGTGGGGGTGACAGATTCCCCAGCCGTTGCTGGGCGCTGTCAGCGAGAGTAGCAGCTCTAGGGGTCTCGCTGAGAGACGCCGGAGCGGCCCGTGGGCACCTCTCCACACGGAGTGTGGCTTGGGGAGGCGCCTGGAGCCTTCGCTCGGTGCCATCGAGCCCTGTCGGATGTTGGCTCTGTCTGGAGCAGTCGGCCTCGGGGAGCTCACGCCCTGTGCTGAACCTCTCGCTCCGCGAGCCAGCGGCTGGGCCAGGCTTGTGTCTCCTCACTGCCCGTCGTGGGTCGTGTTCCAGCGACGGCGGCGGCGGCAGCGGTCAACAAGAGCCGTTTGGGACGTCTGGTGCACCCGAGATCCTGTGCCGGGTTGTCGGTGTGGAAACGGTTTTATTTACTCATCAGCTGCTTTCCACACGTGGAAATGGCGTGGGAAGGTCTGGCTGCCCCTTGGGCACACGAGGGCACAGGGACAAGGGCTTGGCTTCGTTGTGTAAGTAACATCTAACCCAGAAATAGCTCCTGCTTCTTCCCCTTCTGCATCTACCCGTGATTGCGTTCCCGGTGCCGCGGGGGATACTGGGAGCGGGATTGGCCGTCGGGGTTATGTAGCGCGGCGAGAGGGCTGCACCTCTGGGAAATCTAAAGCAAGCAGCCCACTAATCCAGATTCTAATTTAGTGGGTACAGCAAATACATAGTGTTTAAAATTGCAGTCGATAAGAAGCAATCTGACACCAGGAGCAAGAGGAAACAGCTCAAAGCCCTAATCACCCGATGGCTCGGGCATTCTGGTCATCTTGGGTTTAAATCCACACAGAAATCCGACAGGAATAGGTTTCACTGTTACCTTTAGTGTCATTTCAAAGGAGAAAAGCGCCCACGGGCTGCAGGAAGCTGCTCTGGCAGAATGTGGTGCTCTGGTCTGAACTGGAGCGTAGGGAAAAGTCCAGCTTGGCCTGGAAGCTGCACGCTGTTTCCTTGTCAGAGAAGAAGCTACCTGAGATGTTGTTCTGTGTGCTATGAGAACAAGAGGGTCTCAAGCTGGACTCTGGCTGAAGCTTTTCCTGCAGAGCTTTGAGGCCCGTCCCCATCCCCCGCTTCTTCAGCGCCGTGAACCCACCAATCCCGTCGGATTTCAGTGGTGGTTTAACAGAGCCGTGAAGGGAAGACGCTTGGTCAGGCAGGAGCTGGTCAGTAACCACCATAACACTGGGCAGGCCCTGTCCCCGTGTCTGTGACAGGCTCTAGAGGTGTGGGGCACTAGTACCCAGCACAGACCCCCTGGAGAAGGCTCTTGGGGGTACTGGGTGGTCTTGACCAGGCAGACGTGAGCTGGTCTGGGCGTTAGGCAGGCGTGAGCCGCCTGCCCGAGCGCTCGCTGGCACAAGCAGGAAGGATGTTGGTTTTGTGTCCTCCTGGCCCCCAGCTGGGGCCTGGCAACCCATAATACTCATCCCGGAGTGCTGGTAACATGGCTTCACGTCTGTGCCTCGCACAGGCTTTCGGCGTTGCTGTCTGCACACGGTGGATGTGGTTGCGGGTTCGGTGGAGTCCCCCAGGCCCGCGGCCGCCGCCTGGGCTGTGCCCCTTCGATCGCCGGCACCGCGCCGTTGCGGCTCACCTCAGGGTCACCGGGGCACGGGACGTCCTCCAGCACAGGCTTGATGACACAGAGGACAGAGCCCTGATGGAGAGGGGCTCTTCGAGCTGAGGGGGAGCTCCTGGGAGACCTTTCCAGGTGCTCAGGGGGCAGAGCCCGTTCCTGCCCGGAGGAGCAGTGAGATTCAGACCAGGCTGACAAAGCAGAAGCGCTTGGAGATGCTTTAAAAACCCACGAGCACGTGTGGTCTAATCGAGGGGATCCTGCTCGGGCAGGGGTTGGGCTGGCTGATCTCCAGAGCTCCCTGCCAGCTCCTGACGCTGAGTCTGTGATTCCTGGGAGCAGGGTGGCTGGAAAGGGGTCACCTGGGGGTCACCTGTCGGTCGGTCGGTGCCCTGAGGGTATGAGTACGGTGGTGTCTCTGCGTGCCTGGTGCTCCAGGAGCCAAGCTGGAGAGCCTGGCTGTCGCCCAGTCTGGCGAGAGCTGGTGGTCCTGAGCAGGATGGGTGCTCGCGGCGGCTCTCGGTACGCGTGGCCGGGGCGTGTGTGCAGCGAGCGGGGCTGTAAGGACACGTTTCAAGTTGTGTTTTGCATTTCTCTTCGGACCTGCAGGTGCCACCGGACAGCACGCGGATACCTCGGCCGGCAGCCAAGGCAGTAGCATAGGGACCCCGGCCAAGGCTGGAAAACCGAGCCACGCCTTCCGAGACCCCCGGCCCGGCAGGAGACCTGCAGAGGGACAAGGGACGAAAGGTGGCGAGGAGTCGGAGAGCGATTTTGAATCGGATCCTCCCTCTCCCAAGAGCAGCGAGGAAGAGGAAGAACAGGAGGATGAAGAGGTCTTGCAGGGCGAGAACGGAGACTTCAACGACGACAACGATACAGAACCGGAGAATTTGGGCCACCGGCCTCTCCTCATGGACTCTGAGGAGGAGGAGGAGGAAGAGAAGCAGAGCTCTGACTCGGATTCCGAGCGCAGCAAGCAGAAGCGTGTGGAAGGGCTGCTGAGCAGCAGGTTTGGAGATGATGGGGGCAGCGGTGAAGTCAACGACCCCGGTGCACCGCACACCCCCTCGTCGGAGGTGCCGAGGGCTGTGGCCAAGGGCAGCCCCGGGCAAGAATTCGACGTGTTTGGGGCAGTGCCCTTCTTCACTCTGCAGCCTCAGGCGAGAGAGAAGGTGGACAAGGACCTCTCCTCTCCCATGGCTTTTCCCAGCCTGAGCCAAGAGCAGGATGACTTTGATGTTTTCACAAAAGCCCCCTTCAGCAAAAAGGCGTCTCAGCACGACGGGCAGGGGGCGGGGAGCGAGCCCCTGCTCTCCCCCCGCTCCCCACGGAGCGTCGATGTCTTCGGCTGCACCCCGTTCCAGCCTTCCCTCGTGCCCAGGACCGGCGGGGGCGCGGAGGACTTGTTCGGACTGGTGCCGTTCGAGGAGATCACGGGCAGCCAGCAGCAGCAGCAGCAGAAGGTGAAGCAGCAGCGGAGCCTGCAGAAGCTGTCGTCCCGCCAGAGGCGCCTCAAGCAGGACGTCTCCAAGAGCAACGGGAAGCGCCACCACGGCACCCCCACCTGCACGAAGAAGGCGTCGAAGCCGAGCTACCGCACGCCGGAGCGGGCCCGCCGGCACAGGAGAGCGGGACGCAGGGACTCGCAGAGCAGCAACGAGTTCCTGACCATCTCGGACTCCAAAGAGAACATCAGCGTGGCGCTGGCCGACAGCAAGGACCGGGCCAACCCTCTGCAGGCGGACGAGGGGCTGCTGGATCCCTTCGGGGCCAAGCCCTTCCACCCGCCCGACCTGCTGCGGCACGCGCAGCACCAGGGCTTCGGGGACGGCCGCGGGGAGCACGGCGCCGTAGTGGTGGCTGGGAGGGCCAGGCAGAGCTCCCTGCACGGAGCCCTTCACGGCGGCGACGGGCTGCGAACAGATGACTTTGGCGCCGTCCCCTTCACGGAACTGGTGGTGCAGCGCGCGCAGAGCCAGCAGCAGCAGGCGCTGGAGCTCGATCCCTTCGGAGCAGCTCCGTTTCCTGCCAAACAGTAGATGCTTCCAGCGGGTTCCCCCACCTCCACCTCCCCGAGCTGCTTCCTAGAGTTTTAACTAGCGGGGTCGTTCCTCTGGCTGAGCTGGCCGGGCCGGGGCCATGCCGGGTGCTGGGCTCGAGGCGGCCTGGCCAGCTGGTGCCGACAGGTTTAGGGTAGAGCGATCTCCAGAGGACGCAACGGACACCCCCGTGTCACCCCACGTGGCTGCGACAGGCAGCTCCGGGGGGAGACCAGCAGCGGCGCGCGAATCGCTGTCCCTGGCCGGGCCCTGCAGCACTCGCTGGTCCCACACCTCGGCGCCGCCTTTACGGTGCGCCGCAGCGAGCCGAGGTGCCGAGGGCACGGGCCGAGGTGGCGCGAGAGACCTTTCCACGTGTGCGGTGTCCCCGTCTCGGTCGCGGCGGAACTAAGAGCCAGAGAGTCCTGCCGGGACGACGGGACGAGCCGGGGCTCTGCGGCCGGGGGGAACCTGGCGCCAGGTCTTCGGGCCTGGAGCGCGGCAGCCATCGGTGAGCGGTGTCGTGGTGACGGTCACTCGTGCCCAAGCGCCCGTTTCGGTTTTCCCCAGTAAGTGCCATTAACGTAAAGCAGCGAACTGGGAGCTTGGAGGTAAAACCACACAGGGTGTGATGGCTGCTGAGACGGAGCCGGGACGGAGGGGCAGCGGCCGCAGGGCCGAGCCAGCGTTCGCAGCGCTCTGAAGACCCTCAGCCCCTGCTGGGAGGGGCGGGTCCACCCTGGGAGACGGCCGGGCACGGCCAGAGCGGTCGGTCGGTCGCCGGTTGGGGGTTGTGTCCGAATGCCCTTTCTGTGCCTCCAGGATTGGGGTCACAGGCGGCACGTGGGCTCTTGGTGATGCAGCTGTGACCCAGCGCTGGCTTTGGTTCCGGTGAGCCCATGCGGTGGGCTGGCTCCTGTGCTTTACACAGAGTCCTGCCGGACACACTGAGCTTTGAGGACCCCCCTCGTGCCCCAGCTGGCGGGAGCTGGTGGCTCCTGAGCTGCTGGTGACCTGTGTTGACACCATGAAGCCTTACAGGCAGGGCTGTGTCCTGCCACACGCCACCTCCAGGATGGTCGGTACTCTAGAGGTGTCTCGGAGCTGGGAGCGTGCGGTGCCGGAAGGTGCCGGGGAGGAACAGGCTGCTCGAGGATGCGGCTGCGCTGCCAGGTTGTGTGAGCTGTGTGTGCAGGGGTGGCAGCTTGTGCCCACCCGTGTGTGCCAGCAGCAGGGATGGCACGGGAGGGGCACTTGGCCTTTCCCCACTGGCCCGTCTGGAACTGCAGTCCGGCCCGGCTGGAAGCTCCCGAGGGGATGATCCCGTGTGTCGGGCTGGAGGTCCTGGCTGTGTCCCTGGGGAAAAGCCAAGTGTTTGGGGGTGTGCCCCTTGTCTTCCTGTCTCCTGTTGATGTTGTGGTGGGGGGATCCCATCCAGCATCTGTCTGCTGGCACCACAGGGTGTGGGAGCACTTGGGGTCGGGTCCCTCAGACCATGAGGTTCCTGCCCTGGGCCTGTGGGCCGAAAGGCGCTGGCGGGTCTGTAGCCATCACTGTCTTTATCTTCCTCCTCCTCCTCCTCCTTGGGGAGGGTGATGTTGTGGGTGTGTGGCCGGGCTGAGGGATGCAGCCCCCGGAGGTCGGGGTCGAGGCAGTTCCGCTCCGCTTGTGCAGGAGTTTGAGGCTTTATGGGAGCTGTTGTCAGCCGGGGCCTCGTGCCGCAGGCCGAGCCGCGCGCTGTAGCACGTCGATACTCAGGTTAACGTGTCCTCGCTCCTGCTCCACCTCCTCCACGCGCTTACGGCCATCCCGCCGCCGCCGGCGGACACTGACTGGGGCAGGTGGGTGGCAGCGAGGTGGCGGTGAAGCACCAGGTGGCCGGTCCCCAGGGCTGAGGCGCGGCTGGTCCTCGCTGAAGCCACGCGGCTGCCGCTGTCCCAGCCCAAAGGCAACTTCAGGGCTGGCTCAGCGCTGGGGGAGGGGAGGGTTAGTGCCAGGCCAGGGGAGGTGGCTCTGCAGACACGGGGACATCTGTGTGTTCAGGCTGGGCCTGACCGTTGGGGCGCGGGGGGTTTGGCTGCGTACCCGAGGCTCCGGGCTGGAGCGCTGGTGGCTCTCCTGGCAGTGGTGGGTTGGGGTTTGGCAGAGGGTCTGCGCCGCTCGGCGGAGCTCACCCAGGGGGAGGGTGGAGAGAGAGGCGGGGGG
>VXBZ01000680.1:20776-49664 GCA_013399135.1 Heliornis fulica | reverse complement strand
CGGGGGTACCCTTAGACAGCCGGTCCCCTCAGAAAGGAGCTCCCCTAGGGCAGCCGGGGGTGCCCTTAGCTGGAAGCATGGGACAGCTGGTCCCCTCAGGGGGTCCCCTAAAGTAGTTTGGAGCTTCCTCAGGCAGCCGGTTCCTTCAGGCAGCCAGGCTGTCCCCTAGGGCAGCCGGGGGTACCCTTAGACAGCCGGTCCCCTCAGAAAAGGGTCCCTTAGAGTAGTCTGGGGGTTCCTCAGAAAGGGGGTCCCCTCAGGCTGGGGTTCTGAGTGGGTTCTGGGTCCCCTGCCCTGCCGCTGCCCCTTTACCTGTCTGGAAGTGCCTGGCCGTGGGTGGGAGCATGGCGACGGCGCTGCGAGGCGAGCGGTGGGCCCGTTGCTCCAGCAGCCAGAGCTCGTGTAGAGGTCAGTGAGGGCCGGGGTGTCAGAGGAGCCTCAGGGGAAGCCCTGCCCCGGGGACAGCCTGTGCCTCCACTCGGGCTGGCGGCAGAGACCCCTGGCTGAGCGACTGTCGGTGTAGCAGGACCCGCACTCACACCACGCCAGGATGGTCTCTGGTTAACCATCGTTATCGACACTTCTTGGTCTGTGTGCTCTGCAAAGCACCAAAACCCCAGAAATGCAACTACCGAGAAGGCTCCTCAGGGATTTGCTTCATCTCCACAGGTAAAGTTGTATGGATTTTGCCCATTCCTCTCCCCATCCCCCCCCAAACCAAAGGGGAGTGGGGAAATTAATNCCAAGATGGTGTCAAGTGTGAACGATTTTCCCGTGGCAGGGAGACATATGCTGTCAGTAAAAGATGCGGGCGGGGGGCCTTTGAAACCAGGAATGACAGGACTGGGTGTTCGAGCCCTAGACCTCCCCGTACAACCAGCTGTGCTACACCACCCCCAGCTTCGTGTTCATTTGTGTGGCCATTTGCTTATCCCAGTTAAGTTGGGTTTGGTCAGCAGTAGTGTCCATCCATCAGTCACTGAGACTTCTGCGTGCCAGTGCTCTGACAACTGCATTCCTCCTGCCTCTGCAGCCAGTTGCTTGTGCCTTCCTCCTCAGCTGCTCCACACACTGGGTACATTTATCCTGCATGGAGCGCAGGGGGAACCGTGTTTGAAGTAGTAATTCAGCAGGCTTAGCTTTAAGAGCTGGTGCTCTCACCTTCTGGGTGAAATGGCTGGAAGATGTGTCAGGGGAAGTTTGGGTTGGATGTTAGGAAAAATTCCTTTCATGAAAGGGTTGTCAGACATTGGACCAGGCTGCCCAGGGTGGTGTTTGAGTCACCATTCCGGGAGGGGTTTAAGAGAAGAGTGGATGTTGTGCTGGGTGACACAGTCTGGTGTTGGACCTAGTGGGGCTGGAGAGAGTCTTGGACTCCATGATCTTGAAGGTTTTTTCCAATGGAAACCATTCTGTGGGTCTATGGTTCTATGAAGTATGGCTCTCAATGGTTCATTCCTCTTGCTTTGTTTCTGTCTTTCTTTCCACCTGGCTGCTCTGTTTCTGTTTCCCTTAACCCGAGGGTGCTGTTAATTGAATTTCAGGGATAATTCAGGAAAGACACAGAGACAAAACGTGTTGGGAAGGGAGATCTATGGAAAGATGTTCTTCAGGCAGGAGGGGAGAGACCCGGTGGCACTGCTGGCTGTACGTAGGATGGAGCACAGGACATGCCTCTGCGGACGGCAGAGCGGCGTTAGGCACGCGGGGAGCACGGCGTAGACACAGGCCTTGCGCAGCGGTGTGGGGCGGTGCGGGGCGGCTCAGCCGGACGGTGCTCAGGTGGTGAAGGTGTTGGTCGGTAGCTGACTCACAGGCTGTCATGTTTCTGCTCTGTGGTGAGGGGGCTGCTCCACCTCCAGCTGACCTGTACCAGCTCTGCTGGAGAACGGGAACGGGCCCGTTCTGGTCAGCTCAGCGCTCTTGGGCAGAGCCTGGGAGCAAGCTGAGGGGAAAGCTGGTCTGCGTGGGGACAGCCCTGTCCTGGCTCTTCCCTGCGCAGTGCTCGCCAGGAGAGTGAGGGAGCCAGCGCCTGTTTCTGCAGAGCCATGGATCTGGAGGAATAAAGGTACCGCTGCCCCAGAATTGGGGGGAGGGCGCCCGAGGAGCCCCTGGTACCGCTGCCCCGGAATTGGGGGGAGCGAGCCCGAGGAGCCCCTGGTACCGCTGCCCCGGAATTGGGGGGAGCGAGCCCGAGGAGCCCCTGGTACCGCTGCCCCGGAATTGGGGGGAGCGAGCCCGAGGAGCCCCTGGTACCGCTGCCCCGGAATTGGGGGGAGCGAGCCCGAGGAGCCCCTGGTACCGCTGCCCCGGAATTGGGGGGAGTGAGCCCGAGGAGCCCCTGGTACTGCTGCCCCGGAATTGGGGGGAGCGAGCCCGAGGAGCCCCTGGTACCGCTGCCCCGGAATTGGGGGGAGCGAGCCCGAGGAGCCCCTGGTACCGCTGCCCCGGAATTGGGGGGAGCGAGCCCGAGGAGCCCCTGGTACCGCTGCCCCGGAATTGGGGGGAGTGAGCCCGGGGAGCCCCTGGCTGCCGCGGTGAAGCCAAGTCACAGTCCTGCCAGCTCCAGCTGGTAAAGCAGGACGTTCCTTGGGCAATGACTCACTTGTCAAGCCAAATACTGCCTAGAAAGTTGCTACCAAGTTAAAACCTTAATTAGTCTTAATTTTCCATCGAATCATTAGCTGGCTGAGAACATTATACCTGGAGAAAACACTTTGTTTCCGAGCCCTGTGCAATTTAGATGGAATCCCAAGTGCTTCAAAGAGCTCAAGTCAGAAGGAATTGGGGCTGGCAGCACCTTTTTTTCTAATAAAAGAAGCTTTAATTGGCTGTTAAGTTAAAGCTTTCAAGCTTTGATAGGAGAAGTGTTATAGGTTGAATTGATAGGGAAAATTGAGAAACAATTAGGGCAGCTTTAAGTTAATTACTTACACTATTTATTTTGAGCTTATTGAACAATCGTGTTGCATGCCTAAGTGACTGAAATTAGCCATCTGTGCAAGACAGCTTGACCTGGGCTGACCCTCTCGGCGGGTAAGGAGCTTGCCCCAATTCCTGCGCTGCGTCCTGAGCTTCCCTGGCAGAAGGGCGGTTTGGGGAGCGCCGACGGACCTGCCGGGGGGTCCCGTGCCTGCTGCGGCTCAGGTCTCCCGCGCAGGCCGGGGCAGGGCAGGCTGTCGGGGAGGCGGTGGAGGAGCTGGGGGTGAGCTGACCCGTTCCTTGCCGGCCCCGGCCGTGCCCCTGAGCCCTGTGGCCAGCAGCGGGTGCCCTGTGATCCCCCCCCAGCCCGTCCGGTTAGGCGGCTGTGCGGGGAGCTCACCCGGAGCCGCCTCCTGCCCCGCATCGCGCTCGACGCGGCTCCAGCCTGCTGCGCTTTGGGGTCGCGGGTTTGGGTGGGTTTATTTTCCGGGGTGCAGCGAGGAGCAAGGGCTCGGAAGGAGACTCACCCCCGGGAGATGGCTCCGAGCGGCGCGACGAGACCGACAGGGCTGGGCGCCGACCTTCGGGGCCGCGGCCGCCCCGGGCCGCCGAGGAGCCCCGGTCCCTGCAGGGGGCAGTGTGGCACCGCGGCTCCGCAGGGCCCGGCCGGGGGCACCCGGGCCCGGGGCTGAGCCCGGGGACGCGGGGCGGAGCGGGCTGACCCCGGCCCTGAGGAGCGGGCGGCCGGGCCCGGAGTGGGGACCGTGCCTGGGATTCCCGGGTGCGGTACGAATACGCTGTCTGAGGCGGCGAGAGCCAGAGCCCCTCGTCATGTCGGACAGGCGCTGCCTCACCCTCTCTTGGGAGCAGCCAAAGCGCCTCTGGAACTGCCTGATGCTCTGATTAGAGCTGCATGCAAGAGAGGAAGGGTCGTGGCTTTGGGGAACCCAGTCTGAAAAATCCCGTAGGTGTGAGAATGGAAATCCAGGGACACCCCTGCTCCACAATGTCCCTTCGTGAGAGAGCGTTAGGAACGCGAGTGTGTGCTAAGTAGAGTGACCTTGAGAGCAGCAAAGCTTGACTCGGTGCTCCTCACACCTGGAGATACACCTTTCTTCCTCACATCGTCCTAGGGTTTGTGTGGGGAAGTTCTGGGTGGCTGCCTGTGGTGTGCTCCACGGTAACAGAGATGGAGCAGCTTCCAGGAGTGCCCGGAACAGAACGCTGACATCTGTCACGGGGCTTCGGGCTCTTTCCTCTCCCCGCGGAGAGACGCACGTGCGACGTGCGCGGTCAAGTGACTTGACTTGTTTGGGGTAAGGCTCTTCCTTCCTTTTTTGGTGAGTTGGTGGGGTTTTTGTATTATTATTATTTTTGGTTTCTGATTCAATCCCTTTGGCTTTCAGCTCCGGCTTCTGAATCTCAGCATCTGTCAGTGGTGCGATAAATTCTCTTTGGTGATAAGAGAACAGCTGCCAATAGCAAGAGCAAGAATGGCATTTGGGCATTTTCCTGCCCTGCAAGAGCTTACAGTCAGCAAAAAAAAAAGCACTGTGCACACAATGGAAGAAGGCACCTCCTCTGCCCAGACCACTTCTTGTTTTTTCCCAACTTAGCAGCATCCGTACCCCTCGGTACTGAGCAGATGCACACAAACAGTTGTGCAGTGTGGTGGAGTCCTGAACCTGAGGACCTGGGATTAACTGACAAAGGGCTTTGTGTCTGGATAGGTGGTGAGGGTGAAAATGGTGAAAGGAGAACAAGAATATTTTTTGGGGGGGGGCGGGGCAGGAACTAGGGGATTTTCCGAGAGAGAAGCTGTTNGGTAGGGAAAAAATTAACTCCTTTCTGTGGAGTCCTGCATTTTGGGACTATAGTGTGTGGGTATTGGCTTGGTTTATTTATTTGGGTTTTTTTTTTTTTGTTCTTTTTTTGTTTTGTTTTTGTTTCCTCATATTTAAAGGTCTCTCTAACTCCAGCTTGCCTATAAAATTTTATCACCACTAGAATTCATGCCATGACAGAAGGCATTTTGAGACAAACTACTCTGACCACAGAGGTTTTGTTTCTCTAGTTGTGGTGAGTTTAGCTGATTTATTCATAATGAGGGTGAAACTCCAGGAATTGTGGACAGCTTTGATCGATACGGTGGTTTCACTCTTGGACAACCGTGTGGGTTTCTGGCTTGGCTGACGTGGGGAGCAGGCCATTGCTGTGAAAGGCAGGGTCTCTCTGGCAGCACATTTCTTAGGGGGGGATCATGTTTCTGAGACGCTGTTGAAGTCAAAGTAGCTGTTCTTTGAAGTAGTCCTACGGTTGTGCTTCACACCACGGTGGTGTCTCGTGTAGCTTTCCAATAGAGCAGGAGAGAGGCTGGGACTTCAGTGACACTTAAGCGTGTTTTGAGCTGTGCAGACACTCAAGATGATTTCTTGGTGTCAGGAGGATCAGGTGCCCTTTACAACACTTTTGTTGTAAAGCTGTATTGTTGCTGACTGACCTCTGGAGGTGTTTGAATGTCGTCATAAATGTGACAGGAGACACATGTTCCCGCTGGGCTCTGATGAGGGTTGTATGCCTGAATCGATTTGACCCTTTCACAACCCTTTCCAAACTTTTCATGTGCTCTTAAATTTGACCTGTGAAGTGCTTCCATCGCCCCAGACAAGGCCTGGGTCCTTGGCATTTGGGACCATCCCACTGCAGTAACTTCTAGCCTGGTTTTTCCTCAGCTGCCAGGACCGGTGCATGCAGATAGTGATTTCGGGATTGGTTTTCTATTCCTGTTTGTAAATGCCAAAATCTCAACTAAATAGCAGTGCTGTGGTTTGAGAGTTGGAGATGTCAAAATAAAGGTTTGCCTTGCCTTCAAAAATGCTTTGAGACAGAGTGGATCTGGGAAATGGGGAGGAAACAACTGTCTTGTTTTGCTGACTGCACTGTGGATAGAGTTTCCCCTCTGCCAGAGCTGGGTTTCCCCCTTGCTAGTTAGTTTCTGTTGGGAGATTTTAGTTTTTCCTCAGTTATCTGGATTACTAAAGTCTTACTTAAAAATAAGATCCCATGATCTTCCAGAGAGAAACATGCCATTTTCCTTCTCTCATCCTCATTGCCTCTTGAGCTTCTTGAAGTCATTGAGACCTCAAAGTGCAGATGTATGGAGGAGACAATGTGGGAGGAGCCACTGGGAAGTGGAGGATGAAGTACAGTGTAACTGGCAACATCTTGCAGTTGGTTTTAATGTGTTATTTTGTAACGTCCCATGTCCACTTGTGGTGCTGGTAGATGCTGTGGTCCCATCTTGACGTGAGGCTGGGAGCCCTGGAGTGCATCTCTCTTCAGCAACTACTCTCTCTGCAGATGAGAGGGGGAACACAGTCACTATCCTGCTTCCCCATCTAGTTTTACCCTTTTTCATCAAACCGTGTGACCATTTCATCAGTTCATTCTGTGTATTTATTTTGAGTTATCAAACACTGAGCAAGGTCCATACCAGGTAGTTTCACAGTCTGAAAAGCATCTGTTAGAATTTTGCTCGGTTGTTCTCCACTGGGATCTTCCTCACCGTGTCCTTCGGCTCGCAGACCGTGCTCATACCCTGTCCCACAGCCACACAAGACTCCACATCCCGGGAGCGGCCTGTGGGCACTTGAAGCAGAGAGTGAACCTTGGGAAGCTGTTAGGCTTCTGTAGCCGTGGGATAAGGTGCTGCAGCCTCTCCTTGCAGCACGGTACTGGGGAGAAGGAGGTGGTGGTGGCCCTCACCAGTTGTGCTGTAGACAGTTGGCGTTCGGGTGCTGCTGCCCCAGCCCGTCCGTGTCCAGCCTTGCGCTCCCCGCTCAGCGCTGACGGCCGCCTCCTGACGCTGCCCCTGCCCTCGGACTGGCGCGGCCACTGGAAGCTCTTCAGCCCGCAGCCATCGGGGCTCCAGTTTTGTCAGCTTCTGCTGTGTCCTGAGGAGGTATCTCACAACCATTTGGAGTGTGCCTCCTCCCCATGTCACCTCTTGTCATTCCCACGGATGCTGAGTGACGGGAGCCTGGAGCTGTCCTGCAGCCCGGCGCTGCAGGGGTGCGCAGCGGTACTGGCGGTGCAGCACCGGGATGGTGCAGGGAGGGGAGCAGAGCCCAGCGCTCTGCTGCTTGTCCTGCAGCCACACTCCACGGCGAGCAGCACGGCCTGGGCGGTGTGTCTGGCAAGCTGGGGTCCTTTCCAGCAGCCTTGTGAGGAGTGGAACAGCCACGGGTGCTTCCTCCTCGCTCGAGCTGGAAGTTTGGAGGGCAGCTGAGTTTGCTAATGTTTGTGCTTTGGTGCAGAGTGTGAGAAATGTTGATGAGGCATGAGGCAGAACAGCTTGCTTTATTGCTGCTGTATTGACTCTGCAGTGCTGACAGTAGTTAAAAAACTGGATTTTGTACATAAGCTTAGTTAATATATAGAACTTGGATGAGGGCTAGGAACAGCTATGGGCGAGTGCCACGGTCTCTCTGTCATTAGAGTCACTTCCCTGCACAGCCCCACACTTTCATTTCAGTCACTTCAGTATCATTGGGAAGGGCTGACATTTTGGGAACATTTGTCCAGGATGAACAGGAGTAGCAGTTTCCCTGCTTTGTCATACGAGGGGATGCACAGTGGGGTCAGTTATTCTCTCAGTTGTTGGCAACGGTGACGTTTTGGTTTCAGGTATAACGCCTGGTGTTCTTGGTCCAAAGCAAAGGCTCCCTGATGTCTTTTAAAACCAAGACCAACTGGACAGGCTGCAGTCTCTTGGGTCCCCAGGGACATATTGGTGTTGAGCTTCCCTGAGGAAAGCTCTGCTGTGGTGGGAAAGCCATTTTAATAGCTCTTGAGAGAGTTGTGTCTGCTCTCGGCTTGGCCCTCCCTTCTGCGTGTCGAGTGGTGTTGGAACCGCGAGTAACCCGGGAGAGTAGATGAGTTTGTCTGCAAGCCCCTCTCTCTGCACCAAAGCTGTCATGACTTCATGACAGAGATTTCCAACTAGCTTTCCCAAATGATGAGTGCAGACACACTGGCTGTTTCTGAGGTGGGAATGAATGGTGAACTCATCAGGTCTTTTGCTTGGGAATCCTGCTGAGTTCAGTGGGAGTGCTTGTTTGAGGGAGGGGGTCTCGCCCATGAGAGCCAGGCTTGTTCCTGTGCAGTGCCAGAGTCCCTCCTCACCAGCACAGACGGGTGAGCGGTGGAAGAGACGGTGTTTTCGTGTTTGTTTGGGTGTTGGCTGTGTTCAGCCTCGCAGCACTCGTCTGCGTGGTCCCCAGGTTGACGGGCATCATCTCATGGAAGTGGATGCAAATACCATGGAATCGCTGGAAGAATATTTATCAGCATCCCTCTCTCCACCTCAGTTAAAAAAAAAAAAAGGCCTGCAGCCTCATTATTATTTTAATGTAACTTCTGACATGAGGAGATCAAGCAATTATCTCCTTTCTGAATGTCACTCTCTGACTGTCAGTGTGAAGAGACCAACTGTGGCTGTTTGTGAGAGCAACTTTCCAGGCACACTATGCGAGGGGCACTGGTGACTCTCAGGTTGCTGGAATGTCTTTTTTTTTTTTTCCCTTTTTTTTTTGTTTTAATGGACTAGTAAATTATTAGGATGTGGACTTGTCAAACGGGCTTGCCAGGTTTTCAGCAGTCATCCCAAGTGGACTGCCTAAGAAAGGGCTGGCACTGCATCACATGGAATGACCGATGATATGTCATATATTTTTAATGGGCAAAATGTTTTAATAAACATTCTCCCTCCTAAAACACTGGATTTTAAAATAGGTTTTAGCCTTGAGCCATGTAGCTACCCAGCTGTGAATTTTATAAAGCAGCAATCTCCACATCATTAGATGTTATGACTGATACGGCAGCGGTTGCAGCAGTGAGGATCTCCACACATTAAAAAAGTTTCCACTAACAGTTAAAGGAAATACAGGTCTACTTGAAGACTTTCTCAGCCCAGAACTAAAGCAGTTCTCAGGAATTCTGGGTTCAGGAGTGTGCTGTTTGCTGAAGGATCTGTTTAGTCAAGCCACAGTGGTTTTTGTGCCTGGCTGCTTTAATCACGCTGCCTGCACTTCAGAAAACCACGTTTCTTTTTCTCTTGATGCGATTCCCACATTTTCAGCCAGTTGGAATTCAGCTGAAATGGTGCAGAGTGCAGCAGATTAGACCCCAGCTTGAGCTGCCGTAGTTGCATTGGAAAAGGCTGCTTGGTTTTTGTTTTGGTGGCGGTCTGGGGTTTTCCTGAGTGACAACAGTTATCTTGTTTTACTGAGAAGCATGTGGGATCACATCTAGAACTGAAAGATGGTCCAGTGACTGCTCCTTGGGCAACCCGGGTCAGCCCCCTACTTCTGTGCAGCAGTCACTAAAGCACCAAGCCTCTTTGAGATCTGTTCTCTCCAGCCTGAACCAACTGCCCACCAGTCTGTCCCTCTGGGAAATGGCCTTCCTCCCCTCCAGTCTGACGTGTCACTAGATGGCAGGGGGACATCCCAGCCTCTGTGTGTTGCTAGAGCCCAGTCCTGCTTTGTCTTGTGCTTTCTTACACCCTCTTTGGACTGTAATGGTCCTTTACACGTGTGCTAAGAGCTTAAAGAGCTGACAGTGCTGGTGTTCCTGAGCTCTCTGCTGCCTGTGTGTGTTGCCTATGACTGTTTGCAAGTAATTATCTCCGTTCATTTATTTCCTTTGCAGGAAATCACCTTTTCCAATTCTGTTAGGATCCCAGTAGTCATTCAGGAGTTCTGTGGACAGTGATTGCTCTAGTATTTTGCAGGTAGTTTCAGGTTGAAGTCAGCACCAGCCTCGGTCCTGTGCCTGCAGGATGGCAAGAGAAGGGTAAATGTTGCTGAGAAATCCGTCCGGGTTCCATTTGGGCGAGTGCTGATCTCCTCCAGCAGGCACAGCTCGTCCGGTGCCGGTGCTGTCCACATGGCTTCGTCCGGTGCCGGTGCTGTCTGCTCACCACTGAACTGGATGTATGGCTGCAGGTGTAACTGCTCAGCTGCACAGTGTCAGGGTTTCCTTCTGGAGCCAGGAGAAGGCACTTGTGTCCCTAGGAGCACAAAAGCAGCTTTCCCTCGCTGGTCACACGGTGATGGCTCCTACAGACAGGTATTCCAGACAGGTCTTGCTGTTCAGTTTTGGTCTGTCCCTGCTTGGTGGCTGGACTGCCCAAGGAGGCCTTGTGTCCACTGGCACGAGGGTTAGCTCTGCGAGTAGCAGCTCTGACAGAACCAGTTAGTGGTCACCAAGACTCACCCTGCCCCGTCCTTCCCCCTGGGGACGGGGCAGCGTCTGACAACGCATCGCTGGCAGTCTGAGGGATTCAAATACATGAGCACCAAACAACAGCTTTGGGGAGGGGGGTCCTGGAGGGAACCCCGGGACCAGGCTGTGTCCCAGCACCTGATTCATAGGGTCATGCTCACGGGAAGAAGCTGACCTTGCGGTCAATGTCTCCGATTCTGAAAGGAGCTGAACCAGAGAGACATTTTCTTCTGCAGGTTCACACCTTTCTTGCCTGTAGGTGGGTGGTGGCCTCCCTTCCAGAGGTGAATGCGTTGCTGTTGCTCCACAGTTTTGGCTTTTTCCAGCAATATGATGACCAGACAGGAGAGAAGGCAGGGATCTGCAGTGCTAGCTCCTGCGAGGGCAAGTGGGGACCAGCAGCTGCTGTTCTACTGGGCTTTTGGTCCAAAAGGCCCATTGCACCAAGAGCATGAAAGGAACCCCATTCAAAGATGAGAGAAAGTCACTGAATCAGGTCCCTGCTCAGGAGAAGACTCTTCAGTTCACTTGACAGTCTGGTGCTGCCCTTCTCAAAGGAGTCAGAGTAACTCTGCCTTGTGCTCCATGCAGGGCAGATTTGAAGAGTGTCTGGGTGTGTGTGTTGGTTCNAGGAGTCAGAGTAACTCTGCCTTGCGCTCCGTGCAGGGCTGGGTGTGCAAGTTGGTTTCACTTCTTTTTTGTGTAACTCCTGTTCCTCGTGCTTCAGAGCTCATGAGAGCACGTCTGCAGACCCAAAGCACTGTGGTCTCTAAAGCTCTCCTGGTGACTCCCTACATCCTGGGAAGGCTTAGTGGCCCTGCAGGACTTGGCTCTGAGCAGTATCAAGCCTTCCTGCAGGTGACCTCTTGTGATGGGCTCTTCTCTCTTGCTGCTGTCCAGGTGTCACTCGGTCCCGTGTTGTTGCTCTCCCTGTTCCTCAGGGGATGTCTGTCAGGAGCAGTTAGTTACATGGCAGATAAATCTGATTCCTTTCAGGTGAAAAGCTCAGTCAGGTGCGTTGCTGCTTGTTTTGCTTTAAGGTCCGTGCCTGTTAGGCAGTGATTTCTAGCACTTTCTCCTCGCTGCTGTTACCCCTCATAAACTGCATTCCCAGGGGCCTGACAAACCTGTGTCACTTGAGAGCAGCAGGGTCCCCCTGCCGCAGCGGAGCGCTCCTGCCCCCGCTGCCTGGCCTCGCTGCGTTCTCCCTCCGGAGCGTTGGGCCAGGGCAGAGCCAGAGAGGGTCCACAAAGTGTCGATAAGTGACCGTCCCCTCCCCTCTGGCACGCGAAGGAGGGGTGGGTCAGTCGCCTTCCTCCCCGAGGAAGAGGAGCTGTGCAAGCACCGATTGACCTTCCACGAGGACCCGACTTCCAGGGTGGAACCGGGGCGGCACGTGCTCCCCAGCGCACGGCTTGGTGCGGCACGGGAGGGCTGCCAGCCCCGGCACGATGTTTGCACAGCCTGCACGCGGGTTCAGTTAAGTCTTGAAAGACTTTGTGGGTTATGACATTCCCTTAAATGTGCTGAGCTTTCTTTAACCTTTCATAAAACATTGTGATCTTTATGGACTGTATCATATTGTGCAGTAATGTGCTTTATTGTCCACAGAATAAGCTTTTCTTAAAGATAATTGGAAAGCTGGAAATGGCTGCTATCGGCTGATTTTTTTTTTTAATACATTATTTCTGAAATGGGCCTGGTGTAATAATGACCCTATCTGTTCAAGATTTAAGGTTTGTCTTGGCAGAGAAAATTGATCCATTTCACCTTTGTCTAATGGAAATTTTTATCTGGGATTATCTGTTTATGTAAATGAATGTTCCTCTGAAAAGAGAACTTGAGGGGGCTGTAAATCTCGGTGACACTTTCGTTTCATGGGGGGAAAATTGGAAAGGATTCCGGTATTTATCTGACTGAAATTGGTTATAAAAACAAAATTATCTTCGTGTACCTGCTGCATCTGATGTTTCCTGGAATTTCATTACCTTTTTGAATAAATACAGCGTCACGTTGTATACAGGATTCTCTGTGATTAGCCCCGAAATTGTTGGGGGGTCGGTTCCTGGCGTAATTATCAGGAAGAGGCAGCCTCTTCGGGGCAGTGGCATTCTGATTCCGTGCCCTAATGGGTACCAATTAGCACAGCCACATTATTCATAGTGCTCTGTGTAGAGCAGTGAAAATATACATGAGGGTTTTTTCCTTAGGAATTGGGGTTTTTATGCTGTTGTTGTTGTTTTTTTTTTTAACTGAGGAGTGAATCTAATTACAGAGAAAATGTCTTTGGCTAATCAGCTTTTGTTTACAGTTTGCAGAGCCGGGCTGTGAGTGCAGCATTTCAACTCACATTTTAAACACCATTTCAACTCATTTTAAACACCATCCTTCGAAGCAGTTTCTCTGTTAAAGAGACAGAGTAGGTTTTTGGCCAGGTTTCCCCTTGAGGGCTCGATGACACGGCAGGGCCAGGCTGGATCCTGCTGGAGCCGCCGTGCCGGCACACAAAACGTGGCGTACGCGCGCTGGCGTGAGCACGGCTGCCTGACACGGCTGCTGTGGATGCCACCTCTTTGTCACACAGTGGGCCTGGCTGAGCAGGCAGTAGAGTCGAGTTGGTGCTCACCACTGTGTTAACAGAGGGGATATCATACAGTATAGTACAATAAGGTGCAACCTTTTTGCCCACTGTGAAACTGAACAAGGTGAAAACCCCCCGTGTTTTCACAAACCTACTTTGTAGACATCTGACCCTCGCTGCCTGTGGCAGTTGAACACAGTTTCGATGGCGTGGTGACATGATCACGTCAGCTGTATGTGGCCAGAGGAACACACACTAGACACAAACCTCCAAAAGCCACCCCTGTCCCCTGGCTGCCCAGTGGAGGAGGAACCTTCCTCCCAGGGTCATCGTCTGAGTCTTCCCGGGGCGATCTCCGTGGGAGTTGGGCCGGTGGCTTTCGTGAAGAGGGGATTTGCCCTCTGCTTTTCTAGATCATACTGTAATTTATGCTGTACCGAGGTGCCTCAAGACTTTCTCAGTGATCTGGCCTAGCCATGAGCACTAAAAATAGAGAAATATTTAAGGGGGCAATTCAGCACATCACCAGCGTTCACTCTCTGATATCCAGCACGTTTCTCTTGACTCTTTCATGTCTTAGTGTTGCTTAATTTTATTTCCATAAAACTTCACGCAGCGATGTTCCCTCCCCAAGTTCTTCACTTTTGTGACTTTCTGCTCCACGTTCCAGGCAGCCATTTCAGCTGGAAATATACATTATTACCAGCTCATTAAATCCAAAATAAATGAAGTGGAAAATTACAGAACTCCATGGATTACGCTGCACCCAACTCAAAATAGAAGTGTGTGATTAAAACCAAAATGATCTGCGTTTTAAAAATGGATTAATAATTTTGGGCCCAGCTGGCAAACTATCATATCAAATGTGTTTCCAGAGTTGGGCTAATGTAAATCAAACCCCAGTAAAGGTGCTAAGGTGGGCTGCTATGGGTGCAGGGCTTCCCAGTATCTGTGCTCAGGGGGGGAAAAAGAAAATAAAAGGAGAAATATTTGTAATATAAAGGAATGCAGCATGAGAGACCCTCGTGGAAAACGTGGCTTGCTGAGGCAGCAAGAAGGATGCAGAGAGACCACTGGAAATTCAGCCTTCTCCGGGGTGGAGAGGGACCAAGTGTGTAGCAAGGCAAAGCTGGTCCGGGAAAGTGCCTCGTCCACAGCAAACTGCTGGGAAGCAAATCCATGGCACAGCCTCACCTGCCAAGCTGAAAGGGGGTCGGGTGGTCTGTGTGTCTCAGGAGGCCCCACCGCAGCTGTGCTGGACCCCCATGGCTACATGGGGTCTTGGTGCCTCTGAGCAGGGACACAGCACGGGGAGTTACCTCGCCATGAGCACACAGGACCCACCGGTGCCGTAGCCGGTCCCAGCAGGGTAGGAAGGTCTTTGCCAGCCCCGCGGCGGTGAAGCTCTGTATATGGGGAACAGATTTCTCTCCTCTCCTCTCTTTAACCTGTTTCTCCTGGTTTAGCTCCAGTTTCCCTAGAGCTTAACCAGAATGAAATGGGGTAAGTGGTGAAGTGGCCTCTTCCACGTTCTGTGGGTGTCACTGTTTAACAGCGAAGAGGAAGACGGAGCGGTAGGAGTGAGGAGTAGAAAAAGGCAGGTCAGTACTTTGGAGAACAGATACAGCTGAAGCTCTGTTTCCCTGTGGCATTTCACCAGATCTTCTGGGCTTTGTCAAGTGTTCCATGCCTGGGTACATCTTGCCATTCCTCTCAAGGTGCAGAAGAAGGGAGTATTTTACAAAGCCTAGAACAAAGGCTGTGAAACACTGAAGTAAAACTAAAGATCACACAGGTAAAAATATTTTTTCTTGTTTGCCCCACACCCCATGTGGGTCGGTGTTTGATGCTGCTGCTGGGTTGTGGTTTGTGTGGGCGCCTGGACCGGAGGGACGGGTCTGTGACAGGACAGTGAGCAGTGCTGCAGACTCAGAACGGGTTTCCTTGTGCCTGTGAGTGTCATGTCTGCCTGGCCCCTGCAGCAGAGCACAGTAACCCCCATCTCTGTCTTTCTGTAACCTCGAAGAGCTGTTACAGACAGTGGAGAAAGGGAGGGGGGACAAAAAGTGGACCATCTGTGGATGCAGATGGGGATTTGTGGACGGTGTACAAGTTGCAGTCATCGAGTGAGCGGAGATGCCCAAAACATGTCACACAAATTGACCAATCCGGCTGGTGAGGGCAGCATCAGCCTGGATCAGCCTGGCCCACCCCAGCAACTGTGCAGCTCGTGCAGGCAGCCAGGCACTCCGACGGCTTCTCTCTCCCGCTGCTGCCCGGCAGCCGGAGCTGCTTGTACCTGTGTGCTCGACCTGCCGAGGTGTTGGTGTGGGTTGGTTCCCTGGCAAGGGACGGTGCAGGGTCATGTACAGTAGTGATGTTTGATTACCAGCTGCTCTCCATGGTGTGTGTTTGGCCAAGCTCTGTTTGCTTTGCTTACTTAGATTTCTTTCCCATTATAAAAGATGACTCCCCCCACCCCCCAACCCTGCATTTGTTGGAGAAATCAGTTCTAAAGGAATCCATGCTCTGCTCCTGTCCTGGTTTGGGGCAGGACTGCTTTAAGTTGGAAGGTGTAAGCGTTCCTGGACACCAAATCAGTGGGTTACTCTGGCCTTCCTGGGTGCCAGCTAATCTTTTTCTTTTCTGCTTTCACCTCGAAAGAGCTCCTCAAACCCAGCCTGTTTCCCGTACGAAGCCTGTCTTTCAGTTGTGTTCCAGGTACACGTGGTCCTGCTTCGGGGCAGGGAAGTGCCTTACACAGCTCTGCAGTGCTGGGAGGTGGTGGTTTGACTGGTGCTGAAGGGCAGGTCGCTCTCCTGGGCAGATAGAAATGGGGTTAGAGAAGAGTTGGCTGCTGGAGTGGGAGTTCCTCAGTGGGGGCAGCGAGCTCCTGGGTGGTCTCTCAGCTGGGAATGCACTCCTGGGTGGTACTCCAGGAACTTCCCGTGAGGATCAGACCTGGGCTGGCAGGAGGACAGGCACTCATCCCTCAGCCCTCTCTGGTGCTGATGTGCTCCCAGTGGCTTACTCTCCTGTGGAAGAGACAACCTGTGTTCTCTCATGGGCTCTCTATGGGCGCCAGTGAGTCCTGAATGCGTGGGACAGGCGGTGGGGCAAGGCTTGAGGGCCTGAAGAGCGCGGTCCCAGCCGCTGGACCCGAGTGTGCCAGCCTGCTCGCAGAGCCCGCAGCTCAGCGGGCTGTGCACAGCTGCTCGACACTCGCCTCAGCGCGAAGGAGAGCACGGGTTTTCAAACCATTCTGAGATGTACAGCTAGTCCCACACAGGGGTTCCTGCCACCCCTGGGGCTTTTCAGGGTGTGACCTATTTCCTAGTGACCTCCTGAACCAATGGAATGGAAGGTGAGGAGAGGGGGGCAGAGAGCAGTGCACCTCCTCGTGCTGGGTTTCCTCAGAGACAGCGGGTGACACTCACCAGTCTGTAAGGAAGAGGCCAGGGGAGGCCTGAGCACAGGCTGGGGTTCCCTCAGAGCAGCTTTCCTGCAGACAGGGGTTGTGGTTCCAACCTCCGTGTCTGCTGCCAGAGGCCCCTTTGCATTTTAGATCTGAACTAACAGCCATCACAGCTCAGGTGCTTACACAGCATGCCCAGACTGTACTTAGGCATACTGCATTTGTTTGCCCAAGTACCCAGAGCCAGGTCCTATTTCAGAGAGGACAGTGGTGACCGTGGCAGTTCAGCCTTGCAAGCGTTTTCTCCGTTTGTATTTCATGGGACTCTTTGTTTTAAATGGGCCCCGTGTTTTGTGAGCTGTAACGTCTCCGAGCCTGCTTATGGGGGACTGCAGAGCAACAAGCTCCTTGTAATGCCTTTCAGGATGGCTCCATTTATATTAATTGTGTCACTAAAAATATTCCTTTTACTTAGGGGAGCACACTCTGCCTCACAAATCATCCAGATAAGAACTGTGTCTGCAGCAGGTTAGTACTTCTTTAAGGAGTGGATTCTTTCTCTGGCAGCTTTAAAATAACCCCCGCTCTGCTGTCTGCAGGAGCTGGTGTAGAAAGCTGGTGCATGGCACTGGCTGGCTCCTGGTTTGCCAGCAGAGTTGGCTGCGGTGCTGTGCTTAGAAACAAACCGGTGCCTGTGGCCCTGAGTCATGCAAAGCTTCATCCTGAAGTGATGTGATAGCGGTGAGCGGGGGAACTGGGGTGCCATGCACTTGGCGACGCAGGTCACGGTGACACGGTTGTGTGTGTGTCACCCTCTGTTCCCTGAGAACACTCAAGTGTGAGGGCCACGACCGAAGCGTGTGTCAGGGCCAGCTCACAGCTTCTGCCTCGGCCTAGCGAGTGCTGCGTGTGTCAGACACCGGGGCTGGACGCGTGGGAGGTGCTGGCAGAGCCGAACTCCCCCCCTGGGGCTGCCAGCTCACAGCCCAGCCGTGGCTTGGCCCCGCTGCCTGTTCCTCAGCCGCCGGCTCCAAGCCCGGCTCTTCCTCCGGGCCCTGCGCTGACTCAGCTCCCCGCGGCCGGCCGGTGCCTTCACTGCTCACCCCGACCCTCGGGCCCTGGTCTAGTTCGGCAGAAGCTGCACCAGCTTCTGGGGGTTGCTCTCCCCTCCCACTCTTCCCTTCTGCTCTGCTACTTACTCCACCTTCCCTGACTCTGCGCTTTCCCCCTTCCTCCTCCAAATCCCTCCTCCTCTTCCTTCCCCCCACCCCCCCAAAGTCTTGGGTTCTTCCTGCTTGTAATTTGTCGCTAATCAGCTGTCAGTGCTGGAGCAATGATGAGAGGTTCATCTCTTGCTGAGGGTAATGGCCTTAAAAGTCACAGAGTCAATGTCAATGGGATCGCTCCAATTCAATCAGAGACCTGAATGAGAAATGGCCCCCGCTGACATTAGCACTCATTTTGAGCCCAAGCATCTGGGCCCTAGTAAATAACCATCAGTGGGTGGGTCCGGGGGACAGGTCATTAGCCCCACGAAAAATAAATATCGTTTCCCTTGATGGCTGCGAGTAATTTAGCTCAGACGAGGAAATTTCACCCTAGATTAAGTATGATGAGCCAATATCAGTCAGAGGAGGCCAAACAGTGAGAGCTTGATGAGATAGAGGGAAATTTATATGCAGCTGGCTGAATGCAAGATGAGTTTAAAGAAATGATGTTCTCCTCCACTCTTTAGCCACGTGCAGTGCCAGGCACTGCTGTTTCCTGCAACTGACACCCCCTCCCCACGCTCTCACAGCCCCTGGGCATCCCCACCCCATCCTCCAACACCAGCCTCTGCCTCCAGACCACTGCCTCTCGTGCTGACAGCTTCCCACCCGAGGCCTCCGAGTGGCAGCGGCAGCGGCGGCAGCTTCCAGAGGAGCTTGTCATGTCCACGGGCTCGCACACGGGTCACAGCCGTGGCCTGAGAACAGCGGGGGGCTTAGTCACTCTGGGGGTCCTCAAGGCCTGTCACCTGCTGCCTTTCTCTTACACAGGTGGCACAGGGAGGCTCCCCCTGGATGCTTGCTCCATGTACTTTTTACTTTCCCCAGTTACTTATTTACCCCATCCATGTAGCACTCGATGTGCTCGGTGGCTGTTAATTTGTCCCCAGTCCCTCTTTACTGGGAGCACACACTGGGTGTTTACATCAGCTGGGGGCAGTAAGCAGGCAGCTCCTCTCCCTCACGGGCCCAGCTCTGTATCCTAAAGCTGTGGCAGGGGTCTGTGCCCCAGATGTGCTCAGAGTACAAACCAGGCACGCTGTGGTAACCAGTTTGGCTCTCCTCCTTGTCAGGTCTTCAGACAGACCCCATGGGTGACTGGGACCGGAGCCTGGGATGAGCTGGGATGCAGGAGGAGAACTGCAGTGGGCCAAGAGCAGATGGAAGCCAACAGAAACCACGTGGAGAAGTCAGGTATTTCAGCCTTGTCACGGGGAACTGCAAAGGGAGGGAAGTGAGAGGCCTTGCTACAGCTTGTAGATGCGCTGTTTGTCTCTCAGGAGACCAGGTTCATTAATTGTGCTAAGAACAGAAGTCTGGCTGTGTGGGTGGCTTTGTCCTTTATTACTACTACTCTGTGCATTTCCTTGTGCCTGACTGTGTGTCTCGCTTCGCTTACGTTCCCTGCTGCCCCCTACAACACGTGAACAGTGAGCAGGGTTGAGTGACACAAGGCCAGGGGTGGCAGCCTGCTGGGAGCGCGGCTGTTCTTTTACAGGCCGTGCCGGTTGGAAGCCAGCGATTGATCTCCACTAGCTCGTTTGCACACTGTCCTCCCAAGTCACAGCACAGCACTGTTCTCCCACATCTCTGTGGACCTGCTCTGTCACTGTGCATCACAAGCAGCTTCTAGAGGGTCACTTGGTGACCAGCAGCAGACATGTACCACTTGTGTGAGGATTTGGTTTTAAGAAACGGGTTCCTGCATGTCGGCCTCTTTTTCTTACGCACAGCTGAGCAGAATCTAAGGTATCCCTGTCAGTGTTGTGCCTCTGCTGAAAGCTGCTCTGCAGAGCAAGAGACCCAAGTGCCAGAGGAATGACATTAGCACTTCATGGTTCCCCTGGCTTGATAGTATCTGACCAGCATCTCAGAAGTATTCCTTCTCCAGATTAAATCCTGTGCAGGTGTGGTCAGTGGAATTACAGTGATTTGTTGAAATCACAGGCCTGGCCAGGCAGAGGGGCTGAGCCCAGGAGAAGAGTGAAAGGCAAAGCGCACAGATGCACCCCACCTCCAGCATCCCTGCTGCTGAATGGTCTTTGGATTACAGCTGCAGTCAGTGCCCAGGGGCCCTGGCAGGCAGAGCCACCTTACAGGGCTGCCAAGTCCCTCGTGGCCAGCTGCTTGTCCAGCTTTCCTGTGAAACTGCAGTGCCATCAGGAGCTGACAGTGTCTGTCACTTTGGAGAGTGCTCCCCTCCTGCCCTCGCCCCTGGGCTCCCAGCATCCCTTCTCTGGACACCTGCAGACCTCCTGGCCACGTGCAGGGGGCAGGAGGCTCTTCCCCTCCTCCCAGGTAACGGTGAGAGTGCTGCACACTGTCTGATCCCATGGTACAGGTGGGATGACCGAGGCTGTACCACACACTGCGTGGGTTTGGTTTGCAGGAGAGAGTGCTGAGGCTGGGGTGTGCTTTAATGTGTCCTACCCCTCTGGAAGATGCTCCTCAGAAATAGGAGCGGGGCGTGGAATGCTGCAGGACTTCTGTTCTGTCATTCACCTTCCAGAGGGGCATCAGAGGGTGCAAACCCCATGTATGAGTGTCAGACATTTATATCATCCACCAGAGGCACAGGAGAACGAAGCCAGTTTTATCGTAGCTGTCGCTGTCCCCCATTCCCGTCTCTTCTGCATCCCCCCGGTTGCTCTTACTGGGGAAGGTCCTGGCTCACAGCAGAGCTGTTGGGGGTTTGGGGCTGGTCAGATGCACACGTGGGCTCGGGAGGGCTGGCACAGAGCCACGGTCTGAAGAATGGGAGGGGGCTCTGTCTGGGTCAGGGCTTCAGGCCCTGAAAGGGGTTTGCTGCATTAGCAGATTCCATGGCTTCAACATGCTGCTTTTTGATAAAAATAGGGAATCCAGTATTTTGTTCTGGAAAATGTTCTGAGATCACAGCCTTTTATCAGTAATCAAGGTAAAAAGCTTTTCAGCTATTTATCTATCTGGCTATTTATAGATATTTTTTTAATTATTGAAATACAAGGCATGAAAATTCTTAATTTTCACTTTTTCTGGTTGTTTCCTTGTGATATGATACTATTAGATCGAGGCTTCATAGAGCAGAGGGAGTGGAGCCACGGTTTTCATGGAGGTGAAGCAGTATAGTCAACAGAAATAAACGTGGGCACTGACCTGGGACCTGTTTTGAAAGGTGTGGGACTCTTTATATCCTGATATGAGCAAATGCTGCTGACAGGTCAGCCCCAGCACACAGAGGAGGTGGTCTCAGTGTACAGAGGTTCCTGGTGACGAGGGAACATGCACCTCTCTCCTCTGTGATGCTCATTTTGCTCCTGACCCTCGAACATGTCCAGGTGTGTGTGTAGCAGAGCTGCAGGTTCTGTTGCTATCACAGCACAAACCCCCAACAATATGACATGTAGTCTGGACAGTACAGCTTTGCCCCTCTCTCCTCCCTGTTGTGGAAAAATCAGTCAGCAGGACTTCATGGGCCAGAGCATGGATCCCTTTGGAGGGGGACAGTCTCTGGAACTGCTGACAGCAGTGGCAGCTGGGAAGTAGTGCCTGGGTGGGCCATGATGCACACAGAGGGATGTGTCTCGTGGCTCTTACCAAGCACAGGTTTTGTGTGGTAGGATGCATAGCTGGGAGTTCCTTGTCGTGTTGCCCAATAACAAATGGGCTTTTCCTTATTACTGCCCCTTGCTGGGGTGTTTCAGTCTTAAACATGTGGGTTTTTTCTTCCTTTCTGCTTCAGGCTGCAGCATGCCCCGGGGGGTAGTGAGGGCTGAACGCTGGCCCTGCACAAGCAGGTGTGAAGGTAGCAGAGTTACAGCCACTGAGGCTACCTCTGAGGCTGGCCCCGTGCCTGCCCTGCTCCCTTGCCAGAGCAGAAATCACCATTCCTGGTTTTTCCCCTTTCCCCTGGCCTGTGATCATTCTCCATGATGTAGTGTCTGTCTCTTGATCTCTTGTGCCGTTGCACGAGCAAATTGATGAGCAAACCATTGACAAGGTCCCGATGGCGGCGGGGCGATGATGGATTGGGGGCCATTACAGCAGGTATTGTGTGCGTTCTACCAGCTGACACGGAGCTTCCCTTCCAATGCCAGTTGCCTTCCATCATCTGGTAAACGGATTGGATGCAGGCTTCTCCCAATTAAAGCCAGTGAGGTCATATACTTCCTAATTACAGGCTAGCCCATTGTGTCTTAATGTGACAGACATGTGCTTGCAAAATTGCTTTTAATGCCTAAATAAACATGATGAACTAAATGGCAGGTTTGACTCGTAATTGAGAGTGCTCAGGCTCTTGAAATGGCACTGACTTTCTGACAGCCACTTGCACTGCCGGCCACCCCCTTTGGGGGTGCTGGGCACAGCGGCGCTGTGGTGTCCCTTGCTCTGGGCAGCAGTGTGGTACCAACACCCCGGTGCAGCTGGCTCCCGGTGCAGAGCAGCGCAGCCCTCCGGGAAGGGGACACAAGCAGGGTTCACACCAACAGCAGGAGGAGGCGAGCAAGCAGGTCTCAGTGCAAGCCCCGAGAGGACCTGTGTGTTCCTCAGAAGTCACAAGTGACTGCCATCACCACCCAGCTCGGGAGATGTCCCCACACCGGCCGGCTCCGCTCCCAGGGACTTCAGGAGAGATCTGGCCCGTTTCCAGACGGCACAGCCAGTCGCTCTTCACTCAGACCACAAGCATAACACTGCCCTCCTGCACTGAAACCCTCAACAAGGGGGATGAGGTCTGCATAGATGTTCTGGAACAATCTTTTGGGGATATATGTATGTTAAATAACACATGCTTAATGCTGGGCCAAAGGCAGTGTGAGTGTTGTGTTTTGTCTGACCCGGGAGGCGACAGCCCCTTTCCCAGGCAGCTTGCTGCTGCCTGCACATGTGCCAGTTCCTGTGNTGGGCCAAAGGCAGTGTGAGTGTTTTGTTTTGTCTGACCCGGGAGGCAACCAGCCCCTTTGCCGCCAGTTCCTGTCGGTGCCTTCCCTGCAGGGTGCAGGGTGCTCTAGCTAACCCCTGCAGGGTGCTCTAACTAACCCCTGCAGGGTGCTCTAACCCCTGCAGGGTGCTCTAACTAACCCCTGCAGGGTGCTCTAACTGGTGGAAGCCTCGCTCGCTCTTTCCCCGTGTTTTATAGTGGTTGGCAGTGCTCAGTGCCCACTAGCAGTCACCAGTGCCTGCTGGGCCTGGCTGTGCTCTGCCTCTGCTCCAGTCACTCCCTAGGGCTACGTCTGTGTCTGAGGGTCTGAATCCAAGCAAGGCAGCTGGGGTTGTGTGTGAGAGTCAATAACCCCCAGCAGTGTCCAGAAGAGATGGTGCCGCTGCAGATGAACATGAAGAAGTCGTGGCCATAGCCACAACTTGTTCTCCAGCTCTTCTGATCTCAGGTCATGATTCAGCCAGCTGCTTAGATGTGTGCCAGGCTTTAGTGTGATGCCATCCCGCTTCACAATGTGCTCTGCTAACACACAACCTGAATTCTCTGAACTGGTTTAGATTTACACCCTGCAAAGCCCTGAAACTTTAACTTGGAGAAGGCTGAAGTACTGTTGGGGTCCCTCCAAAGCCAGGGATCCCAAAGTCCTCCCTGGCTCCCAGACACAGACAGGTGGTCTGCCCTGGTATGTGTTGGAATAGAAGCTGAAGCTGCCTTTGTCTCCTGCCCTGTTTTCCCAACAATCTCTCTTGCTCAGCATGCAGGTGCCACCAGTGACCTCAACAGAATCATGCTGGCACCTTGAGTTTAACCTGAGCAGAAGGATTTTGTCACAGTGGTGCCTGGTTGATCCTGGTTTAGCATGCCCTGGGATTATGGAGACAGCATAAGTATGTGCATAACTTTAAGACTCAAGCAGCGCTCCTCAAACCGGTGCTTGAGGTGATCTGCCCGCGTAAGCACCCGGCTGGACCGCGACTTGTCTTGACAGGTGTTTTCCTGTACAACAGATCAGCATATTTGCCTCATGCTTCATTGCCTGAATCCTTTAAAGCTGCCTGAGCAGAGTGCTGTCTTCCAGCCCTGTTGCAGGGACGAGGGTTCCCTTTGCAAGCTGTATTTTATCCTTTGGACTGAAGGGTGTCAACGTGACGGTGTGTCAAGACAGATGTGAAGTGCTCGGGGCTTGCAGCAATATATCGTGCCCTGTTGTTTTATGTTGATGGCAGGCTGGTACAATTTACATCAGCTATTGCCTCTTACCTTGAGCTATAAGGTACAGCAGCTGTTTGTGTTATATTTACAGCACTCTAAGTATTTAGGGTATGCTTGTGACAAGCACACACATATTTCACGGTGCTCTGCATCCTCTTGGTCTCCAGTAGACCAATTGCATGGGCTGATGATGAGATGTGCGTCAAGAAACAGGCAGCTTGAGCGAGTCAGAGGTCAGCTTTAGGTGTGGTAGGAATTGCTGTTGAAGTAAAATGTTTGTTCTCTGCCACCAGCCACCTATTTTCATGATGTTTGCAGGAGCTTCACTGTCTTAAAGAGCGTCGGTGCTCCTTCACGTTTGGTCACAGGAGACGGATATGCACAAAAGTTACCCAAAAGTGGAAGGTGTAGAGTGAATGGGGCTTTTTTATTTGTTTTCTTTTGCTCATGGGAAACTGGGTTAACAGTTAAAAATGTGAGTGAAGTATGGAGGCATTCATAGTGAAGCTAGGTGGGAGCTGTTGTTGAATGCATTCCTGAATCCCAGCCTTAGATCAAGTGTGCTGAAGCGTGACACGAAGCCTTTATTACCCCCAGATGCATGGGAGAAGGGCTGTTTGCTGCAGCTCTGCAGAGGGTGTCTGTCCTCTGCAAATGATGTGACATCAACGCTGTTTCTTTGGCACAATCTAAGGACATTAGAGGAAAAGACAGGTCTTGCCAGTGAGGGCTTCATTCCGAGGGCGTAGATTTAATAGCATCAACCAATCCATTTTAAATGACCTGGCTGCTGCAGGCACAGGGTTTTCTGGGAGGTGAGGAATGCTCAGGCAGCCAAAATAACAGCTTTGGTCTCTCTCCCTGTAACGTTTTGTAAGGCCAGGTGAGTGCCAGGGTGCTCCTGAGCACGGTGGGTGGATTTGTCTTCGCAGGACTGAAAGTAGGATCTCCCTGGGGACGCCGCTGGTAAGACTCCTGCTGTGCTGCAGACTCTGCATGAGCTTGGTTAGTTGCTCTGGTCAGAATCCTCAGATGTGTTTGCACATTGACCTCCAAGTGGTTTTCTGTGGGATACAGAGGCTGAAGTGTCTTTGGTCCCACTCTCTTTGCCTTCGCCAGTGCCATTTGCTGCCGTAGTGGAAATGTGCCCGTGTGACCTGGCTACACCCTGTGGGACTGTTTTCCACCCTCACCAGGCTGTTGTGACAATAAACACAGCAAAGATGGCAAAGCACTTACTTGATAATAGGAGCTGTATAACTACCTGACATGGATAAACTGCTCTTTTGTGCAGGTGTCTGGTAAGAGGTGTTATTTATCCTTGTGGAATCCTCTGCAAACCGAGAGCTCCCTCTGGGATTCACCTGATGCCGTTGGGCTGATTGCTGCCAGCCCGGCAGCCGTCCGCTCTACCTTATCCCCCACATCATAACCCTTTCATTAGCTCCTTTCCTCACTAGAATTTATTTGCAGTGGCCACCAGCACCTCCTCTGCTGCACTGTGCTCAGGCACCTCCTGTCGCTCTCTGCAGAGCCCCACTGCACAAAGCCAAGTTTATGGCTGGAATTTGCTGGTTCTTTTCTGTCCAGATGGTCGCTCTGAGCCCCACTTGACCTCTCAAGTACAGGAGCTGGACTCGAAAGCAGGAATTAACAGGCTTCATCTTCTCCTTTGCAACAAACTGTGAAGAGCTTCAGCAGGAGGTTGGCTTCAGGGAGAGGCAATGTATCGGAACACATTGCGAAAGACACTGTGTGAGAAAACAGGGGTGAGTAAATGAATTATTGTTTTTCTGCCTGTAGCTGGAACTTGCTTCCCAGCGAGGTTGGAGGGCCTGAAGACCCCTGCTGAAACAGAGAGCTCCCTTGGGTGTCTCACACAAATTCACAGGGGTCCCTTCCACCTCGAGTGGGTGAGCTGGCACTCCTCAGCTCTTTTCACTCTGCTCTGCCTGCCCTTCGAGTCTGTCCCTGAGAGCCCCTTGCCTGGGACAGGTGGGACAGTGGATAACACTTGTTCACACAGAGTCACAGACTGTCAGGAGCTGGAAGGGACCTCTGGAGATCACCCAGTCCAACCCCCTGCCTGAGCAGGGTCACCTCGATCAGATCCCACAGGAACGTGTCCAGATGGGTCTGGAATGTCTCCAGAGAAGGAGACTCCACAACCTCTCTGGGCAGCTCTGGCACCCTCACAGGGAAAGAGTTTCTCCCTTGTATTCCCATGGAACCTCCTCTGCTTCAGCTAAGACCAAANCTCTGCTCCAGCTTGGACTGATTGTTCCTTGTCCTATCACTGTCCATCCCTGAGAAGAGCCTGGATCCATCCTCCTGACACTCACCCTTTACATATTGATAGACATGAATGAGGTGACCCCTCAGTCTCCTCTTCTCCCAGCTCCAGAGCCCCAGCTCCCTCAGCCTGTCCTCAGCAGGAAGATGTTCCACTCCCTCCAGCACCTTGGTGTCCCGGCACTGGGCTCTCTCAGGGAGTTCCATGTCCTGGAACTGAGGGGCCCAGAACTGTGGCTCCTTTGTTCCGGTGGTGATGGATGTGGTGGTGGTGAAATGCAGATGGAGGGGGAAGCCCTCACACCTCTGGGCTACATGACCAAAGCAAGCAGCTACAGCTCAGCAGTAACAGCAACACCTGTGTTCAACAGCAGACACCTGTGCAGGGGGTTGAGGGGACTTGTCTGTGGATTCTTCTGGTGCTGTATGACTTGGAGACCGGGCTCTGTGGCTTGCGTGCCCGCCCCGAGCCAGGTGACAGCCGCTACTGATGTCACCATGGGGTGGGGGTGTGGAGGAGGGTCTGTGATATCATTTATACCTAATTAGTGTAAGGCTGCAGTGGTTTGGTAGTCATCTGTTCTGTTTCCATATTCTCCCCCATAATGGATCTTTCTTCTCTAAAAGCTTCCACACGCTGGATGAACGAACTTTTCTCGTCTCCATTACCCTGCACACTTGTGCCCACACGTTGTTTGTTCTCTTCCCTGCTTCGGGGTGCCTGCAGAACATGCTTTTTACTCCCTTCTTCCAGGGAAGTGATTCCAAACAGCCAGGACAAGTTAAAGTGCACACTCTGATCTATCAGAGATGCCTTTGGCATTGGGAGAACTTGGACAAAGTCTGCAAGTGTAAGAAGTCCTCGAGGAGCCCTGAGTGCCTGGCCGCTTGGTGTTCCTCGTTCCTCTTGTTCTCTTTGACTCCTCCTGAGTCACAACTATTTTGGGGTTGGGTTTTGTTTGTTTTCTGTGGGGTTTGCTTCTAATTCCAGTTTGTTTGGTTGGGTTTTTTTACTCAGAAGGAAGCATTTTCAAAGGTTGTCCCCTGGGCTGGGCTGTTTTATTAGAATCGTCTTTAGGGTCACCAGTGTGTATTTCAGCCCTGGTTCTGTGCCAGAGGAAGCGGTTGGGAATCAGATTCTGTTTGTTTGTCTTGCATCACCATAGCAGAGTTTTGGATCCTGCAGTATCTGCTTTCCCTCCTCTTGCTTGTTGACAGAGTAAAACCCAATGGTCACCTCAGCAAGTCGCATCCAGCTCACAGTTGTGGAAGTGACGGGTAAGAGCCTGCTGTCAGTTTGAGGGCCAGGAGCTCCAGTGGCAACTTACTGCTTTGTCACGGGAAGCAGAAGGGTTTCCAGCGGGTGTAAGCCTCAGGTCTGACTATTTTGCCTCTAAACCTCCAGGCTGGACCCTGGCTTCAGACACAGACCCTCCAGGAAAGCCGTACGTGCCTTCCCCAGGCGAGGCTCTGCCGAGCGGGTGCGACGCAGCAGGCAGCGACCCGGCAGGCGGGGGAGCCGCTGCCGGTGCGGGGAGAGGGAGCTGCAGGAGTCAGAAGGCTTCAGGTGAGACACTCTCAGATTCAAGGAGTCGCTGTTGGCAGAGTGCAGCAGCAGGGGGGGGGGGGGCAGGGGGTGTTAGGAAGGGACCGCCCATCTCCTGGATCACCCTCCGATGTTCCAGCCAGATCATCCTGTCTGAAGCGATGGCATCTTAATCAACTGCAAAAAGCAGCTAGAGCTGGCCAAGTTCCTCTTCATTCTCCCCTTTTCCCCCTTTCCAGCACAGTTCAGTGCAGCTGAGCCCTGGCCAGGAGGGTTCTGTGCAGAGCAGTTCCAGCAGTGTCCTCTCCAGAACCAGACACCCTCCGCTCCTTACTTCTGCCAGCAGCAAAATTTGGGGAGTGATTTATGAAGTCCCTGGCCTGGGGGCTTGGTGGTGGAAATGCTGACAGACCCTTAACTGTAGCGTTGTGCAGTGCAACGCTGCGATCCAATGAATAATATTCATGAATCTGCCATAATGCTGGACATTATCACTCATTACCGTGGTAAGGAAGGGGTGATTAAACTAATAGTTACTGAGAGACATTTCTGTGACAGGAGGCAGTGATGAGGATGAACCGACTTCAATGTACATTTAGAACTGGGAATAATGGGATGTGGCAGGAAGCCAATAAGTGAACATGGCCCACAGCTCTGATCAATGAATTACTTTGCTCCGCTTTACAGCAGTACATGGTGTTTAATGAAAAATCAATAGCCCCCTGTAATTCAAAACCGTAATCAATCCTTTGACCTGAAGCTTTCCCTTTTTTTTTCTTTTTTCCCTTCCCTGCCTCTCCTGCCAGGGAGGGTGTCTGGCCAGCCACAGCTCGGGTGCAAGGCCCAGTGCTTCGCGCGCCCGCGGGAGGAGCCTGGCGCGGGTCTGCTGCAGTTATACCAGCTGCAACGTGTATGTTCCTGGGGAAGATCCGGGGCTGGGCTTGCCCAGATGTCACTACAGCCCTGCCACCCCTCTGCTGCAGGCAAGAGCGGGAGGTGAGACCACAGCTCTTTGCTCCTGCTTTGTTCTCATCACAAGCCACAAACAGGTTTATGGCCACCAGCCCGGTTCAGACATGGCATGAAGGCATCTGTGGCCCAAGGCAAGGTGGGAATGGCTGGCCCCTTTTTTCACAGAATCACAGAGCATCAGGAGCTGGAAGGGACCTCTGGAGATCACCCAGTCCAACCCCTGCCTGAGCAGGGTCACCTCGATTAGATCACACAGGAACGTGTCCAGATCTTGAATGTCTCCAGAGAAGGAGACTCCACAACCTCTCTGGGCAGCCTGGCCCAGGGCTCCATCACCCTCACAGGGAAAGAGTTTCTCCCTTATATTCCCATGGAACCTCCTCTGCTCCAGTTTGGACCCATTATCCCTTGTCCTGTCCCTGGCCATCACTGAGAAGAGCCTGGCTCCATCCTCCTGACACCCTTAACATAT
>VXBZ01000680.1:1202-16536 GCA_013399135.1 Heliornis fulica | reverse complement strand
TCCAGGCCTTGGCAGGGCAGGAGCACTGCCCCGGTGAGCGGGAGAGCAAGGCGGTGCCCAGGACTCCAGGCCGTGGCAGGGCAGGAGCTCTGCCCCGGTGAGCGGGAGAGCAAGGCGGTGCCCGGGAGTCCAGGCCGTGGCCGCGCTCTTGCCTTCAGCTGGGGGTGCTGCCTCTGGCCGGGGCTGTGGATGCAGCTTTTCCCTTTGCCTCCTCCCCCAGCCCGGGATCCCAGCTCACGCTGAAGACACTTCTGGGGCTTTGGTGTCGGGGCAGGGAGAGGCTGTTTCCTGTTCGTTTTCCTCAGAGCTGGTCCCGTGATCGTGTGAGTTGAGCACTTGCTGACCCGTGAGGGGAACAAGCCAAGGGGACGCGTTCGTCAAACTATAAGTTAGATTCTGACAGGTGTCACAGCTGGAAAATGGACTCTAATGCAGCAAAGCAGTGAGATCTGCTTCTGTGCTGTCTCTGACACTGGTGGCACTCCAGACAATCCAAACAGCGTGAGAAGGTTCAATACAGAAATAACAGCAAGTCCAGGCCACAGAGAGCCCCTTTTAATCAGTGTGTTCTTAATTGCCCGCTGCAAGTGACCTTACTAGAGCAGAACTCTTCCCTTCCTTCAGCCCATGCATGGGTGTGGGTGTGATCCTGCAGGAGGTGCTCCTGAGAGCTCCTCAGTCCAGCCCAGGCACCCTGGGGCTCTCCCTCTGTCCTGCTCAGGGGGAGAGGCTGTTGCTGCAGCGGGGCTGTGGCAGTAGGAATTCTTTGGTCGTTCTGATGTCCTTTGCTGCAAACGAGCACAGGGTGATGCCAAGCAAGAGCTTTGTGTCTGGCTGGCCCAAGCACGGCAGAGGGACAGGTGTGAGGCTAACCTGGGAGTCATGCTCTCTGGGGCAGCGAGGCTGTGCTGCTGAGAACATCTGCATCTGTCTCTGCTACAGTTACAGGCTGTGCTTGACAGTGCTTTGAGGGTATTTTTGTTGTCTTTTTGCTGTCTTCAGACTGGGGAGATGGTGGTGACATACCATGGTCCAGGTCAGTCCAGGGGAGGAAGCAATGAATTCTTCACACTGTGATCTGCTCTTCAAGCCTCTCTGAGGAAGGCAGCTCTGGCAGAAGGGGGAGTGTGACTTGCTATTCCTATTCCAGTGTTTATTTGTCTTAGGAGTATCGAGCTAGCTAACATCTCTGCTCACCCTTTACTTCTTTTGCAGGTTGTCAGTCCCTCAGCAGCTTCCTGGCTGCTGTGAGCCCCTGCCCTGGAGGAAGTGTCTTCGCAGTGGGTCTCGCTCCAGCTCCACCTAGACAGTCCTGTGGTGTTTTGCTCTTGTTCCCGCCTGGACAGCAGCAAGTGCTGCAAGTGTGAGTCAGTGAAGGCATTTCACCTCTCGGTAATTTGTGCCCAATTCACTCTTGCTGTGTAAATAACTCTACAGGGCACAAGCCAGTGAAAAGACACCTCCTCATTTTTATGGGAAAAAACAGAGGGGTTTCTGTGCCTGCATTCTAGCTGCTTCTGACTGGCTGGCAGCCTGCAAGGCCCAGAAACACACTGAGCCACGTGGTGTCCAAAACCCACCAGGTACATCACTCCATCAGCTGCTTGAGGGTTTGAGACACGTGCAGTGGGTGGAGCAGGCTGCTTCCAGCCACACAGGAGGAAAACCTGTGAGAGGGCTCAGTGCACAGATCTCTGCCAGCAGGCTGAGGAGTGACATTGGTCTTTCCTCTTCCTTACCAAGGGCCCGGTGTACAGGTCTCACAGTAAGTGCTCCCTGCTCAGTCCAAATCACCAGAAAGGTCTCAGGCTCCAGTTACCTGTTCCAGACCGTTTGAAGTGCGTTTAGTTCCTCTAAAGACCCAACACACCTGCAGAAATGGTGTCACAGTCCACAGAGGTGGCCTGAGATGGTGTTTGGCTCTGATCCTCTCTCCCCCTCTCTTGGGTGATGAGGGCTTTGGGGTGAGGTCAGTGCAGTCCATTCACAGGTGAGCTCCTGCACCCAGAAGGCAATTTCTGCTCCTCTGCTGAATTGGAGAGGAGCATCCAGCACGGGGAGAAATACATTCGTTCAGATGACTTTCTAAAAATAAAACTATTTACATTGTAAAATGGGGCTGAAGTGAGCAAGAAGCACCACAGAGACACATGAAGACTGCCTGGCACTGGCCACAGCCCGGTCCTCGGGCTGCTGGGGGTTGCTGGGCAGCTCTCCCCACGTACAGGAAGGGTTTGGCTCCTTCTCCAACCAGAGCCACGACAATTACACTCACAGGGCTTTTTCACGAGTGTTTAGAAGCCCCTCGGCCCTGACACCTCAGGATGACAAGGTCTGAACTAGGGATAAGGGGTAAAAGGGAAGAGGGAGATGACTTTTTTCTTTTTCCTTTCTTTTTTTTTTCAGGCATTATTTTGTGTGGACAAAGGAGCAAGTTTGCCAAAACCCCAGGAAATACAGATTTTGTGGACTCCAACAATGGTACCATTCTTTCCAAAAACCACATTATGCCTCACCTCATTTGAGCCGCTGAATGGTGATGTCATACAAAAAGGTGGATGAGAGAGAAGCACCCAAACCCTTTCAGCTGGATCAGTGCAATCAATAAAGCTCACAAAGGTAATTATTCTCTGATTTAAGACCTGCCCTTCTGTTTGCACTGTTATTTGCTTGCACTCACCAAAATGCTTCGGGGAACAAAAAGAAGTTTAAACTCATGTAAAAAAAAAAAATGCCTGCAGGAAGTGGTTTTCATCCTTCCCCTGGCCAATAACCCTTCTCTCCTTTCTTCTTCCTCTTTTGGGGAGGGGGATATGTTTTTTTCCTCTCATAAGCAAGGCTTAATTTTGCTTTTTGAAGGCATCTTCTTAGAAAAAGCGACTGGGGCCGTGCACAGCTGGCTTTTGAAAATTGAGTTTCTACTGAAACTTCCCTGCTATTATCTGGACAATCTTGTTATTATCAAAGCATGCAAATATCGGGCACGACAATGGATGCTCACGGCGGGGAGGAACGTGGCTCGGCTGTCAGAGGAAGGGGGCCACTAACAATCGTGCCCCCTGTTGCAAAAGCCATAATAATTTAATATTCTCATACTGGGAGTCTCCATTTCCTCTGGCCTGTGCAGAGCCGCCGAGCGCGTTGCTCCCTTTGGCCAAATCACAAGGGCCGTTCCTCGAGCGTTTTGTGAGACTTCAAACAGAGGATCCTGCTGATAATGACTTCAGGGCAGGATTTTCTTTTTCAATTTTTTTTTTTTTTAGCCTAGAAATAAATGATTTAACTGTTAAACAGCATCAGGCTGCTAGCTTTGGAATGAATTGCATTTCACCTTGTTAGTGGATCAACCCTTTAGATTCCTTTGCCAACCTGCTTCACAAAACCTGGGGAAGACAAGTCAGCTGAATGCCATCACCTCAGTGTGTGTGAAGTGTCACAGATTGAAATCATTAGCTGCCAGCTGCAGTGTTGGGGTGTGGATTTTACTCTTCAGGACTGTGCTCTGCTGTTAAATTCATCAGCACATAGCAGGACACGCCGCACGTCTCGTTTTAAAGACAAATAACTTGGTGCATTGGTCAAGTAGGTGATTTTAGTGGATGTTCTCTCTCCTCTGCACAAATCTGCCAGCTCGTACACAAGCTGGGCATGAGGACTCGCGTCTTCCCGGAGGACTGTCCCCTCCACACCAGTTCATCTGTATCTGCCTTGAGCCCTGTTCTGATGCATTGAGGAGGAGCTGTCCCGAGAGCCAGCTGAGCCTGGCAAACCTGGCTACAGAAGGTGACTTCTCTGTGCATGTGAATCGGCAGCTCAGCTGCCTCCCTCCATCCAAAGGGGTTTCTCAGCAGAGTACCCAGGGAAGGGAGCCCCAGGCCAAAGCTGTTGTCTGCAGGAGGCACAGGTGTACCTGTGGGTACCACGAGAAGACTCCGTGCTGCATTTGTGTTTAGCAACCAAACTGCAGGAGCCGGGGTGATAGGGGAAAATAACACTAACTGGTCACTCAGAGGCTGTTAGGAGGAGTTGGCTCTTCTCCTCCCCTGCTTACACTGGGTGTAAGTCCACACATAAGGTTTTGCGAGTCGATGCGCACCTGGAAAGGTTACAGATCACTTCAGCGACGTTCCCAATAGCTGCAGCGTTAGGATTTTAAACACATGCTGGAGATTCCCATGACCACAGGGGTCCTGCCTCTTGTTCAGCAGCCTGGTGGTCTGAAGCATCAAGGTCAGAGTGCAGCTATTGGTCTGCGTGTCTATTGTCTGCGCTTCTGACTTGGGCTGCTGAAAGGGATAATCGTGTCTGAGCCAACCCTCGCTTCCAAGCCTGCGCCATTTGAAGCCTGTTCATGAATTATTACGTGGAGATACTTATGCTGGGTGGCCACTTAGAGACAAGGAGGAGAGGCCTCTTTCTCCAAGTGTGGGTATCAGGAGAGAGGTTTGGGTTCAGTTAGCTGGGGCATCAGGGTTAACACCCTTGATCTTCCTTTGTTGCACTTGTGGGATTTTTGGTGTGCAGAAAGCCAGAGCAGGGAATTCCCGCATTTCCCCAGGGCTTACTGGTGTCCTGGCAGCAGAGATGGGAGCCTCTGCATGTACAAGGGTGCCATTCATTTTCAGGGAGGAGGCAGGACCTATCCTCCTGCTGCAGGCATCTGTCACTTGGACCATGGTGAACATGGACTCGCAGGACACAGGGAGATGGAGAGCATATGGAAGGCACCAGCAGATTTATCTTTCTGATATGCTTATTGCTGTGGAGACTAGGAAAACGTTTTGCTGGTGGTTCTTGTGAGTTGCTGCAACCATCCATCCATCCATCCATCCATCCATCCATCCATCCATCCATCCATCCATCCATGTTTGCCTTGGGAAGTCAGTGAAGCTGCAGCCACAGCTGCCAGTTAAGGGGACGCTTGAGGAAGCTGCAAAGCAAGTGTTGTTTGCAGGGGGAAGTAATGTGCCCTTCAGTGCCACCAACCCCAGGCCCCTTGTTACCATCAGCAGCTGGAAATGGGGCTTCAGGCAGGGAGGTGTTTCGCTATGGATAAGTAAGGGAGCTCCAGTGACAGTGACAGTGACAGCTGCAGCTGTCTGTGCTGCCCCACGGTGGCCAGCTCTGCACTCAGGGACTGTTGATGGGGGTGTTGGTCCGTCTGTCCGGGGGTCGTTTCGTTTGAGGCTTTTCACTGTGTGCAGGCAGGCCAGTGTGGATGAGGACAGCATTCCTTCTGGGATGGGGTTCCCTTGCAAACCCTCCCAGGCAGGGCCAACCTGCACCTCTGAGTGCAGGACAGCGGGCCGAGAGGGCCATGGATCAGCGCCAGCTCCCCAGGTCCCACATCCTGGTAGCCTGGAGCAGAGGTTGCACTTGAGTTGCATTAAACTTCTCGCAGTGGCCTGATGGAACTCCAGGTATGCTGGAGACCAGCTGTGCTGCCCTTTGCAGGGCCCAGTTGTGTGCAGGGTCAGCAGCAGTGGACAGGACACGCTCTTTGGTGTTCCCTGAGGCTTTCTGCTTGGCCAGTGCTGTCACTGGGACGGTGTTGGGAGTCACCACATGAACAGGAAGACCTTGTGTTAGCGTTACCTGTCGCAAGAGTCACCTCAATAGCCCTGGCACAGTCTCTGTAACTCGTGTAGGTCCCTATATCTTACTGACTATCCACAGCTTCCAGTGCCTTTCTTCTTCTTAGCATTAAGGATGCAGGTGTCTCCAGGAGCACCAGTGTCCTGGGGGAACTTTAGGCCACTGACCTGTGAGGTCTTAATTAAAATTGACGTCAAGTTTCTGTGATCCCGAGGGAGTTACGCTGGGTCCTTGCTCTGGCTTTGGCTCATTTTCACAGCTTGTCTGAGGATCCATGGCCCAAGATCCGTGGTGATACGAGTGTGTTGCTCTGGGGGAAGGAAAGCGTGGGTCACCCTCAAGTAAGCAGCACAGCATCGTGACATGCGGATGCATTCCCGACCGGAGCCCTGGGCTGGGCCGGCCGTGGGCTGGCACAGGGCACGAGGTCACATTAAAGCTGTGCTTCAGCCCAACCCTGGGATGCAGTTTGGGCAACAAGGTGGCTGCTGGTCAGGGCACCAGCCGCTTGATGGCTGATGTCACTGCAGAGCGGTGGCCATGTGCTGTGCAGCAGGAGGAGCCCCAGAAGGCAGACAAAGGGGTGACTTATCCCCCTGCCCTCTCTCACTGGGCAGCAGCAAGAGTGAGAAACCCTCCCTGCGCTCAGCGCAGCGATAATCGGGTGTCAGCACGGCGGGCAGGGAGGAAGAGACACCCCAGGCTCAGACACAGCTTCCTCACAGTGGGCTGAAGGCAAGTCTGTCTCCATGGCTGAAACAGAGCTGGTGGAGGGCCCTGACCTCGTGAACATAGAATCACAGAATCATGGGATTGTTGAGGTTGGAAGAGACCCCTAAGATCATCCAGTCCAACCATTAACCCACCGCCACCAAGTCTACCCTTAGACCATGTCCTCAAGCACCGCATCTCCCCATCTGTTAAACCCCTCCAGGGATGGGGACTCAACCCCCTCCCTGGGCAGCCTGTCCCAATGCTTGAGGACTCTCTCAGGACACAAGTTCTTCCTAAGATCCAACCTCAATTTTCCCTGGAGCAGCTTGAGGCCAGCGGTGCAGGAGTACCCGCCGCTCTGCCACGAGCGTGAGCGCTCGCACCCTGCTCCACCTGCATCAGAGTCTGCTCCATGAAGCAGGGCAGTGGCTTGAAAATCCGAGAGGATGCCTAGTGCGTGGCTGGCATGGCCAGGGTTAACCAGGACATCGCCTCCTGCTCCCGCTAATTGGGCTCATTTGCCATGGTGTGGCTTCCAGCACCATTTCAGCTCAAGGATGTGAAAAAGATGGAGCGAAACCAATGCAAAGTGGGCTTAAAGTGACTGCTCTACTGAATGTCAACTGAACAACTAAATATAACCCCAGAAGTAGAATTTATGCTTTGCACTCCTTCGCTTTCTTTATTGTGGTGAGAAAAAAGCCAGGAGCTCAACGGGCTGTAACTTTAATAGGTCATTCCAGCCAGTGCTTACCTTCACAAAATCCTGATAATACCGAGAAGACAATACAGTGATCAAAAGCAGTGATGAGATTTTTTAGCAGCATTAACCGTCATGACCTAGCAAAATGAAAGAAAATGGTTTAACAGAACTGTCAGATCCAATATAGCTAATAAAGGCATGGATAAATGTTTATTACATACCGGAGACAGATCATTTCTGTACAGAAATTGAGGATGACCTTTACTGATAACTCTTATCTGCCTGAGATCCTGAACAAGAAAAAGAGAGGGGGAGAGAGGGCTGTGCCACTGCTGATGTTTATGAAAGATGGAGAAAAATTGCAATTTGTGGATGATTGTTTCTAGACAAGGGCTCGGAGGAAAATAAAGACACAGACCTGCTATTTCTGCACAAGAGATTCCAGGCTCTGACTTTGCTGCGTCAGACACAATGAGCGTGTCCAAGCAGGGGACTTCTTTTGAGGCTTGGTTTTCATTTCTACATGCGTGTGTGTACGTGTCAGGGTCTGGGGGAGTAATGGTCGAGCTCCCTCTGCTTCTCCTCTTGGCCCTGGGAGTTCCAAAACTACTTGAATAATACCCGAGTACTTGAATGGTGCTGCCGTGAGTCGCCGTCCCGCCAGCCGGGCTGGCAGAGCTCTGCTGACACGTGGACACCTTAAACACAGACTTTCTTCAGCACAGCCTAGAGTTAAGCCCTGAGGACCTTGTCTTCCTGATGCTGGTGGTGTGGTGGGAACCACACGTGCTGAAATCACGGCTGCAGCGGGAGGGCTGTCCCTCCCCAGGGCTGGTGCGTGGGGAACATCACTGGCTACCTGTCAGCAATGCAACGGGGTGGAAGCAGAGTCAGGCCTGCTGCATGCTGTTAATCACAACTGATGCTGTCTTGGTAATGGTTGCAATTAGTTATGAACTTCAATCATTTCTAGTGTTTCCATGTTGGCCAATTATGCTGTAGAAATTATCGAGCAACCTATAGCACATTAGCTTTCTGTAGCGCCATTGTTTGGTCGTGCTCGGGTCACCAGATCCTCCCAGGATGCATTAGCATAGCGCTCCCAAGCACAATGGTGCTGGCTGATTTACATCCCCTGGAAGGCTGTCCCTTTGTCTGCTGCACTTGTAGCAGGAGCAAGTTTAAATCACAGCTTTGCAGCAGAGACTCCTGTGACCTTACAGCAACAGGGGTGCGTGTGCTTTCTCTCCTGGCTGTGCAGAGGAATGCCTGGGTGCCAGCAGCAGCGCTTAGGCTGGTGGTAGCTCTGCAGCAAGAGGCACTGTAGTGGTGTGGTTCCAGGCTGGGAAAGGGAACGTGTAATTCCTGGGCTCCTCTCACTTCTGGAGACAAGAAGCCTACTGGACAGGGGTTGTTTGGAGATGAGTGCTGACGAGCAGCCGAAACCGCGCGTGTCGCCTGCCCTTCAGCTGGTTGAAGTGCCCCTGGGCCTGGGGAGTGTCAGGCTGCTGTGTCTGATGGTGGGTGGGTGTAGTGCCCCTGGGTCTGGGGAGTGTCAGACTGCTGTGTCTGTTAGTGGGTGGGTGTAGTGACCCTGGNNNNGGTGTATTCTGTGGTACCCTCTGTAAGCAGCACGGTCCAGTGCTGTCCTTACAGTCCTGCCCTTGAACGCTCCGTGAGTGCTGCTTGGCCTCTTCCCAGAGCAGCTCCCTCAGGTGAACTTGAGCTTGTCGAGTCGTACTGGAGTTATATCCTTGACTCCTTAAGGGCATTCCCGCGGGGTGGCCAGCCTTGAAGCCTGTGGTAGCTCACGTGCTCATTGCTCCCAGGCCAGGCCCGCCGGCACGGGGCTGGCTGTGAGTGTGAGCAGCGCTCTTAACACTCCTCATGCTCCTCCTGGGGAGATGTCCAGCCCTCAGGTAGTCGTCACCAGGCAGTCTGACATCCTGTCACCCTGATGATGCGATGGGCTGGCAGCCTCCATGCTTCCCACTTGCCCGTGGATCTCAGCCCGAAGGTCTCGTAGCTGGCCCTGGGCTGTGGGGTCTCAGAGAGAAGTATTTGAAAGCAAAAAATCTCGGGGAAATTTGTTGTCGTTTTAAAATGGAATATTTTGTCAAAATCAAATTTACTTCAGTGAGGAACAATCACTCCAGTGGCTGAGAAGAATGCAAAGATTAAATGAGGTATGAACAGCTGTAAGACGGTACGATTACCACCTCAGAAACAATATATTTGTAAAGTTAATTCCTCTTGAACATGAACAATCTCCTTACACTTGACCCCTCTCTATTGCCTCTTCCATGCTTGAACTCTCCTTGAACTTTGAAGATCCATCTTGAGAGCATGATACGGCCATCTCTTTTGCATCTGGTTATTTTAGCTCCAATTTGCAGCCCTAAAATGGCAATTACGGTGATGTATTGCTCAAGTCACCCGACAGGGATTAGTATCGGGATCAGCGCGTTTATGCACCGGAGTAGTGAGTGGAGACTACAGCTATGATTTTAAATGACTTGATTAATTCTGAGACAGCACTTCAGAGTCCATTACATCCAGCAGGTGTTGGGGTTCGGGCTGCACTTCCACTGCTTAGTCAGGCTGCCTTCCCCTCAGCTGCACAAGCATCTCCTGCTCTTGTTGGGGGGGTTGGTGTATGTCCAGTGTTCCTTCCCCCCTCCTCACCCCTCCTTTCTGGAAAAGTTCAGTGGCCTCAGGGGCACCTCGGGCAATGCTCCCTTTTCATAACTCACATGGTGGGGCTCAGGCTGCCAAACCATAATATGTTCTGCTATTGGAACATCACCTGACTAGTTCTCCAACCTGTTGCACAGCAGTGCTGGTTTTTTAGCCCAGGGTCAGTTAAATAGTGCTGAGCCTGCATAAACCAAAACCTGACCAGGTTGTTGTAAGTATCCCTGTCCTGCCTGAACTACCCTCGGTAGCTGGATGTGGGGTTCTTCTCTCTGGCTTCAGGGACACGGATGCTGGAACCCCACTCTGGCCTTTCCTCTCTGTTACCTGCTGTGGCTCCTTTGGGGTGGCCTGACAGCTCTTAGGACATCAGGAACTGGCCCGGGATGTGGTTATGTGCAGGGGGTTCTGAGCTGCTCTGCGGTGCTGCAGCTCACCTGAGACCGGGGGTGTCCTTCAGAGAGACATGAGAAGATAACTGGCCCTGTCAAGGGGTTTAAGGTGTTACCACACCCTGTGCTGCTGCGAATGTCAGGGTTTACCTGTGCTCTCCACTGACTCCAGAGCGGGACGAGGAGCAGCAGCCGTAGTGTTCTTGGAGAGGCAGCTGGGCACCAGGCCTGGACCCTGTCAGTCTGCTCCTGTCCTGCAGCCGATACCCCAGAGAGAGAGAAAACGGGCCAGAACACGGGTCTGATGGGGAGGGAAACACGGTCATGACTGATGGGGAGGGAAACATGGACATGTCTGATTGGGAGGGAAACACGGGCATGTCTGTGAGGGAAACATGAACATGTCTGATTGTGAGGGAAACATGGGCCTGTCTGATCGTGAGGGAAACATGGGCCTGTCTGATTGTGAGGGAAACATGGACATGTGTGATTGGGAGAGAAACACGGGCATGTCTGCTGGGAAGGGGTGGCTGGATCTGGATGAAGAGCTGTGCTGGAACCTCTCACCCACATCGCTCTGACTGTCGGGACAGCCCTGTGTAACGACCGCCGGTCGTGTGGCTCTATGAGGTGGTTGTTGCCCTCGTGCGAGCCCTGTGGCCTGGTCCCGATGCTCCCTGTGTCTTGTTTCAGCCCCAGTAGTTCTGCAGCCTCCAGAGTTCCTCCAGAGAGGGGAGGCCAGGCAGGCCCGTGGTGCCAGAGCGCTGCTCGCCGGCTGGCAGGGGCACTCCTGCCCGGGAGCAAGGGCACAGAGGTGTGGGGAGAACGAGAGGCGTTCAGTGTTCATGTGGAAGACAGCGGCTCTGTCTGCAGGCCGTGCTCTGGAGGCAAGGGAAACGCTGCCTGGGGTCAGGAGTCTCCCAATGGAAGCGGCTAAAGGAAGGAGTGTGCAGCTCCTGGAAGCGCAGGAGGCAGGACCTGAGCCTGTGCCATCAGTACCGCAGCCTGTCTGCCTGGGTGGAATATGCCTTGATGGGACACAGTACACAGAGGGTTCTACCTGGAGGCGTCTACGGGACTAAAAGGGACAGAGGACTTGTCCTAGGGCTGTGCTGGAGAGGGACAGAGGACTTGTCCCAGGGCTGTGCTGGAGAGCGTTTCCCAGCTCAGAGCATTGCCTGGGCGGAGGGGCGATCGCCCAGCGCGCTGGGCAGGGTGTCATCTACGGCTGTGTGGATTCAAACCTCCATGAGGAGTTGTCAGGGAAACACCTGGCGTGGCTTGGGAGGTGCAAAGCACAGGGTTTGGGTTTGGGGTTTCATTCCTAAGGGAAAATGTCAGTTTCCCTTGATGCTTCCTGAGATTTTTATTTCATTTTTGAGGTGGATGGGAAGAGGCAGCAGCTGTTGGCCTGTGGAAGCAGTGTGTTTCCTATGGGGAACACACGTGGTGCCCTGAGTCTTTGCAAGTGTTTGAGCCGTTTCTCTGGGCAAAGGCAGTGGTCTTTAGAGCAACGGTCGTGTTTCTTCTAGGCTGAAGATGGAGTTTGCTTGAAAACAGAAATCCAGTGTGGCTGCACATTGGGACTGGCTGAAATGTAACCCTAGAAAGCTGTGAAGAGCCAGGAGCACATCCAGGCTGGCTCTCAGGGCACAGAGCTCAAGCCTTGTCTAGCCCCACGTAGCTCAGTTGTATCTCAGTGTGGTAACTTGACATAAGTTAGGTCAGACACCGAACCACAGCTTGGGGCTGTGTGTCGGGTCATGATGTCCCAGTAGACCTTTCTGTTCCCACCAAGAGCTCACAGAACCCCTTCTCTGGCCAAGACCCCACTGGACAGCAGTAGATCGGGGCAAGACAACCTTTTACCTCAGGGTCTCCGGGTGAAGGTCCTGGTGCTTCTCCAGCACACAGGCTGGGCCTTGCCTACCTTTTAAAGAGGGACCTTAAGGTCCTTCTTCACGTCAAGGGGATCATCCCCTTATGGTAGACTTGGTGGCGGTAGGTTAATGGTTGGACTGGATGATCTTAGGGGTCTTTTCCAGCCTTAAAAATTCCATGATTCTGTGATTCTATGATTCTATGATTCTATGATTTACCTCCATCTGGGAGGGAAGAGGGAGAAACTTCTTTGTAATAAAGGGCAGGGATGGGCTAGGGGAGGTCCATGCTAGCCCACAGACGTCTTGGGTGACCCGTCACTGTGACACTGATGGCCCTGGTGCAGCTGTGTGACAGCCAGCATCAGAGCTGGTGATTGACAGGGGTCTGTCTAGCACCAGCTCCTTCTGGGGGTAACAGATCCTTTTGAGGCTGCTCCTCACCCCGCGTGTCCGTGCGCGCTCCCTGCCAGGCGCCGCGCGCCGCAGCCCGCCCGCCTCCCCCCGGCTGACCAGGAGACCGTTCCCGCACCAGGCTTTATTTAGCTCCCAGCCCCCATTCCTCAGCACTGTCGATTTTTTTTTTCCCTTGTGGAGAAGCGAGAAGACAGTTAAAGGGACTTTGGGTGACATCCCCTCTGTTTAATGAAGCTTGGAGCTACGGGCAAGTGACTCGAGCTGCCGTTATTATCTGCATGAGCGGCTGAGGGCCGAGGTCTGGCGGCGCGCGAAGGGCTGCGCCGCAAAGCGCACACGGGTCACGGCTGACGGGACCGACGGGTCAGGGGTGCCGGCGAGATGGAGAGCGCAGGGGGAGCTGACAAACGGCGCAGAGGAGCTTGGGGTTGATGTGATATTCAAACAGGGTCAGGTACCCGTTCCCTTACACTTCCTCCGGCCTCTGACATTCCGCCAGCGACTGCAACGGGAGGCACAGAGCCTGGGGCAGCGCGGGGGAGAGCAGTGTCCTAACCGGGGCGGGGGAGGAGGAGACCCCACGAGAGTGTCTGAAGAGCCGAAGGGAACAGCGTGGGGAAGTGCTGCTCTTGTGCCTCCTCCTTGTTTCAGGGGAGGACTTCAGGGAGACCCGGCACGCTCAGGAGCTGGAGTGCGGTGCGGCGGAGCCCCAGGGTCTGAGCTGCAGTGAGGACTGAGCCTGAGCCCTCCATAGACTTGACCACTCTTTATGAGCTGTCAACCACAAAAGCATTCTCAAAAATCAATCCTGCTTTCTCTCCCAGTGCTTGAGGACATGGTCTAGTGGTGAACTTGGAGGCAGTAGGTTAATGGTTGGACTGGATGATCTTAAGGGTCTCTTCCAAACTTCACAATTCTGTGAGTCTATGATTCTTTCCTTTGGTGGAGCTTCCTGCCCATCAGAACACTTTGAGTTCTCACATTTCATCTGTTCTCCCCTGACTCTCTCTATTTCCCAGGCATTGTCTTACCCATGTAATCTCTGCAAGGCAGTTTGCTCGTGCTGAACCAGCAGCACCTCAGAGTTCACAGGGAGGCTGCGGATCAGTTCTGGTCACTGCCCCACAGGCACACGTGCCTCTGGGTGCCACAGGTCCTGACCAGGAGACCCCTGGTGATGGCCTGAGGAAACCCACGTTTCGCTGTGGGCACTGCAGGGACCTGGAAACGTCCCCTCACAGGCTGCTGTCNAGGAAGGAAGGAAGGAAGGAAGGAAGGAAGGAAGGAAGGAAGGAAGGAGTGTGTGTCTGTCAATCAGGGTGGGAGCGTGTTATGGCTCCAGTTCCACAGCAGTGAGATGGGCTGGGTCCCTCACCAGACTGGTGACTGCAGACTGCCTGAAGGGCTAGAGAGCACCACTCAAACTGTCACATCGCAGCCAGGGGACCTGTAACAGCATCAACTCCCACAGAAAGCTCGAGGGAGGGAAGGCAGCTCCTTGGGGGAACAGTCACTGGGCTGGGACTTGGACGTGTCTCTTCCCCACCCCCCTGAGGTACAAGACCTGGGATATGCAGCTGATCCCCCCCTCTTTGTTTTGCAGATCATTCCAAGATGTTCTCTTTTCTCCTGTCTCTTTGACTACCGGTTCTTCAAGGCTGATGTGATTTCTGATTATGCTGCTTTTGCAGAGGGGCCTCTTCCCAGCCAGAGCCTGTCTGTCCCAGAGCTCACGCTGAAGAGCTGCTGAAGCCCACAAGCAGGGTTGCTTATCCTCCTGCTCCTTTAACCAGCACCCAGTCTGCTGGCTGCCTGCCCTGTTAGGTGCTCACTACGTTTCCCCAAGACAAGCCCCCTCCCCATCAAGCTCCTGTCTGGGAGATTCATGCGAAGCGTTTCAGTTTATCCAGCCTTTAATCAGACGCCTGACCTGTTCTGAGCAGTGCTCAGCTCTGACCTCTTCCCAATAAACAGGTTTTAAACAAGCTGCCACATCAGATTTTGTGCAGAAAACGAATGCGAGACGGCGAGGAGAGCTCATCACGCCGCGTGTCGCTCTGTGCGCCAGGCCACCCTCTCTTCTTCACTCCGTGTCCCTGGGAGGGCACGACCATCTCACCGAGAACTGTCCAGGCCACTCCCAGGGCACTCCCAGGGCACTTCTGCTGAGGTCACACGTGACTTAAGGCGAAGGCAGACACCAGTCAAGGTGTCCACGGACAAGGCTTCGCGCCCTGAACACGCCCGGCAGCAGCAGCGCCTGTTTGCTCTCCTTCGGGTCCCTGCAGAGCGCGGGCTGCTCCAGGATGGTTCGGCATCCGCTGAAGCCGGCCCCTTCCCCCGGCTCCCCCCGTGCTGGGGTGGAAGTCGCAGCAGTGGGCAATCGATTTTCGGCCGGTACGTTGGTCCCGCTCCGTAAGGTTCTGCTGAGGCTGTCGGAGCGGGGGTGCAGCCCCTAAGGACAGGCTGAGGCGTGTGGTGGGACGGTCACAGGCGTCTGTTCTCCTCTTGGAAAAGGAAATGGGGGAGAGGACTGACCTGAGGCACAGTACTGCTGCTGCAGCTTCACTGGCCTCCTCTGTCCTGTCCTGAGAGGTTTCCTGGGGGATGGAGGTTCCTGCACTGCTCAGCACACTGGAGCCTCTCCAGACACTCCTGTTGCGTTACAGGGGACACCGGATGTGGCATTACAGGACGGTCGCGTTCCGTGCTCGGAACCACCATGATTCAGATGAACCAGTAACGATGGACACCTTGAGCCTGGTTGTGTTTATTGACCTACCATGGCCATCTCAGAAGAGTTTGGTTGCATTCAATACGAACTGGCTCAATGAAAGGGGAATTTATTGGAGCAGCAGACACACAGACTCTTTGGGTTGCTGGGGATGAACAACTGTCTGCAGGGCACTTGGAGACACAAAAGATCTTAACTAACAACA
>VXBZ01000679.1:141241-157627 GCA_013399135.1 Heliornis fulica | reverse complement strand
CCCCTGTACTTGGCACTGGTGGGGTAGCACCTTGCATACTGTGTTTTAGAGCTGTCACTACAAGGACACTGATGTGCTGGGGTGATATCCAGGGAAGGGTGACGAGGATGGTGAAGGGTCCAGAGCACAAGTACTGTAAGGAGAAGCTGAGGGAACTGGAGTTGTTTAGCCTGGAGAGGAGGCTGACAGAAGACCTTATCACTCTCTACCTTAAAGGAGGTTGTAGCTGGGTGGGTGTTGGTCTCTCCTTCCAAGTAACAAGTGACAGGACAAGAGGCCTCAACTGATCCAGGAAAGGTTTGGGGTTGGAAATTAGGAAAAGTTTCTTCACTAAAGGGTTATTAAGCACTGGAACAGGCTGCCCAGGGAAGTGGTGCACTCAATCTCCCTGGAGGTATTTAAAAGAGTTTTAGATGTGGTGCTGAGGGATATGGTTTAGTGGTGGACTTGGCAGTGCTAGATTAACCGTTCTACATGATGACCTTAAAGGTCTTTTTTAACCTAAGTGATTCTAGGATTGTGCATTGGCGGGCAAATATGACATTGCTTACCAAGGTATCGTCTAGCCAAGAAAAACATAATGACTTCAAGCTATATTTCAGTGGCTGCAGATGCCAAAATAGATTTTCTATTTCAGCAGTAAACCAGCATCAATTGATGTAGTGAAACAAATCTGACAGATAAATTATTTATTTTGATACCCAATGTTAATTTTTTTTCTATTTCTAGGTGTGTAACCAAAATGTAAGAAAATTAGAGATGTGCTGTCATTGTTTTCCACTTCTAAGGAAAATTTCAGAGTATCTGCATTAATAGGCCCCAAATGAATGCTGAAATTAAAGTGGCTGGTTTTAAATGGGAGGTTTTGATAATGGTATGAGAGCCCACCTGCTTATATTCACCTAAAGAACAGCTACTTTGTTCATACCTGTAGAGAAAAAAAGATTTGCTATGACTTGTCTCTAATCCAAATATAGAAGAATAACACCAATTGGTTTACAAGTAATAATTAACTAAACCAGAAGTATCACAGAAGTGATTTTCCAACACTCTGCTGTATGTTACTACACCTCCTCATCTAAACTTCACCCGAAAATGGCATTTGCGAAAGCTCAGAGCTTTTCAACTGAGCTCTTCGGCTTTGGACCTTCCATAAAGAAATTTGCAGACACAGATATTTTCCATTTTACTATAGCTTCTCTCCCCCCTTTAACTCAGAAGATGTCATTCAGTTCTAAACCCAAGTAAGCCTGAGACTTAAAAAGGAACCTTTTTTTTTTTACATGCAGGAGATGAAACAACTACACAAAAATAGACCATCAGATGCGCAATGCTTTTTACACAGTTGAGTTTTCCACTGGAATGTGCTCAGCTCTCCATCTACTCTAGTTTCTCTAGTTACTTTCCCAATGACCATCACTCACACTCACTCCCTACCAGGTTTCCTAAGAGGATGCATGCTAATCAACAAAACATCCAAAGGAAGCTGAAATTCTCCAAACACTCACTCACTCACCTGGCTGGTCCTTTTGGAGACAGATCATCAGCAGTAGCTATTTTATAACTCCCTTCAATCTCACTAGCCTAAAAGGGGTGACCTCCTAAGAGAAGCTCGTTGCCACTCATAAATGATGAAAAGCTTTCTGTATGATCATGTATGCTGAAGCAAAGTATAAAAACTTCAGATCTTATACATTAGACGTGCATATGTTTACTTTGGGATTGCTTAATTTTTAAGATGTAACATTAAAAGAAGTCAATCAATTAAATCCACATAATTTTAAGACTTCTTTACTACTATTTTACAGGATCTCACTGTATGTTTTGAATCCACATGGGGGCCTTGTTTTATAGAGAAGCTGACATTGTATTTATGCCACATTCTGAAGTCAATAAAATCTAACAATACACATTCGCAATTATTCCCACTCTTCCCACACTCCACCTTCTAAGTCCTATTCTACTGGCACAATACACCGAGCATATGGTTATCAAATGTTGCTTAACCTACGTGCTAGAAAAGTCAAGACACAATAAAAGGATTGGTGCCCAGAAACTCAGCTGGTGTAAATTAGCATAGCAGCGTAGAATCGATGTCGCTAAATTGATATACGTAAGCTGAGTAACCAGGTCCTGCTGAAAGCTTTTATTTGTTCTATTACTGAACCTCCTCTAGTCAGTTTCTAATGCACATGAACATAAGATGCACAGGAAAACTTAGGTATTATGATACATGGTTACAGAGTAATTTCTATCTATTACTCAACACAAGAAAAGTCGATTGAAAATATTCTTTTTCGTAATTCAAAATTTGTAAACAAACACAAAATTGAGGTAGTCACATTACCAGGGCTGTATTTGGAGAATTTAATGGATAATATTTTTTTATCCATTTTTAGTTTACTGAACAATTTTACTAGGAAAACGAAAAGTAACAGCACATATCTAATCAAAGTCTGCACAGTCATGTCAGTGTCCCTACTAGTCTACATTTTTCAAAGACTTTTACAGGATTAAGCAAATACTACTGCAAAAGGGTGAGTGGTGGAATATATGAATCAAACTAAAGTTACCTAATTTGCTGGATCTGTGTTAACCAAATTAAATGATTCGTTCATTTATCCCAAATCAGCATGGACAAAAAGTAATAATGGGAGATAGGGGTTCCCCATGTTCACATTGCACAAGTTTCATTAGGCTGTGATGCTGAGACTGCCTTTTCAGACATCATAAAGATCTGGCTTTTGGAGCAACTGTTTAAAAGACGCAGGAGAGAGGGGTGATTTTGACTGCTGAGTACATGAACAACACACAAGACGTCTATAACAGTGACCAAAACATGTGCAAATTCGGTATCTTCGGAGAGGAGAAAAAGCAGAAAGTCCCTCACATAGCATTAAAGTTTTAAAAAGGGAAACTACATTAAATGAGTAACTTAAAGAAAATTAACTCTGCAGCTAAAAAGGTAAAATGCTTGCAGGTGGCATAGAAAAAAAGACCATAATTAGAGGCTCACAGTATATTTATACTGCTACAGAACACTAAAAGAAACAAAAAAAAGCTTTCAACAGTTGCAATAAGCAAAAGGCTGGTATTAGAGGTAAAAGAAGCCATGTCTAAAAAAGGAAACAGAAAAAAAAAGAAAGGAAATTTTGGAAAATTAAACAGAAACCACAAATGTTGACCTACTAACCATAGAGTGGAACCCACTGCTTAAGTCACCACTGATGCTAAAAAATTGAGATCTGCTCTAGCTTATGTTAGTGTGCTGGACTGCAAGCTGCTCGGTCTCTTGAGCTGCTTCACATGCCTTTCTGCCGGTCCTGCTCTGAGTATAACGATTTGTAAGAGTGAGTGGAATGGATCGGTAGCCACTTCATCTTAAATCAACTACCTCAGTACAAGAGTTAACACTTTCAGGTTTTCCCCTAAAAATCTGCTACAAACCTCTCTATCTGACACCCCACTTGGTTAAAAAGGACCTCTTGTCTGACCAGAACAGCTGCTCTAATGTGCAAAAATGTCATCAGAAGTTTCATAATGTTTATTCTTCCTACAGAGACACTTCATATCCTCCTGAACAAGATACTTCATGTATGCCTGCCCGTATGCTTCTTCATAAGAGTGATCTCATCCATGTCTAGAGGGATGCTTGTAATGCACCTAAGTCTCATAAGCACTCCTCCTAAAACACCTATACTTCATATTTATTGACTCCATATGGAATACCTTTTGCACAACAGGAAGGGGAATGAAAGTGATGATGGTAAGGGAGGGTGATATGCTGTGGTCAACCTATGAAACAGGCTTTCTTAGGCACACCAGCTGAGGGTGAACAACTCTATGAGCCATAGAAATGCTCTTAAAAGTCTAGTTCTTCGAGGCTGAATATTTCACTGCTGGCTCACTTCAATGTGCCAGTGAATCCAAAGCCTGTATGTGCAATGTTAAAAATGTGCAATGAACCAGTTAAGTACATAGCATGATAATGAGAATAAAGTGGGTGTTTTTTGTTTGTTTGTTAGATTTTTAAAATAGGGCCCACTGAAGTAAAACCAAAAGAAAACCCAAGACACCATTCTTCAGCACTTCTTTGTGTTAGCAGGGAAGCAATTTCTCTAGACAAGAGAAAGTCCATCAGAAGCCTCTTTGTACCACTCCTCACAGTGGTACATGGTGAATGATTTACAAATTAGCATTTCTAGTTTGCATGGTTTTCCAATTTTTTAGAATTTTGCTTTTTACAAAAGATTACCTGAAACACTTCCAAGTGAGCTTCATACTTAACTTTGTAATAGACCTGGTCAGTATTTTTGGCTTCTAAGTCTTTACAAAGGGGAATACAGTCACTTATACAGATATTCCACAAAATAATTTACACAATGCTTTGTGGAACAGATGTACTTTTCCATCGTTGTTATCTCCAGTGGCCACAAGACACTAAACTTTTTAGATTGCAAGTGATTGCTGTATAAAAATGTACTTTAAAGATACTTAGCTGTTCTGAATGAAGAATTAGTGTGCCTGGAAAATCAGCACAGACATGCTGTTCCAAACACAAGAGCACACAGTACTGGCAAGTGCAAGTGTGAAAGAAGAAAAAGGGGAGTTAGCTAGAGAGCTGGAAGACAAATATAGAGTGCTTACTGTAAAACATAAAACATTGCATCATCTATCAGGATGGAGAAGTGGAAGAATTTTTAAATAAGTTTTGGGTTTTTTTTTTATACAGTTACAAGTTGTCTTTATAATGGGGCTGGGACAAATAAGATGGATGAGAGTGAGGACAGAAAACTGCTGAGTGTGCGAGATATTACTGAATTTTACATGCGTATGGGTGGAAGCAAATTTAGGCTTTGAGGAGCTAATACCATCTATCAGCTCTTTCCATGCAAGTCTTTACTACAGAACAACATACTACAGTGTATTAGATTTCTCTGGTTACATTCTGTAAATTTATTGTAAAGAAATAATAATAGTTGGGTAGCTGCCCAAAGCATAGACCTGTGCTTTGCCTTCCCTGTCTCATTCACCCAGCATAAAATATTCTGTTTCTATAAGCATGTGCTTTTATGTGCTTTTCCTACAACTGCAAGACGAAGATACAACATGAGAGCAGTAGTAGCATGGCTGTATAGAGAAAACCAGACTTGCAGATGAGGATTCCCACAACCAGTGCTGGGCCGGATGAACAAGACAAGTGCTCACAATACCCAACTCCAGAGTGAGCAAAACATCATCTCTTCTTGAGTGATAACCGAAACAAGGAGAACAGAGGCGGAGGCATTGTACAAAAGTATGTGCAATGAAAGTATGGTAAAATATTTTCCTTTAATATCTACAGCTTTAATTCTTTAATTTATTCCAAAGAATCAATAAGAAATGGAAATCAGATATCAGATTTACTATAACAAGACTACAACTAACCCTTCAGGTTACTACTCCCATTGCTTCCTCTCTTACCCACTGTTTTTTCTGAAGTACTTTAGATTGCAACAGATGCTGACAACTACACTTACATACTTAAAGAGGTGGAATACAGAATCCTAAAAAGTAGTGCTGAAAAATAACCCTGGTTAAAGTCAACTATTAAGAGGACATCTAAAAAACATATTACCCCCCAAGACATTAAAATGCCTATATTCTGCATGTAAGAACAATTTTCTATATAATAAATGTGTTCTTGGCATATCCAATATATTCTTTAAAAAAACCTTGTTTGAATTTAAGATCAATTTAAAATTAAGATTTTTTTTAAAATTACTGTTATTGACTTAATCTGTTAAAAAAGTCCAGACCCAAAACAAATAAACAAAATGGAGCATAACCAAAGATAATTTTACAAGAAACCTAATAAAAGCTTTTATTATACCAACAGTCATCTCTCTACCATCTCTCACTCTGGTTTGTTTTTTTATTACATTTTAAGTCAAGTAACTTAAGGAATATAAAAAATTAGTGGAAACTCAGCACTCAAGACCTGTAAGTGGCTATCTTTCATAGTCCTGCAGAGTTCTCATAGCATTTCTTTTTTTAAATAGACTGCAGAAATTTATGGTTTGCTTCAGAATATGATACTAACAACACAGTATGCTGATTTCAGCAGCAAAATATGCTGGCTTTAGTGACAAAATGTGATTTCAGCTGGTAATAAAAGCTGAGACACAAGTACTGAAGTTCTGAGTTTTTAATACACATCCCACATACCCCCAAAACCCAAACCCCACCAGTTTACCTGTGATGTTGAATGTCAAAATAACCTTTAGAATAATGAGAAGTCCAAAGATCAATCCTTATTATGACACTCCTTCTGCAAATGGCATGTTTTCTGTTCGGATAATAGTTAAACAGTATTTTCTGGAGAGATGCATATGTGATGATTCATCTGCATTTGCCTGAACATGTATATAAATCTAGCACTTGAATAAATAACATCTGTATACTGTGCCCACGTCTGCAAAGTACCACAACACTGCATGGACATGTATTCTTGTATCAACAGCAAAGAACAAGATTTCTAAGGGCTTTGTGGTTGGTTTTTCACATTTACACTGCTGAAACTGTTCCAAGCCAACAGCCAAAATGAACACAAAAGACAAGCCATTTATCTGGTAGTAGCTGTGGTTCTCCATGATGTGGGGTCTCATGCAGAGATCAGACAGTGGCCATGCCTATTTCACTTGTTTGGTACCAGGTACAGAGCAGAGAATGGTTTCAACCTCCCCTCAGGTCCTATGTTGATGGGAGTATTATTAGTTATGTGAAGTCTACACAGAGGCAATGGAAGCTCAGAACTAACTTCAATTAACATTTATGGTCTGAAAGAAGAAAGCATGAAATCATCCATTTTGGAAGAAGTTAACATACAGTATTTCTGAAGCAAAAACTGCTCCCGGAGACCCTGCCAGCACTAGTTTCAGTGCCTGGCTGCCAGAGAATACCGTGGGCCCTGTGACCTGCCCAGTTTCTCCAGTGCCAATGACTTCTGCCTGAGCTGTTTCTGACAACTTTCTCCTTGTCCTAAGGTTAGAAGAAGCACATCTGTGCCTCTAGGTCCAGGCATCTGAAAGCACCAATACCTCCAAACTCAGAAAGCCATCACTTTAAACCACTACGCCACGCAGCTCCAGACCCATCTCCATTTTTTGACATTTAATAACTCTCAATTCTCAGTACTGTATCACTGAAAAGATAAAAGAAGGTATTTGTGAAGTGATTCCAGCCAAAAGGAAACACAGCTTCTGCAAGCTGACAGGCAGTTCCCTCTACCCCTGAACCTGACTTACAGTTTTACCAACAGGTCTTGGAATCACACCAGGGATAAGCTTCTTGCTGGAAAGGAAACTGTATATAGCAAATACATAGCTGACACTCATTTTTTAAGAGTGTGAGAAGTTTAATGTCGGTTAACTAAAATATCTTCATGCCACAGATTATTCTAAGCACTCTCCAGTCACCTTTTAGAGCAACCTACTTCAAAACTGTGGTTTAATGAAGGTATAATCACCTCTTTAAATTTTGGGGTTTGGGTGCTTAAGACAAGACTTAATTATGCACATTTTCCATTAATAATTGAGTTTTCTTTACATTATAAATCTCCATACAATAAATTTGCTGACCACTAGAAACAACTAAAATGTTACAGTGCATGTCACTAGCTTTTTGAGAACATAGTAGAAATTTACACGATTTTAACACTTTGTGGTCATGAACTTTTAAATATGACTACAGCTAGAAGGACCTTAACTAAGTACTCCATAGCAGAGCAGGAAAGGTTCTGTATATTGAAGTTAATGAGTTTAAGTCCCAAACTCACATATGAGAAACAACCAATTATCCCGTCTGAAACACAGGCTTGTAAAACTCTCAGTTACTTGTAAAACGGTCTGCTACCCACGAGTAAGATGTTGCTTAAATTACTTGTTTGACTAGATGCATTCACCATGAAATTGATTCTTTTAAAGCATTATTCTTAGACTTGATACAACTTAACTGCCTAGACTGAAAATGGGAAAAAAATCTGGCATTATAAAGCATAGGTTTCAGTATGAGTTTTCTATTTTATGAGGTCAAGGGTTACTTGAATGAGAAACTCATCAAGAATGAATAGTCATTTGTAGGGCAGTAACTGAAAGGTTTAATATTATTAAACTACACTGCCACTTCCATGCCAAGATGTATGGTACAGGTTATTCCACCACCACCAGCACAGCACCAAAGTAGTACCAAAGACAATGAAACAATAAATAGAACATCTTTCAGCCCTTAGCACAAAAAAAATCTGAGTTGCTATTTTCCTATAGTCTGAAAGTAACACTATATTGTAGTTTTACATCTGACACTTCCAGTCAGATTCAGTATTATTATTTTGTTATGCCTTTCAGGCAGAGGTGGCATGAGGAGGAGATAACTACCAACAGCCTACTGAATATTCCTTAATCTCCAGCTCAGGGACCCAGTTTTCAACTATAGAGTGGTCCTGATTTAAAAGAAAGAGAAGAAACCAATGCAAGGATGTCATGCAGTTGAATGTATATACATTTTAAAAAGGAGCTAAAAATATGTTCTTCAATAACATTTTAGATTTTAATGTTTAGAATCGTCCTATAAATACGGACAGATAGACCATGCTAGGGTATTTGAATAGATTGGAATCTGCAAAGAAATGTTTTACATTTGCTTCTATAACTTGCAAATGGTTCTATTGGTCTATAATGAATCAGTGTACTAACAGTACATTGTTAATAATTCACAGATGCTTTAGTGAATTAAAATTTGAAATCTTACTAATGGAAATTTTCCAACTGTCCCCTGAAAACAGAGATTGCCTCATTACAACAAGATGAAGCACTAACAATTTTTGGTTGTTTTTAGTTTTAAATCAAGAGAACAAATATAGTTTTTTGTACACTGCTCCAGAAAACCTGGAGAAATTATTATGTTGCTTACTGCAAAACTGTTTTGGAGAAGAATCAAATTCTCTGACTTTCAATAAAGAAGTATTTGCACACTGTAGAATAGTTTACTCAGCATCCAGTAAAGAGTGCCACCAGCCATGCTGTTTTATAAGGCCAGTTGTAGACAGATTAACAGAAAGGACAGTGTCATCATCATTTCAGTCAGACCACAGGCAGTGCAGCAGAAACTGGAGAGGAGAAGTAGAAAGAGGTGTGAAGGGATCAACCACATAAAATGGCTTTAGTTGACTTACAAGCAATAAAACATCCCGATTCTAGGATGCCTAATCCATCACAGCAGAAATGGTAGCATTTTATAAAAATAAATAAATAATTCCAGCACAGCTGGTAATGTATCAGCTTGATGTCTGCCAACTAGAAAGCATGAATCTGCAAACGGACTTGATAATGCCTGAAGTAAAGTATGTTGAAAAGTGGACAATGCTTGGAAAATTTGCCTCAGGACACAAAAATTGGTTTGCTTGCTCTCCTGGTAAGAGTTAAAATGCATTAACAGTATCTATTAGTAACACAAAGGTATAAATGCAATCAACTGGTTTTAGGTTAAACACAAATGCAGGATAGATATCTACCCAGATGACTGGATCCTATAAAAAAGTCCACTGGGTGGTGGTCTGTTTGGATCTTCAGCTGTTCTCAGGGGAGGGGAGAGAGCAGTTCTACTTATTTTATATAAAACACATGCAACATCATAACTTTTCTAGTAGGATTTTTATATTCCTCTTTTATTAAAGGTTAACATATGTGAATTTTTAAATTTCACCATGTTAGTTAAAACACTGAGTTCCTTCCCTTTTAGCCTTGTCTGTATTTATGGATACACTACATGAAGACAAAAAGCCAATGAAACTGTATTTCAAGTTAAGTTGCTCTACTAATATAGCCTGCACACTCAGAGGTCTTACAAACCAATTATTATTTCTGTGAACATACACAGTCATTTACTTTGCACAGTGAATCTTCTAACCTAAAGGGTTAAAATGAACATTACTTGCTTTTCATTATCCATAGTATAAGATTGATTAGCTTTGCCATGTGGCATCCTTCTTCACTGGGTAACATTTTAAAGAATGACAGACAGATAACCCAATAAACAGCAACACTTGTGTCTGTGCACAAATACCCTGGATGACACTCATCTTATTCTTTTCCTTCCACTGCTAACATTCAGAGATGGCAGTTATGTAATTTATTCAATGCTTAACACAACAGAATTAAGAGAGATGCAGGATTGCTCTTTAGTTACCAAGCACACATCAGTCTACACACAAGAAGAGTATGTCAGTTGTATCATATAAATACACAAGTGACATTATCATTAAAATGGCTGCACGAAAATGCCCATCTGGAACAAGAGGAGAAATACAATTTCTTGTTAATGGCATATGCAATACTGTTTCACCTCATTAAGCACTCAAAACATCTTGATGGGCTACAAAGGAGTAAAAATACTTGGTCAAGTAATTTTTTTTCACAAACAGTTCATCTACCTACTGCCAGCCCCAGTCCATGAAGATGCACGTCTAGCACAACAGAAACACATTCTACAGGAAGAAAAAACACCTGCGGTCCTGCATTTTGAAATTGGCACATACTTGTGCACAGTCCATTTTCACGTCTGCAAGTTAGGCTTAAGTTCATTTGTAATCACAGTGCTATGCAAACCTAACGACGTATACATGTGAATGATTGACTGTGTAGAGAAGTGAGGGGAAGGGAGAGTAAAATGGGAGTTTTCTGTGGGAAAAAAACAGCTAAACAGGGACAAATAAAATTGCTTTTATGTTTCTTGTATTCCCTTTGTGAGGGAATAGTACTATTTAATTTAGTTACTCACTGCTCATTCAAGCATATTGTAAAACTTTCTTTATATTGATAGAAACAACTACTCTTCCGAGCTCTCCACAGTGCACTGGAATTGTCTGCATGCTACCAACCTCATGACAAGCGCTCTTCCAAATCATAGGGGAGAGTAGAAGGCAACAGCACCTCTCTTGGCTGACAGCAGTTTACAGGAATTCATTTATTTTAAAAGACCCACTACCGCTTGCAAGACATAGTGATATCATAGAGATACAGACCATCCCTTTGTCTGATACAAATAAATGTGGAACATTTTGAATCCTGTTTCATAAAGTTGAGGATATTCAGAACCAAGAAACCGAGAGGAGAAAAATTATTTGAGGGACATCAAACAGAATAATAACAAAAAAATCTCTTTCCATAGAATTGCTAGCAGTAATATATTTCAGGACCATGATCTAGGCCACCTTCCTGCTGAAGGAAGTTTGGGCAAAGAAGTGGAGGTCAAGCCTAGAGTGACACGGTTCACTGAATGTCCAAACAGAGGTTTACATATTTCCTTTATGACTGCTGGCACTGGTGTTGGCCTAGAAGCCTCTAATGAACAAAGAGAGCTCTGATCCCTTCTGGAGCCATTCATATGTGATTAAGATCCAACAATACAGCACTTTGATCCACTGAGCTACAGAAGGATTGGATGTTTCCTGAAAGAGTCATTTCAGGTGAAAGGGGAGAAGAAAAGAAGGCAGCAATCTTCCCGATCGGGTCAATCTTAAGGGACACAGCACTCTTCTCACATCTGACATGCACTGTACTCCCTTGAGAGTTTTGAAATTTGGGGAAGATGACAGATGACTGAGGTATGGAAAAGAGAGTGAACTGTGGCAACAGTGTCTCAAGAAGAAATAATAAAGTTATCTTTTAGAAGACGGAACAAGATTCATTTTCAAGAAAAGGAAATCAAGGTAGACGTTGCAAGCCATACTGCAAAAAAGGAAGGCATAAAAATCATTACAGAAAATTGGATGGCATCTTTCTTAGGTATGTTTGAAAAGCTTTCAGTACCATAGTCAAAAATACACCCTTCCTCACTCTGATGTATAGGTAGGAGATGTTACGGGTAGGTCTATAATAAAAAAAAAAAAATTCTCAGAGAATGAACACCTGGTTCCTTGAAAGTAATCTTTCTATCTTGACACCAATATACTTCACATAACCCAAGAGAATTAAAGGCTTGTTTGAAGTTAGAAGAGCATGTTCATGACACACCATTTGGAGGAGCATTTACTTTTTTCAACAGACATAAGTATTAAGCACAGGTGATAGATTCAGATCCGCAGGAATGAATGGAGGCTGGAATGTCTAGACGACCAGGAAAGCATAACACAGGTGTGACAACTCTGCTCGACTATCACATTCCAACATTTTCAGTATAAACTAAGTAACTTCCATCATCTGTTGATATAAAAACAGAAGAGGGAAAACATATTTGGCGTTGTCTACTATGAATGTCTACTCCTAATTTATTTTGGAAGCTAAGTCTCTTTTTCATATTTGGGTTGGATGCTTGCAAGTCCACCTGGGGACGGCCCGGCTCTCTTGCTATCCTGTACAAAAGTTTTCAGTTCAGAAAGCACTTCAAATTCTCTGTCACTGTTTGAGCCAGGTTGCTCATACTTGAATGCTTTTACGTGGCTGACCTACACTCGAGAGAAAATCTTCTCATTTGACTGCTACACTCTAACTTACTGAATGCCTTCACAATGTATGTATGCTATGATTCCTCACGTACAAGTCAAGCAAAACACACTATTAGTTCATTTTTTAAAACCAGTAGAGTAGAGCTGGAGTGACAGCCACGTATCAACAGTTGGGAAGTCAAGGTAAAAAGCAAAGGGAGTCAACAGTGTGGTAACCCCAGAACTTAAATCTACTGTCAGTAACTTCAGTAAAAGGGGATTTGCTACCAATCTCGTACCATAAAGGAGACTACCACCCTCTATAAAGTACTCAGTTTTATTGTGCTGTAATGTCAGATGTATATTAAATAAATTTTGAGCTACTGTGCTTCTGTATACAAATAATTTAAAGATATCTATCCCTTAGAGCACACGGGGGAGGGGCTAAAGAACAAGACAAGACATTGCATCTCTGTTAATTTGATGTAGATAAGGAGGATTCCTCGAATTCTAAAATCCACAGTTTTCAGGATCAGGATAGGATTTCTCTTGAGATCTTACCACAGCAAGTGATTCAGGTACTGTTTACCTGTTTTGAAGTTACAGTAAGAGAAGCTTTATTTTCCCTGTGACACACCTGCAGTATATGTTCAGCAGATGGCTTAAAAGTAAAATCTACTTCAATAATTAATGTTTGATTATTCCTGCCCTAATTTTATCTGCTTCACAAAAGATAATCTCAAATGAATCATTTAATTTTCATCAAAAATTTAAAAATGTGCTAAAGCACATTTGCTATTACAAATGCATGAAAATGGAGGAAATTAAACAAATCCATTAGACTACTACAAAGGCAATATTTGAAACTACAGAACTGTAGACAAGAAATTAGACCTTTGGAAAACTAACAGCTCCCTAGTACTGACCTGTGAGTTAGCAGAACTCTCCTGTGACCCTGTGACCTTTCCAAAGTTGCAGCTCACTAGTATCACTGCTAAGAGCAGAACTGGATTTGACAGACCAAAATAAACTACTGACACTATTTAGAATTAAAGACAAAAGCAGAGATTTTAATGTAAGTAGCAACTAGTCCATCTGCTAACTACTGCCAGCTAACTACTGCCAACTTGCAATTGGATGAAGTTGCATCTGTGCTTCTGAGACTTGTCCTACAGACATGCACAGGAGAGATGTTTGACAGCACCAGTGTGACTGCTCTTCTTCACTTCAGGGATGCTTCACTATTCGGGGTTGTCTGTACTGCAGAAGTACCCCACATGTAACAGTGTGACAATTAATTTGCAATAATTTCATTTTATTCTGGATTTTGGAAAGTCTGCTTTCTTCTGTTACAGTGACAGAGAAACTTTTTTTGACACTGGATTTCAAGTAGAAAAATGCAAGGTTTTTGCTACAGATTATGATAATAAATTTTATGCAGAGTACTGGTGTATTGCAGCTGCACAGTTATGCACAGCTTCTTTTCTTTCCCAGAAAGCCATGCCACTTCCTTCATAAGTTCAAAGTCAAAGCGGCAGAAGAATAGAGGCAGCAAATATAGATGTGCTCCATTTGGAACATGTCAAGACAGAGGGAAAGAAGTAGAGCTGAAATCAGAAAGTTCATTATTATTTTCAGATTCATTTTGTTTATTGGGCGTTATAAGAGGCTAATATGAGGCATTACTGTATAAGAACTCCCCTTTCCATTACTGCTACTTGTTTATCTCCACTGTTTTCCATATATTTCAGCTCTGATTGCATAAAGCCCAAATTTTGGGATACAATCCAGAGGTTTAAAAAAACATGTATTTTCCAAATGGTGCTGAGGTGTTAAAGCAATACCACAGTATTCCCTATCACTGACAGCCACATTAATCTATAAAAAGCATCAAGATAAGCAATTTTTGAGTCATGTTCATTGGAGAATGCCACTACCAACTGGATTTGACATTATTATTCATGCTAGTTCAACAATAACACTACTAAATGCAAATCATCATCATGATGCTCCCTGAAATCATGGCTAATACAACAATACAGTAACATTTACCATCCTCATACCCAGTTACAGGATCTATTATTCAGCTACCTGATTATCCAGAATCATATACCATAATTAGAGAGAAGGTAAAGCATTCAAAGCATGTCTTCATTGAAATTAAAATTCAGATCTTGGAATTTTTAATTTGTTTGTAAGCACATAACCCATGAGCATTATGAGTTCAGCAAATTGTTTATTTACTGCTATATTGCTTGCTTTCATTTTTGAAGGCACATCTACACCGGACATCAATTATGCAGGCATAAATAAACTCTAGATTGATATGAATTACAACAGGACAACAAGTCTCTTTCTGAAAAAAAAGTTTTCAGAATCTAGAAGGCTTTTGTGCAAGAAAATCATCTAATATTTGAGATATCAAGGAAGGAATTGTTATATATCCTTGTGAGCTAAGCAAGCATTATTTTCCCTGTTTTACAGATGGAAGAAAACAGAGATTAAGATCCTCAAATTGGCAAGATATTTCATCAAGTGTTTGATTACTAGTTGTGAGCAGTCCCACTCAGATGAGTAAACACTTCTGAATCGTAAGCCATTTTTTCTAGTTCTTCCTACCCACCCCCACCCAAACAATGTTGAAATAGACTTAGCCAAGCAATGGCTAGCCAGAAGAAAAACAACACTTCTCTTTAGGAACAAACACCAGCCCAGACTTGCTCTTTTCTGAGTCTGTGCCTTGAAGAAGTTCAGGAAACTTGTCATTTCTACACAAAAAATGTCTCCTAAAAGAGCCTAAAATAGATTCACTTACAAATAGGCTCTGGTAGTAGTACCTGGATCTGGCATATCTTGTGACCCCAAGAAAGGTAATGAGACAGGTGAGTTGGTAAGGAGCTTTGACATGTTTCTGGTTTTTTTCTTAGGTCTGTGTCTTTTTGGAAAATTCGGGTAATTGCTATTGCGAATCATCTAGCTGTTCACTAAATGTCTTATAAAGGAGTGAATATATACAGGCTTTCAGGCAATTAATTAGATGGGAGTTCAACCAGGCTCTTGAACTAGTCAAATGTTTGATCACCAGGTAGGTAATAACAGAAAAATGGGTAGAGGGCTGTTTTGCTCTGAAGACAAAGATAACCTGTTTCTCCTTACATCAAATATTAGGAAGCAGTAAATTATGGTCATTTGTAATTGCAGAAAATTTAGTTTGTTTTTGTTTTTTTTTTACTAATCACCCAGTGTATTTTAGTACAGTAAATTATACATTATAAATTCAGTGATCTTTCTTATCCACGTCTCCCAACTTCTTCACATCACGCTGACGTGGCCATATAAAATGCTACTTTTCTTTTCCCTTTCAGATATATTTGAATATGCAAATTCAACTGGTTTAAAAATAGGGTAAGATCAAGTTTATACAAATGGGGTTTTTTTGTTGGGAAATATATTTCTCATCCTTATGGGTACATATACACATAAAAAGAACTGCAGTATGTGGAACAAATTTTGTCCCATTTCCCCACATTTACATCTGTATTAGGAGTCTTGGTGTTATGTTTTCGCTATTCAAAAGATAGCTGAGACTTGTGGTTGGCATGGAGCCAAGAAGACAAGATACTAAACTCTATTAAAAGTGCATCATGACTGTGAATTAAAGAATCCTGTGGAACCATAAACTGTCTAGAAAGAAAATGAGAAAAATAATAAAATCAGAGGGTTAATATATTTTTATTAGTGCCTGGCAGCAGACTAGTAATAGACCATTTAAATGTGTAAAGCAATATAACTGACTTGTGTCAGATGCACAGTGATGAAAATGTCTGCAGACAGTAGAGTATTTATAGCTGATTAAAAAAAACAGAAACAACCAAAAACCTCCAAAAAACCACATTCCCCCGCCCCCCCCCGAAAAAAAAAGAAAA
>VXBZ01000679.1:114377-140837 GCA_013399135.1 Heliornis fulica | reverse complement strand
GTGTTAGTGGACAAAAAGTTTACGAACACAACTGAAGATTCTACAAGTAAATACAAATGGAAAGTCAGAAGAACATTAGCAGAGTACGAAAACATAAATGGTAGGTTTTTGTTGTTCTCCTCCCCTGCCAAAATGGTCTTACTGTTTACTTGGTAAGATATTTATATATATTTATACAGAATTTAAAGATAGAAAGGAAACACATCAAAGAAAAAGAAGAAAATAAACGTGACCTTTTTATTCCTCTTAATTCCTTCCCCTCTCCTCCTCAATTAAGTGCCTTTCCTGTGCTTACCTTGTTCCGTTCTTTCAAATCCATCCAACTGGACAAGGACCATCTGCTGCAGCACCGCAGCCCACAAGGCCAGGAACAGTGTGGAGAACCATAGCATCACTTAGCCCACTGGCTGTTTTCTCATGACTGCTGAAAACGTGTCCAAGAGCCAGGTCATACTGCCTTCCATCTCCCACAGAACAGATTGCAGTGACTCAGGATCCTTCTGGGTCAGAAGTCTGCTGGGCCAACCTGCCACTGCTGTACACAGAACTAACTCACTCCTCTCAAGGCCACTCCACCAAGCCTATTTTAAAATAATTTTAAATTTTTCAGCAGCAGACTGAAGTGAAACTTTGGGACGTTCAGTTAGAAAACATGCAATTTGGTTTAACACCAGGCAATTAATTTTTGTTAAAGTGTGGCTTTTTTTTTTTTTAATTATGTTTCATCAAACTACACTAAATGCTATATAGTGGTACCACATAAGCACATTTTGTGTTTCTTGAGGACCTATTAGAACAAAACCTAGAGCCTTAATGCACTGGTGTGCTAAAGCAATGGTTATTTTAGTGATTTGAAGAATCCTTTCCCGGTCAGTAAACCATGTACACAATGTGAGTCAATTTCACAAACAGACTAAAAAAGATACAGAGAAGTGGACAGGTTACTGCCAGAGACAGAATATCTTTAAATAATAAAACCCAGTACTCTCAACAGCAGAACTCAGTTGGAATTATAATGTATGCTATCTTTTTGTTCTCTGCTTACTATCTAGTAGAAAATGTTTGTATATCAAACTTCACTTGCATTCTCTTTATCCTCTTCCCAAACACACACTCAAAGACATGGAAATCAAGCAAACTGCGAAAAAAGCCCAGAGAATTCCTCAAACATTTTCAAAACTATCTTCTTGAAAAAGATGTAGTTACCACCTACAAGAGAGCGGTATCCTATTAGTATTTTATATGGAGGCCATGGAGATAAAAAATCTTCATACGGAGAGACAGCTGTAACATGCAAGTTAATGAGCACTGCCGTTCTTTCGTGTTGTTTTTCATGATCTTTATGTAAGAGGTTCACCACAGTCTCCCTCTGATAATACTCTAATGATGGCAATACCAAAATTGCATTGACAGCATCTGACAAAAAGCAATCTCATGACTACCTGATTAGTATCATAAACATTGCCTATTTTTCTTATTAAAAGCATGACCAAGTTGGACATAAAAACATGAAAAAAGTCAGAGATACATGAACCGAAGTGCAGGAACAACAAAATGCCTAGTTTCACTACTTCAAAAATATTTTAAAAGCCAGTATAAAATTCTGGAACATCGCTGCAAGGCAGACCAACTAATACAATATCACCAGCCATGATTGCTTAAGAATGAGAAAAAGGAAGCAAAGAAAAAACTAAGGAAACCATTTCTCCAAGCATTTGTGATGTCTGTTAAAAGACAGAAAGAAGGTGACTGGTAGCATCAAGACAAGAATTAAGAGTCTGGTAAGTCACTGTACTCTGTACACTTCCACTGTAAATTGCAAATTACTTTAAGTGGTGCTTTTTTATTTTTGAAAAGGGTTCCAGCAATTCCAAACACAGAAGTGCCTACAAAAACCACTCACAACTTGCCTGTCTGCTATTCAGTCTTTTGCTATTGACAGGTATTTCCTTAATAGCTATAAGCAACGCAGCAAAGCTGAGTTGTAGACTAAAAAAAAAGATGAAGACTTGAAGCACTGTTAGGTGACCAGAACATAAATGTCAGGAAATGTGGGAAAAGCTCTTAATCTAGGACAAGCAAGGAGAAAAGCACAGTGGAGGTCATACCTCAGACAACAATGTTCTTCTTCCAACCCAGAGATCTGTGGACCTGGCTCTTAAAGAGTACAAGGCTCTTTAATGACAGCAGCCTTCTCCTTTCAAATGTAAAAATAATTTGTTGCCAGTGACAACAGAAGCTTAATTTCTGTGCTCATGAACTAAATACCATAGGTCACAAAGTAAGAAACTCTTGGGCAAAGGGCTGCAAGCCCGAAGGAAGGAAGCACTACTCATTTGTGTCCTGCAGCTGGTGGCTCCTCCAGCTTCCTGTAGTGGAGAACCACGATGAGACCTCATTTACACCAGGACTACCAAGGTATGTAGAAAGGAAGAGTGCAAGACAGACAGCAGACTGAATGAAACCAGACAGCTACTGTGTTGCCCAAATAATTATTTCTGCATCTACAGTCAGGTATCTCAGGCTCAGAGGAGGCTATTTTCTGTTTTGAAGGCCCCGATGCTCCAAAATGACTGCTGAATCTCAGTAAGTGCTATAAATGTTGTGACGATGAAATAAGAATTGTTCATAGAGACTGTGTCCTCCCCTGCTCCCTTTGAGGGTAACAACAAGTTCAACTGCAACCATTCATGTGGGAAGCTCTGCCAGGTTATGCTTGCTTACAAACTGCTCATGCAACAGCAATATGACAGTGCAAAAGCTCCCAGTTGAGAATAAAGAGCTCTTAGACAAAAAAGAAGAATGTCAACCTGAAGAGACAGGGCTTTTTCTGATGGAAATACTCCCATGGAAACTCTCCCAAATCCTATATGTGAGATGACAACTTTTAAAATTAAGTGTTCAGGAGGCTCATTTAAGTTATTTGAAATAAAGTGCTACTTTACAGAAATAAAGCAGATAAGCACATATAAAACCTGCAGAAAAAGCATACCAGATGAAAATGAAAAAAAAAAAAATTAACTATCTTAAAGATCTACAATCTAAGGCCAGCAATTTTTACTTATTCCAAGCTCTGATTGGAAAGATCTGATTTGTCAGAGTTCTTAGTGTTTTACAGCACTGGACAATAATTAACACAGAAAGTTCTCTTAAGTTAGGCATCAAGAAAAGAAAAACAGAAGAACACACAATAGGGAACCACACAAAAAAGCTAGGTTTCACTGATTTATTGTACATTAAGAAAAAAAATCTACAAAGAGGGGACTCAGACAGAGAAGCACTCAATTACTTCAACAACCTACTTAGGATCCTGGAATGATTTGGATTTGAAGGGACCTCAAAGCCCAACTAGTTCCAACCCCCTGCCACAGGCAGGGACACCCTCCACCACACCAGGCTGCCCAAAGCCCCATCCAACCTGGCTTTGAACACTGCCAGGGAGGGGGCAGCCACAGATTCTCTGGGCAGCCTGTGCCAGTGCACTTCTTTGTGCATTGCCTCCCAAATTTATCCCATTCTCTTCTCCAAGGATGACCAGCAGAAACCAGGATTAGGTAAAATACCATGCAAAACTGCCATATTCAGTAAGGCTTTTAAACACATGCCGAACTTCAAGTATTTAAACTGTCCAATTCATAGTGAAAAGGACATTGAATCCTCAAAATAATCCTTGCTTAATGTTATTCTTTTCTCTTATCACAGAAGTACCTGCATATACTTCGGACTGCCTAATGACCTATTTTTGGCTGTCTACTCTTGGTACTGAGCTCTCTGAAGAACATCTTTCACAAAGACACTGAAGAGGAAGCTGCAGGAGGAAGGTGACATCCAAGAATGTCAAGAACATGGTATCACATGACATATTAATGTTTCACCAATAAAGAATGCCAAAAATAACCTGGAATGAACGTAGGCCAGATTTTTCAAATAAGATGCCTATAGTTAGATTTCAAACGCAGATCTGAATGCTGACCTGAGAGCTGTCCAGTTTTCAGAGGTGTTGAGAACTTGCAAAGCTCAGGGTTTCAGAACTTCAGCATCACTGAAACATCAAGTATTACGTTGAAGTACCTAACTATAAACTTTGTGACATTTTTAGGTTTGACTGACTTGCTTAAAAATTTTATTGATGAGAAAAAATAAAATTAGTCCCTACTTTATTGTAACGAAATGACCAATGGAAGCACCCAAAGCATGTGGTGATTTTCTGTTCTACATCAGTACACAACCCCAGCATTGCAGCTAAGTGAAACTAGAATTCAGTAGCTAGAAAGCTACTATCACAGCTACTTTCTACAGCTATTTTATTAAATGGAAACAGCAGAAAAAAAGAAGAATCGACATTCTTTGATGTACACAATTTTGAATAATTTTTCCTCTCTCAGTTGAAGGTTTTTGGGAATATGATTGTAAATCATTCAGGCAAAGAAAACGTTTCCATAGATGGCCAAATTACCCCACAGCTGAAACACATCCACACAGAAACTAAAAATAAAACAGAATTATCCATCCAACTAACATTATCTATTACAAAGAGCAAAAAAATGCAGCTTGCAGTGAACACAAACCATAGTGTACTTGAAAGAGAGACCGCACCATCCTGCATGCTACCAACTGTTAAGGCAAGACCAACAATCACAATTTTAAAAAGTGATTATACAAAACCCACTTAGACACAGGTCCATGCAGGACTTGAGTATAACTGGTCGCTGCCATTTGCTGCTGATGCAAACAATTAGCAGAGAAACAGAAATCTACCAAGAGAAATGTGCCCGCAGCAGAGCCCTCTCTCCCACATACCACCAAGATCCTATCTCTTGTACTCCTGGAAGCCATGCACACAGGGCAGAACCTCAGAACAGGTTCCAAAGAAAGCAAACAAACTTCTTTCTTTCTCGAAACAACTCATTGAACCATCAGAATCCAGAGAAGTCATTTCTATTGAATAGAAAATCATCTCAATGTGGCAATGATGACCACCAGAAATCATCCAACAAGCATCACCTACGCCTGACTGAATATCAGGATGAATCTGTAATCAGATGAAATTGCAGCAGGATGAAAGGGTATACAGAGGTGAGAACATTTTCCCCTTAATGTAGCTACTGCATACATGATCTCAGATATTTTTCTGTACATTAAAAAAAAACCCAACCTCATTATCTTAGGAAGGAGAGTGTTTTTCTCCTTCATACAGAAATGCACATCTTTCTACAGAAGAACAGCTACTCATGGAGCTAAGAGGGAAAATCCTCTCCCTCCTACAACTCCCTTTTTCATCATCAAATGTCATACTGTACATAATACCAACTTGCACATATATATAGAGAGGGATAAATGACTTCATATACTGTTGTACCAGAAGACACCTGGAATGTCTGTAATATTCGTAATTGCCAATTTTAGGATAGCCCACATACTCGAGCATTTGCTTCACTTCCATCTGCCAAAAAATGTAATAATGATGACTGTGTGGTGCCTAGCATTATTTCTTGAATCTTATTTGTAACTGGAATTACTAAACATTTTATTAGGGAGAAAATGCACTTTAAAACATAACTTATGGAGACAAGCAACTTCTTTAGTGTTTTTTACCACATCTGTTTCCCCTTACACAAACCATACACAATATGTCACAAAATGACAAAGCTCACTGAAGGAAAATTAGACATCTAAAACCAAATTCAATCACATAAGATTGATATAGTTAAATGAGACTGCATGTTGTAAAGTTTTTTCCCCAGTTAATAACCTCACTGTCCACATTTCCCTTGGTGGAACTATCTACCTACTCATGAATATGGGTCCTTTGAAGGGAGTCTGCTTTTTCCCACACAAAGGACAATAGAACCATAAAACTCACTGCCTCATAATGCTGCGGATGCCAGAATTACAAGTACATTGACCAAGTAATTTGAGAAAATCACTGAAGAAACAATTTTTTAGGTAGAAAGTTGTGAATGCAACACACACAGTTAAGGAAATCCCTAGAAAATACCAGAAACTGGGAGAAGATAATGGGTGAAGCATCACTGTGTACATATTAATACACCAGTACAATGGGAGTCTAAGCCACCACTGAGAAAAATGAACATTTGGTGTCATAGCAGCTCTTACACTCCTCATATGAGAAGCCCTTCTAGTCTTGCAATTCCAACTTAAAGCTTTGTGAAACACAATCTGTGCCAATATAACTCATCCATCACACACGTGCCTTTTATATATGAAATGGAATGGAATGGAATTCCAACTGAAACGGAATTCTAACGAAGGGATGAACCAGCTAGTGCAACCAATAGTGATGCCTGCGTGAACCTGTCTCTCTGTATACTCTTGTGTCACCACTACAACTCTCTTTACCTGTGTTGCTCACTTACGGACCACACATACATTAAAATAATATAGGAATACAAACAAGTTATGGTGAAAAAAAATGATCAATGCAAATTATTAAAAAAAATTTTGATCAATAAAAAAGACTTAACATACACCTCCTATTAAATGTAAAACATGTTACATTGTCTTGTAAAGAAAACATCCATATTGTGCCCATATTCATAAAATGTCAGTGAATAATCTTCCAAAACAAGTAAATATTGAGAATTATTTTTAAAACTCTCTCAATAATCGGAAAATATTTCTGACACAATGCAAGTCCATGGTGATGTGTTTTTCTAAATACAAAAAGAACCACACACACACTCTCTGGATACAGAAAGTGATGCACAACTATCAGTGACATTCATTGGGAGTCTTTGGAACTCTCAGTCTGAGAGCAAAAAGTCTTTGGAGACATTCAAGACTAATCTGGCCATGTTCCTATGTGATCTACTCTAGATGATCCTGCTTGGGCAGGAGGGTTGGACTTAGTGATCTTTCAAGGTCTCTTCCAGCTCCTAATATTCTGTGATTCTGTGATCACTCTCTACAGCTACCTGAAAGGAGGTTGTAGCTGGGTGCGTATTGGACTCTTTTTCCAAGTAACGGGACAAGAGGAAATGGCCTAAATTGCACTAGGAGAGGTTTGGGTTGGATAGCAGGAAAATATTTAATTCTGAAACAGTTGTCAAGCACTGGAACAGGCTGCACAGGGAAGTGGTGCAGTCACCATCCCTGGAGGTATTTAAAACATGTGTAGATGTGGTGCTGAGGGTCATGGTTTAGTGGTGGACTTGGCAGTGCTAGGTTAACAGTTGGACTTGATGATCTTAAAGGTCTTTTCCATCTTAAATGATCTCGTGATTCCAGGACTATAGAATCCAGCTACTCAATTCCTGTTACTCAACTATATCAAACATCAGTTCCCATAAACAAAAAAATACAATCTAAATTTTCCTGTGTAATATTTGAATATAGATTAGAAGAAACGCTTATTAAGTCAGACACAAAACCCACAGCTATTTCTGAACATGACGGCATTGCCAGATACTAGGAGGGGGGTACAGTTTTGATGAACAGGAAAACATATTTCTTTTAGAAGAGCAAAAACTTAACCAAACCAACACCACACAGCAAGTGTTCCTGTGGGGCTACTCCTCTCGCACGCTAATGTAAATAAGAACTAACTTCAGTGTAATGAAATAGAGTTGGAAATCAGATTATTTTACTCTGGTTATCAAAATTTTTCGATCTAAAGAAAGTTAAAACCTGAAAGAATGGAATGGCATCTTTTTAAACAAGGGAGCAAACCAACTCCATGATATCATGAAAAAAAAATATTACAGAAAGATTAAAAGTCAGCAGAGAAAATATTAATACATGGAAGCCAACTGCAGATTTCTACCAACAAAAATTAATTACAAAAATTCCATAAATGATGGGAGGCTAAATCATCAAGAAGTATAAAAAATCCCAGTGCTTCAGGGGAAGATTACAAGGTAGAGCCAAAATAAGTGATATTGTGATAGGGTGCAGTTCATTTATGAGTGCTCTTGCGGGGATGGAGGAAACATTCCTCAAGTATAAAACATTAGTAATTATGCTGCTACATGAATAGCGTGGCAGCGCCTAGGTTTGTCTCACATACCTTTCTGCCTTATATTACTGTTACTTTGGTTAAAAACAATAGCAGTATGCGCTCTGGATAGTTGCCTACTGGACTTGATTTTTAGAGGCTTTTTCAGTGTAGGATACTCAGCATAGTGTGAAAGGCCACAAATAGTTTAAACATCACTCAAAGCTACCAAGATAACCACAGCTGAGCTGCAAACCAAAGTGGAGGAACTCATGCACACAGCACACCCTTGGCAGTCAGCAAAGTTCAGACCTCACAAACTTCCTGGTTCATTTTCCTCTCACTTTGGGTATATAAAAACAGGAAAACAAAACGTTTTAAATTTACAGACTACTATTGGGTTTCTTAGCAGTCAGCCCTGGGTCAGCTATGGGAAGATTTTTTTTCACATGATGGATAACAGAAATAAACTGAACTTATGTTAATCATTGTGTGAGAAGCCAGGGTAAATCTTACCTCGTTTTCACCAACAACAAGCTTGGGAATCAATCAGATTATACATATTAAAGTATATTTTAAAAAAAAAAAGGAAAAATAAAAAAAAAAAGGAAGAAGAAAAAAGAGCACCATGTGGTTTTAGTTAGGTTCTCAGTAAGGGGTAAGTGTGGGCCAAAAGGCTCACTTTGCAGGAAGCATCACTGCAAGAGCAAAGCACAGGATGGTCTGGAGCTCTAATTTTTTTGTACCTTTTGTTGGTGTATGGGCACAAAAACTTAAGGAGCATGAAAATCTGTGGCTGATAGTGATATTCAGGAATAGTGAGGATGGCATGGAGACAAGTATTGATGGATTGATGGATCTCTAATGTTACTGAACTTTTCTGTACATTAATATTACGTACTGACAGAAGGAAACAAAAAGTTCCATTGACATTCGAAAAAGTAAGAGAATCAAGAAAGTATGTCCTTTCTAATGCACAGAAGTATTTCTATATTACACAGTCACAGAATGGTAGGGTTTGCAACCATCCCTAGAGATCATCTAATCCAACCCCTGTGCCAGAACAGTATCACCTAAGGCAGGCAACACAGGAACACATCCAGGCAGGTTCTGAATGCCTCCAGAGAAGGAGACTCCACAACCTCTCTGGGCAGCCTGCACCAGTGCTCTGCCATCCTCACAAGGAAGAAGTTCCCCCTCATGTTTAAGTAGAACTTCCTGTATTCAAGTTTGTTCTCATCGCCTCTTGTCCTGTCACTGGGCACCACTGAAAATAAACTGACCCCATCCTCCTGACACTCACCTGTTGAGTATTTATAAGCACTGATAAGATTGGGATGATTTAAATCAAAACAAAATACATACAGACCATAATATGTGCTCCACTGGACATAAGTGGTTGAGCAAAACTCCTTATCATACAGTCTTAAAAGCATTAAGAATCCATAACTTTTTCCTTGCATATTGCAATGCTTTTTAACCTGATACCATAGCTCTTCCAGCACAATTTCCCATCACAGATTTCATGAATTACAAATATTTTTCTCTCCAGAGTGACTTTTCCAAAATACACCATGAAAAAATACCTGCACAACCTGTGCCCCTGTGAAGTGTTTCACAGAATCAAAGAATCACAGAATGGTAGGGGTTGGAAAGGTCCTCTGGAGATCATGTAGTCCACCCCCCCGCAAATGAATTAATTTTGCTTTGTTATCCTATCCAGCAAAGGCAAAGAGAAACTGTAGTTCCCTGTCTGTAACATGCAGATAACCCTTATTTTGACCTACCTTTGAGAAACAGGAGTTACTTATGTTCAGTAAATTACGTGAAAACTCAAAGCCTTATAAACAAACTTGTTATTAGATCTTAATGAAGAACACACCTTTGCCAAAAATGGTACAGTATAATAAAGACCTTTATGCAGAGTCTCCAGCTAAACACTATAGCTCTTCATGTACTGGAAGGAGACAGTGGCATGTTTCAGCAATGTTCTTTCTGAAGCCTTTGTATCGCCATGAAGCATATGGCTAAGAATCAATGCAATGAGATCAGACTGAAGTTCACTGAATTACAGCGTGATCTCATTTATCTTTGTTTTTGGAAGGCAAGGCTAGGTAGGCTATATTTTCACATTAACATCTGCAGAGCATTCCAAAATCCTGGCATGGCCAATGACATCTAAGTTCCAGGTCCTGTGATTTATCCTCCTCCAGTACATATAAATTAGTGTGCGTAGATAGAATCCTTTCACTTCAACTGAAGTATATAATGTAAAGTAATTTTAGCTGACATATATTTTTCTTCACCTGTTTTTTAAAATTAATTTACAAGTCTTATGATTTTATTCAGCGTTAAACCCATATATATGTCCATAGACATTCTCCACTCATCTATTTGGCAGAAGACAGAGAAACAGACGGATAGGAACTATAGTACCCTTGCTTACCGCATCTCTGCGTTCAACAGGCAGGTTTACACCTAACAATAAATACTGTATGAGTGTAGAACAAGTGCATGTCTAGATGGTGTATTAGGTCACAAAGCACACGGACTCGACTGAAGCTCACAGTCACATGCTTTGATTCCTCAGCTCCTTCAATAGGCAGGAAAATAGAAGGAAATAGAAAATAGAAGGAAAGGTTAGGCAGGACCTAACCTTTCCTTCAGACTGGCCAGCACTGTTCAAGTTTGTTTGACCAAATCTTTTCACTGCAGCCTCTTGAATAACTGAAACTGTTTGAAAAAAATATATATGCTTTTAAATAATATTCTTAATGCAATGGGTTTAATTTTCAAATTAGGAATAATAGAAGTTTGAAAAAGACATTTTCCAAAACTGCACTTCACCATGGTGTCCCATGCAATTCAGATAAATAATAGACAGCATATTATCCCACCCTATTTCCCAGCAGAGTTGAACACCAAAATACCTTCCCTTGCAGTTTATACAAAGGCCAGATACAGAGGCAAATGTGCATAGCATGACATTAGCCATACTGGAGCTATTAGTGGAATAAAAGACCCTCTGAAGATAAAAGCATCACTCTCTCCCATCTCTGGAACTAAAGCATCACTCTCTCCCATCTCTGGAACTTTGCCCGAATCACAGTCATATTTTCGTATTTGTCAGCTTTTTTTTTTCCTGTAATCAAAGGGTTTCCTTCATAATAGTAAATAAAAATTAAGTGTTCCTTCTGTGCTTCCAAGTAAAATGGTTTCTGTAATGATGCACATAGGACAGCATGCCTCTTTCTAAGGAATGATTTACTGCTTCAAATTTAATTTAAAAATTTGTATTGCTTCAGGGTTAAAAACACAGGGATATGATATCATGATGAAATAGATTTGGACAAATGAATTGGTTGCTTTTTCTCATATCTAGCTCTGCATTTTAGAAGGGTCATACGTATAATTAATACTCATATTAATACTCAAAGATGATGTAAACCCATGTGGAGTAAATCTAAGTCTTCCATAGTCAACAGTAAAACAATGTCAAAAACTTCAGCTTAGATTGTTAACTAGATTTGACCTTAAAATCCTTCTTGCAGGAAAAGTAACAGAGCTAGAAAGGACACTTACGTCAATCACTGATTTGACAGACTGACATGTCAGTTATGACAATTTCTGGTCATACAGACAATCCACCAAATTTCTGTATAAATCTCAGCTATTACTATTTTAACTGGAACCAAACTTTAAGCAAGATATCTGGTCTAGTTTTGAATATTGCAGAAAAATATTCAAAAATATCCTACACAGAAAAAAAATGACTGCAGAACAAAGAGTTACTATATATCTGAGCATCATGCCTATGATTCGTGCACTTACCCTGGCCCATGACAAATTCAAGACAGCTAACATCCTCTGAGAACTACCCTCATTCAAACTTCTTTGTGCTTGCTAAAGGCTAAGCAGCCACGGACTATGACCAAGAATGAGCTGACACGTGGGAAGTTTCTATTCCATTGCAACCTTTTTTTGTTTCTTTTTTCCCAAGCACACATTGGTGTATGGGAAATTATTTCTGTATTTAACTCACTCACCATCATATTGGGGATCCCCTTCTATTCAGAATCTTCCCTGTATTTACTTACATATTATGGTACAGTCATTTTGGGATGTTATGTTTAACTGAGTAAGAGATACAGCTTCTAACTGCAACACTAACAGCAAGGGATTTTGCTGTATCTCCAATCAGATACTCTAAAACTTGACTGTAAAAAGCTGGCTTAAGATCTTTAAAAAATGAGGACAAAACCCACTAGGAAGTATCTGGACCTATGAAGAAAATGCTTCCTTTAGCTGATTTAGGAATGGCAGTCACAGTCTTCAGTATTCAAATTCAGCCTTACTGTCACCATTGCCCAAGGAAGTCTGCTGTCTTAAGGCAAAACTGAAGCATCAGAGGGAAAATAGAGATGCTGGTGTCACAAACCTCATCTCACTTTGCCTGAGCCATGTTCCATCTTACTATGATTGCATACCAAGTGAAATAATACGCTTATGTGGTATTCTTAATTTCCTAACAAACCTATTGTCAAAAGGAAAAAAGAAAATAAAATGTGTTCCTGGGGTATAGTAGACCTTCAAATCTCTTTTGGATTCCTTCTCCACATACTGCAACGGCGAGCTATTTTCCGTCCTCCTGCTCTCACCCAGAAGCAATGTCTGCTTGTCACTTAGGTAACTGCTCATGAGAGATCTAAGTAGTAACTAGGTGTTGATTTCAATATTTAATTTATTGTCAAAAGTAGAAGCAATAAGCAAAATTCTATTTGACTGTGAACCATCAGCAGATTAAATACCACCATAAACAAACCTGTACCCTTCAAGCGTAACTCAAGCAAGCCTCATAGCTCTCCAGCTTTAAGTCACAAGCCCTTACATAATGAACGGCTAATTAAGATGCAATTTATTTACACTGGACTGAATATCTACATCACTTGACATAATACAGTTGAACTGTTTCTTTTTTAGTACAGTTCTTTTTATTATTAGCAATTCTGGAGTACAGTTGGTAGCACAACATAACTGAGGCTATTCAAGTCAGCACATAGGCATGGTTTTCCCTAGCACACACTTTTTTGGGGTATGAAGTCTGAACCTCAGCTATAAGGGTGAAAGGACTTTCCAGATCTCAGAAGGCTTGGAGAACATACCCAGGTGTGGGGATACAGCACTTGGAGTGCTGTAGGTTTTTGAAAAGACTTATACACCTCCTTTATCTCTTCTGTGGGAAAAGCAGTGTCAACCAGCCTCATAAGCAGGGACTATTTACATCTATAAGTAACGATAATTTCTTTAAAAGTTATAAACATAGCAAAATATTATATTTTTAAACTGTTTTTTTACATGTTTTCCATAAGATGTATCAGGTAATGTTATTTTTTATCTGAGCTCAAATGATTTATCTGACCATTCAAACACTTCTTGTTATGGGTCTATTTCAATATCAATTGTATATTCTAGTAATATGCATGAACCTCCCAGGATGAGGTTCCATTCAACAACTGTGCTCTCTTCACAGTCCACATTAATGCATTCAATTAAAACTGTTTGTACAGCAACCTGGATGGAAGCTAAGATCTTTACTTTCAAAATAAATCTGTATGAGCAAATATGTATAAAAAAGTTTTTCAATCTGTAGAGATTTTCTGTAGATTCGGTATGAAGGCAGATTCAGCAATGCAACTTTCAGGGTGGTTGTAGGGAAAAAAACTTGAGGTCCACAAAATCTCTACAAGCTCTTCTAATTCCAGCAATAAATGCAGTAAGATAAAAATAGGGGTAAAGATAAAACTGAAGTGGCATATTCGTGACAAGTTGCCAGTTACTGCTCTCCTTAAACAGAGACCTTTGGTTTGAGTTCCCCCATTGCTAGAATAAACTGCCTAGACAAGTTCCAAGCTTTCAGGTATTTCACAGACCAAAGTAATTATTTTAAAAACCACTCCAAACATTATAAACTTATGCCTTTATCATGAGTCTCAGGATATTTGTTGACTCGTCTTTTCACACCCCAGTTTCCAGAGTCATAAAAAGGCAGGCAAAACTCACCTGTTACACTCAATAAAAAGGTTATTGGAAGATAGAGACACTTAAATAAGCACATTACCAGAGATTCACAAATTCACAGAATGTTAAGGGTTGGAGGTGACCTCTGGAGATCAATGTCCCTGCCGGAGCAGGATCACCTAGAGCATACTGCCCAGAACAGTGTCCAAGTGGGTTTTGTATATCTCCAGAGGAGGAGACTCCACAACTTCTCTGTGCAGCCTGTTCCAGCGCTCTGTCACCCTCACAGTGAAGACATTTTTCCTCATGTTCAGACAGGATTCCCAGGTCCTTCTCCACAGTGCTACTTCCCAGCATGTCAGCCCCTAACCTGTACTGGCGCATGGGGCTGATCTTCTCTATATGCAGGACCCTGCACTTGACCTTGTGGAATTTCACATGGTTCCTCTTTGCCAAGCTCTCCAGCCTGTCCAGATCCCGCTGGATGGCAGCACGGCCTTCTGGTGTGTCAGCCACCCCTCCCAGCTGTGTACCATCAGCACACTTGCCTACGGGACACTCTGTCCCCTCATCCAAGTCATTGATGGATATGTATCATGAGACCAGACCAAGCACTGACCCTTGGGACACACCACTCCAACCAGACTGCACTGCTTATCACAACTCTCTGGACTCTGCCATTCAGCCAGTTCTCAACACACTTCACTGTCCAGTGATCCAACCCACAATTCCTAACCCTGTTTACAAGGATTTTATGGCAGTGTCAAAAGCCTTGCTGAAGTCAAGGCAGACAACAGCTACTCCTTTCCTCTCACCCATTCAGCCAGTCATGCCATCAAAGAAAGCAATCAGATTGATCAGGCATGACTTCCCTTGTTCTTGTTCCCGATCCATGTTCCTGAACAGCTTTGGGTTATGCGGGAGGTTAAAATACAGTTCAGCACAGCACAATTTGCAAGTATCTAATCACAGGCAGACAAAAGAAGTCTGAACTAAACAGTGCTCTACTCTTAAGTCTACAAAAATACAGATGGAAAAATGTTTTTGGCTATTGATGCTACTTGATCATTGCCAAAAGCTAGGAATCTAGCAGGATATGTAGCTCATGAATACTTAACCAAATTTTCTGGTAGTTTTCCTTAAACTAGAACCAGTATTTTCTTTCTTTTCTTCTGACTAAGGTTCTGCCAGCCAACTACATTTGTGCATCAACCAGTCCCCCAAAACACAGTGACAGACTGCTCAGACCATCTTAAAATAGAAAATTTTAAAAAAAGGTTGTGTTGATAGGCTTATGAAAGCAACAAGCCTGTAGGTCTCTATTCCTATTGGATTTTGATGCCAGGAGAGTTCCCCTAAGAGAAAAGAACTTCTTCAAACTCCCTGGGGGAGTGTTTGCAGGAAAGAAACATTTGAAATCAGAGTTGTCCACTGAATCAACAGTACTAAAAGTCTGTTCAAATGCTATAACAAACGCATGAAGTACAGCACAGCCAAGTTACTTTACTTTATAAATCATATCGTTTTCATTTCCTGAATTCATAACCACAGTGATGCAATAATGGAAACTTTTGTATGTTTATAAGTTAGATGACCCACAATTGTTCCCTACAGTAAGCACTAGTAATTTCTGACTATTAAAATAATTGTTATACTCTATTGCTATGGTTTGCTTAATGTTGTAAGCCAGTTTTCTATTTAACAAACCATATTACATTGGCAACAAGATTTCTTACCTTAGCCAACAGTATTGGATGTGATTAATTTCTAACATTCTTTATGGAAGTCAAAATAAACATCCACTAGATTTTCTTTGCCATCTCAACATCCTAAGTAGGCTGGCCTACTCACAAATTCTGTTGGTTGTCCCCAATTAACTTTTTTCTTTTAAAAATGTTTGAATTGCATCCAGTTTAGATGCTTTCCTTTAAACTCCCTTTCATCTAACATTAATTCCCAATTGTTACATTTCATTTAAATGACAATCCCACATTATATTTTAAATTAAACTTTAAATTAATGTAGACTGTTAAAACTTAAAACAAAAGTCATTGATGTGGCAAATAATGATGGGAAAAATTAAGATACCCTTTACAAATCTCTATAAACAAAGTACTGTATGATAGGATCAGATCTTCAGACACTGCCACATCTGATCAAGAAAGCCAGTATATGAAGTTCTAGAATATTCAGAGGTATTGCTTTAGGACATTATTTGTAATCCCTCTCTGCTTCTTAAATTAGCCTCATCTCAGTTATTCTTGTGCTGGGTAGAGGTAGGAGATAATTTTCTCTCTCAGATTCTGCCACAGATACTTTGCAGATTTTCTCAAAGCAAGCCTCTCTGAGGGAAACCAAACCCTTGCTTTTGTGGAGTAACACACAAAGGAGCTGTGCCATGCTGGATCCTACTCTGCACACCGCTAACTAACATTCACACATCTGCTTCATGCCTTTGGTGTAGTAGCTGCTTCCCATACACTTGAGACGGGCAGCCTGTTACCTTTCAGAGGGCAGATCAAACTAGATGTTCCATTATAGCAAAATAACCACAGAATAGCTTGCTGGAAGTAACAACCACACTATGAGGCTCAACGGATGAGACACAATGGTGAAATACCGTCTATACAATCTGCTCCATCCATTCCTTTCCATAATTAACTTTAATCTTTGCATCCTACGTCTCATGATTAATTTGTTTAATTGGCTGGAGTCTAGAATGGCCTCCAGCTGTCTAGACCATTGAACTAAGAACGCAATCCTGCACTAGCTCCAAGTATACTGCCCCAGTTTTTGCTCCCAGAGATTTATGTGAGCAGTTTTTCACACTGCTTTCTAGTTTGTCTTGTGAGGTACTTCCTGTTCTACTTGTTCTAATTGCCTTTTATTCTATCCAAGAACTACCTGACTAACAGTGTATTTACCATAAATATACATCTGTTTTGCAAACAATTAAGGTTTTTCTTGATGAGGATCTTCCATCATTCTGCTCTTTTATTCACTTACAAGGTATATGTTATGTCCTTCCATTATATTAATTACATTATTGTGCACATTTTTTCCAGTCTTATGAAGTATCTACAACCTTCTTTCTCTCTTCCTCTCCCACATCATATTTTCTTTATTATGGCTGCATGGCCCCTTGGTACAAAAGTAGAAAAATTCTGCATGTTTTATCTTTACTTTCCAATGCACAATCTCTGCTGGAAGTTTTACAGTGTGTTAAGTTTATTTTCTAGAGTCAGTTCTCTGCAGCACTTGAATAAATAATCATTTAACCTGTCTAAGAACCTGGTGATTTTATAACACTCACAGTCATACATTTTGTTTTTCTCAAGCAAAACACAACTTACTATAGCCCCTAAATAGTTTCATGCACTTTTCTATTTTCCAACAAAGCAAATATATTTGGGTTGTGTACCTGTGGTGTATGAGCCATCATTCTTACAGCTTCATTTCACAATTTACATTAAACAATAGTTACTTTGAAATGCCAGACCCTGAACACTTAAAAAGGGTTGTGTGATAAGGATCTAAGGCAAATCAGTTTTCTCTCTCTCTCCAGCAGAAAAGAGACTTGATGTACTAAGAGACTTCATCTGTCTGACTCTATCCCCTAGTAATCTGGCAGAGGAGATGTACCTCCAATGTATTAAATCTCCAAGTTTCATGAAAATGAACATGTGTGTAGAAAACTGTAATCCCATTAATGGACCCAGTTTCTAAAAGAATGTAGCACAGATCCAAACCTCATTAGCAACTGGAGAATCTGCAGAGGGATGTAAGAGCATACACACTTTAACTATGGAAAAGCCCCAGATAATCCTCAGATCAACCGTAAGACTGAAGTACATTAGAAATTGGTATCTTATGGAAAATTTTCTTCCTCAGTTTTTCCTCAACTTCTGATTTTTAACATAGCATGTGCAGATTGCTCATCTCCCTTCTTGTTTCCAAACTTTTTGTGTGCTTATCTATACTGTTTAATAATTTCAAAGTCTATTTTCTTGAATTTGTATATCCATAAAGTGAGACACCCTTCTGTATGCCTATCCACTACTGAGCAGTAAAACCTCAATCAAATTTTAGCAAGTTTTACTTCCGCTTGTTTTTTCTCTTTTGATGGTATTTGTCTGATCTCTCCGTATCTCCTCTCCCCCAACTCCCCATACATTATTCTTTCTTTTTTATGTAAATTTTCATACTTCTCAATTATATTTACCAGATTTAAAAATCTATCTTTACCTGTCCCTAAAAGCCCATCATATTTTCTTCCAGATTATTCTTTCTATTTGATCCTTCCCACTCTTCCGTTATCTCCATATACTGTCAACATCTTTTAGACAGCCTGTAAAAGCATTACTCACTTTCATGACATTGTTATTTCTACTTACTTTAAAGTACAAGCTTGCTACATGTTAATTGTGCAATCCTCCCCCCTTCAGTTTTAGTCATCTCTTTCTTCCTTCTTAGGCCTCTGCATAGTTATTTCCCCTTTACATTGCACATGTTCTCCTGAGTAATTTTTTTCAGCTAAAAAAAAATCAGACACTACCAGTAAATAAAACTAACAAGACATGTCTCATGTCTGTTCGGGAAAAAAAAAAAAGTTCAACTGTAGTCCAATACCATATCCAGATATAAATTATTCTAGTTACATGGACAGGGTGGAGAGACTATGTTTGAAAGAAATACTGACTGCAAACAGCCTGGCCCCAACAATGAAGACAAAGGTGTAAATCTAAGCACAGTTCTGAACAAGATCAAGTAAAATGCTAAGAAAACCTAGATAATTTATACTTTACCATTAATAACATCTGAGCATCTGTAGGATAATTTCCAGAAGTTTACCACTTACTTTCAGAGTGTCAGTTCTTAGGTATCATCAGTTTAAAAAAAGAAAACAAGTAAATAAAGGTAATAACAGTTTAAAAAGCAAACTCGCTCCAACCGACACTTTGATGACAGAGGACAAAGCTGTGGCATCCAAAAATCTAAGTACTTACCTTTCTATAAAACATCACACTTGTTCAGATTTTAGAAAAATGAAAAGGTATTTAAATTGAAAAGAACTCAGTGTGAAGAAAATATGGAAAACATTCCAGGTCTGACCATGGCAACACTGGTAAAAGAGTCAATAAAACTACAAAACTCAATGCTATTTGTTGCTATGTTTTTGTGATAATTTGGAATACCTAAGTGGAAGTCAAAGTATCAGTCAGCCACAATATGTGCCTCAGAATACAATGAATTACCATTTAAATTAAAACATTATAAGAAAAGAGATATACCACTGTATCATACTAAAAGAATCAATAGTGATTCTGTTGATATTATTTGGCGTGCTCATTACATACATCTGTAACAGCATGGCCCTTCCCAAGAACAGCAACTTACAAAGGAGTCTCAAAGTGAAACTGTAACAATAATGGGAAAGGCTTATCTGGAAACTACTTCAGGGAGCAAATACAATGCGTAAGATCTGTATTTTACAGCCCTACCAGGGTACTTCAGCAAGAATGGAGAAATGAGACGTGTATTTTAAGAACACAGTTAGCAATGAGATCAAAATTATCCAAGGTTTCAAGGCAATCAACTGGGAACAGCAACTAAAGTTAGCATACACTAAGATTGCTCACATACCGACAGACCTTGCCTGCCTATAATACCACAGCAAAAGAGGTTTCAGGAGTTAAACTATTGCTGCCACACAATTCTTTATAGCTGTGAATATTACCACCGCACTCTGAATTTCCTTGAATTAAGGGCTGACTTGTAGTGACTGCTTTTCATGATTCAAAGCTTTATTTGGCCTAGATAATGTTCATATACTTTTAAAGGCATCCCTATCACTGGGGAAAAAATTGCCAAGAAAATTAGTAAGTACATCATCTGTGCTCTCTACCATATGGAACATGGATTAAATCTGAATGGATAGCCGACTTTCTTCTGACACTTTTGGAGTCAGTCCTCAATGGTAGCCAACTATTCCTAATGATGATCTTGAATAGAATGGATATTAAGTGAAAAAGAGCAAAAAATTGTAACACTGAGCCTAGAAAATTTAAATAGTTCAGAATTGTGCATATTCTCAGGAGCTTCAGAATACTACATATATATTATTTTTTTTTAAACACTCAGTGGGTATTTTCCAACTTAACCTGGCAATTACTTTAGACCTTTGTAGGCATTACTTAAACTACTACACACTTGGACACAACACTGTACTCTTCTCTTTTTCTGTTGAAGCCAATTTCTATTCAAAGCAACAGTATAAACCAGAAAACAGTTTCCAAATATCAGATTGGAAGAAAATGATCTGCAGCAATGATTAGTGGAATTACTTTAGAGCAGCTCGGGATAATTAATTGCTATCAGTTTTGGTTGTTTTTGAAAAGCTGAAAGTAGCTAGAAAAACAGTATGATGCATTTATTATGAACAGAAAGAACATAATCACCTCTCTGCAGTCTTTACAGGGAACTGTTCTGCCAAGTCTCTTTCTATGGCTCTAAAGTGGACACAAAAAAAGTAGTGAATAACCCTTTATCTGCTAACACGTATGTTGATTGAAAAATACGCACGTCATAGTAACTCAAGGTGGTGGGTGTTAGATTTAATTTTTTTTACAGACAGATAATGCCTATGGCCATCATGAGAAGCTGGCATTTAGATCTAAATCCTAAATTCTATGACATATGTTTTTATTTTGAGTTTTTCCCCTTCCCTGATTCAAAGCACTGGCAAAAGAAATTGCATCAACAGATTTTTGGCATAGCCATGACAGATCCCACATTACATTGAAAAAAAAAAAAAAAAATCCCCCCAAACCTGTGCCTGACATTTCTCTTTGAGACCAGTGAAAGTCCACTGTATCAAAACATGGCATGTCAGACTTTTGATACTGGAGAACTGAATGTGTAAAAATCCCAAAGTGCTGACAGGCTAAGACTGCAGTCCTTGGATTTCAGGTTCCAAGGGATCATCAGAACACCTGAACTGACAATCCACATGACATACACATTTATGGCATTTCAGGCGGCATTTGGTGTAATCACAATAATGACTTGTAACTCATGGAGCACATGAGGGTTCAAAGGACTGGAACTGAAGGATACATTCAACACTCCTGTTTCTCAGAGGTACAAACAAACACTACTCAAAAGTAAGCAATAGGCATGAGAGGGCTGCATGGAGGATGGAAGCACAGTAATTTAACATACTTTTACTAATGTTACCATCTCAAGTCAGCTTATAATACAAACACAAGCAACACCATGTTTTAGGTTGCCACGGTAACCTGCATCAGATTAGAAATTTTCACCAGATTAATTTTTTGTTTGAATGACAAAAAAAATTGTAATCGCGACTGTCACAAATTCCCAGATGCATTCTCTACATCACACAAACAGAAAGCAAGTTAGAAAACACATTGAAAGTATGGTCTGTGTATAATAAGCTGTACCTTTATCTCCCCCAAAAGGAGGTGTTCAGTTTTGCAAACAAACTGCTATGGTATCACATATGAAAAAAAGGGAGTGATGAGCAAACAGGGGCTTCTTTCGGTGCAGACACCCCAACTAGAAAACCTTAGACTCATAAGGAAAGCAGACTAGGAGAAAAGGCATATTTGAGAAAAATGTTCTGTGTGCAGATAGCTCCTTCCACTACCTGAAACAATGGTTAAAGCCAGCAGCAAACTGCAGACCATGAGCACCTCACTAAAAGGCAAAAGGAAAAGGTGCTGAGGCCGATGTCCTCAGCTGAGCATACCACTGCTGCACCACTGCCACATCCCTCAAGCTAGGTGGAATTAGGTGGTTTTTGAGCTCATCTAATCTTACAATCACCCCAGGAGCCAAATACTAGGTAAGTTTCCAGGGTCACAGCACTAAAACCAGACAGATGTTCTTCTGATTTACAATGCCAAGAAAAAAGAAAAAAAAAAGTGAAACTGAGAAAACACCACTGTGGTAAGGTTTCAGCCTTTTTAGATTCTGAAAAAGAAGTTGTTAAGCTTTTCTTATTCTCTCCAGGATATTTGGAACTCTTTTGTGATGCCACCAGGAGCCGTAACCCCACCTAAGCAGTCTGCACCGCACCAGCTGATGGGTCAATGCCAACAGCATCTAAAACTGTTCAGACATTTTTCTTTGTGAAAAAAAAAATACCCAAAACACAAGCCTCTAATTCTCCTATCTTTGTTCTGTTTACTCACATCAAGTAAGTAAAAATTCCTGGAACATCTCATTTCCCAATCACAACTGAAAATAGCAACGTTGATAGTCACCTAGTATTTTAATGTTAAGATTAATTTTTAAGCTCAGGGGTTATCAAAGCGCTTTAGTAACACTTTTGTCAGTTGTCCAACTTGAAATTCTTAATTTCTCTGTGAGCTCTGGGCATATTTTTGGCTTCTTTTGTGTAGTGTGAAAGGGAAGCACTAGCATGCAATGACAGAGAAAAGATTTAGAAGTTGCAAAAGAAACATAGGTTGAGTGGAAGACAGGTAATCATGTTTACAAATAACACCGATAATTAGATTTTAGGAATGCTAACACATAGTTAGATGTGTCTCATTTATTTGCATGTTTCAGTGCTTTCTTACATCTAGTAAGGGTAAGAAACTTAAGTAACCACGGAGAAGTTAAGTAGATAGATAAATGAATATCTGCACTAGAGCAAGACCAGTTCAGGGGTAATTAAACATGATTATATTTTCAGCATGCCTAATGAAGTATCTATCATGATAAAAGGGTACAACAAACTCTTTACTTTGACAAAATGAATCTTGTAAAATGATAATTAGCAATAAAAAAATCTTCTGAGCAAATTTACACTTAAGGCAAAAGGACAAGACCGAAAATTTACCTTCAATACTACACTGCAAAATTTATATAAGCAATACCTGTGCCAGTTGTACCTGAAAATACTTTCCTGATGTAGAAAGTAATTCTACAAGTGACTCTGACTTCCTATACTTCCTTGCTTTAGATCAGATTGCATCCATTTGCAATCACAGGCTTAAATTCCAAGAATTCATTTTCTGTGCTCTGTCATGATGCACTAGTTCACTGAAGCTAAAACTTCACACTGAGCATTACTCTCAAAGGAATTGGGAAAACTTAGATTCAAAAATGTAAAGGAGGAGACATGAAGTTTAAGGTTCGAGTAATTCAAACTCAGGCCGGAATTTGACAGCTTAAGTGTGACCTTTTCTTTCTGTCCATCCATCAGAGAACTCGCACCTAAGATCCTTTGCAAACTGTGACTGACCTTTGGTAGCACAAATGTCAAAATGCAAGCCCGGTCTGTGTTGATATTGTAAATTAACAGGAAAAGCAATCAGAAAAAAAAAAGGTATTTTATTACAGGGGCAAGCAGAAGCAACACTGACTACGTACAAGGAAGAGATCTGTTGAATAAGGTGACAATTTTACATAGTCACTTTTCAAAGTAGAACTACATTTTAAGGGCTTTTGCATATGTTTTACCTAGAGACCTCTGTGATGAAGTGCCAATATCAACTTCCCTTCTCTTTAGTTGCCAGTATTTGATTTCTTTCTTCAGATATGTGCCAACCAGTTTCAACTTGTTTAACAACATTTTTTTAAAATCAGCTGCCTTGCTGGAATGTTGAACTGATGCATGTGTGGGTGTGTTTATAATACATGCAAAAAATACATTAAAGCATTATAAAGGGTCTGGTTTAAGCCTATAAAAGCATGTAAGTTAAGCATTCAGGCAAAATACTGGAGCAGACACCTCTTTACATATCATAATACCTTACAAAAACAACCCTTCTAACTTGCACAAAAAGTGTTAAGTGCTCTGTCCTTTTAATTCATCTCTGGTTTGTGTGGCTGAACTGCAAAACTAATGCACTATCACAAGCTGTACTGCACTTTAGTGGAAGGAGAGCTATATTTGCAAAATATTTCATTCTCAGTATCAGAATAGGTGATAAGATTGTATGATGCAGTGTATTCAACTATTATATATATTTGCTTGCGTACTAAAGTGAAATTGTTGCCAGCCAAATCATTGAATAAAACATTGATGACATGAGCATAACGAAGTGAAACAGTAAGGCCAGATGTAAGATCTGGATATACTATTAAAGGAACCAAAGCAGCATCCTGATCTAGAGAAGCATTGAGTTTTCCTAATAAAGGAACAAAAGGCACAAAAGCTTTCAGGCCCAGATCTCTAAGCTGTCCTAAGTGGCTTTTAGAAACCTCGTAGAAGACCTTTAGGTTACATTATGACTAAAAAAACCCTACAGAATGAGATTATCCCACACCTGCCCCTAACACTGGTGATGACGCTAACTATAAATCCTCACACTTTGGATACACACCTATTTGTAGCTCCCACAGGGACAAACTACAGAGTCTGATACAACATTAAACACTGTGCTAATTCTGAAAACCTTGTGCTGATTCTGAAATGCTTAATTTTTGACAATGACAAAACACCAAATTCTTATTATCAGGAGAGAGTGGAAAAGTCAATGGGAACTTTTGGGGAAACCTTATAAGGATAACTGGAGGATCAGCACCACTTTGATCAGCTATTTGGGTTTGGATGTGACTTATAATCTCTTAACACAATAACAACCCTGTTTCCAAAAATAAACATACATATTCTGTCCATGTCTGTCATGTCCCCCCTCCCCCAACCCACCAAAAGAACTCTTCAGAAGCAGCTTATCCTTCTCATCGCTTTGTGCCACATCTCTGACATCTAAGTATTTTCACTAATAAGATGCTTGTGATCTCCTCTAATGCCTCTGATTTCTACTCTCTTCTCCAACGTGTCTTTAGCAGCAGCTTTCTGGAAGAATCAACACAAATTATTATCTTGCTTTAAGCAAATTCTCCTAGTTTTCACAGGAAAAAGAAGAAAAAATCCAACCATTGCAACAGCCTGGTCTTGACTTTCGGGCAATCACCACTGATTTCACCTGCCTGAACTGTTTAGTGATTTTCTGCAAGTGGGGAGAGCAGGAGAATCCTGCTCTTTCTTTTTTTTTTTAAATAATTGCTTGATTTTACCATTATGTGAAGGGAATTAATTTGTTAAAATTAAACTGCTTTGCTAAGTAGAAGGTATCTTGCATCAAAGACATTTTAAGAGTCTTCCAACTAAGTAATTCTGCTTGCCTCTGCCTGTCTCACTAAAAGACTGAATTTGAGGAGAAATAAATTATATTTAAGCTTGTCTAAACCTGACTGAAGACACATGGACAAAAGAAAATGGTAGTCTGTGGATTTTTTCCTTACTTTTCTCTTTTTGGCACTGTTTGCCCTTTCAAGTCAGTCACTCAATGGTGGATCCAAAAAGTAGTAACTTGAGATTTTACTCATGCACTACCTCAGCAGAAGTTCCTGCCACATGGAGTACATAGCAAGGTGTCAGGGGATGTAAACCAACTAGCAGTTGGCCCAGATTGGCCCTTCACATTTACATACATTCTTTTCAGTAAAAACAGAAAGTTCCCTCGAACAGTTCTTGATGATTGCAGACAGTGACATAGCAAGTTGAAAAGACAATATGCCAACAAGTGAAGTGTTAGTCATAAAAAGTTGTCTGTGTTATATGGACTGTTACATTTAAACATCTGAATACTCAAGAAGTCATAGCATATCTTAAAAATAAGAGGAATTCTGGCAATATTATACACCCATTCAGATTCTGTGTATACCTTGATATTGCTTGTCTGTACTGATCCAGGGTTGATCTTTTATGGGTATGTTTATATGACTTTGGCAAACTTTGTCAGCCTTTGATGTCTGTCAAGTCCCTGCTTTGGAATGGTGGATCTTGTAACCCTCAGAGGAATGACCAACCCATCAGGCATTCACCCACCAGCACCCTTTCCAAAGAGGGATTTGAAAGTGCCCATTAACCACTAAACAACCATCAGACCCCTAAGTTCAGTTTTCTACTCCGATGGCAGCTAACTCTTGCCTCAATTTTTGTCTGATATTTTAAAGTTTCATGCCAATTTGATGGCTTGAATATCAGTTACTTGAGTGCAATAATTTCAGCATCCTTCTGGGTGCATATCCATCTGACCTCAAAGCCCACAAGGCACTTTGACATAACAGTTAAAATTTAATTTAAATCAACTGCAAAGGTCCACAGAGAAACCCACTCCTCTAATAAAGACAGCAGACTAACAATAAAATGGTGCTACTTTAGTCAGTTGTATTGCCACAGGTATTACAGGATAACAATGCTGTTTCACAGAACAATCCTCTTTCATGTTAGATTTATTTAATAAATAATAGATCACCATGCCAATTTAAGACTTATTCCTCTGTTAATTACACTTCCTTGACCAGCAATGTGACCACTGAGTAACTGAAGCTATACTCAGCCTCTGTACTGTTGTACTGTCTGATGCAGTTTGTAAATCACTTTTCCCAATATCAGTATCTAATCCTTACCCAAATAATGACATAGTTATAACTATTTTACTAGC